>JANAVB010031419.1:6018046-6440546 GCA_029216955.1 Iris pallida
AAGAGTTACAACCCCGGTCCTTGTTTGGTTTAAGGGTTGTAACTCAGCTTCCGAATGGTTCCCAAGTCTTCATATATCTTTGTCTTGTAGTTCATTATACTGTCTCTTATAGAATTTGTTAATTCACATGGAACTGCTGTTAGTGCTTGTACTTGCTTATTTTTCTGACAGGATACTGTTATGATATATTACAAATGATTCTGAGGCAGACTGCTCGACCTATTATGGGCTTGAGTTAAATAGAGTAGTCCAGGACCGTGGCCTTATAGTAGAGCCACTAGACTTCGTTCTTCCAGAGTAGTGTAGATTAGCTAGGGTTGCCTGGACTGCGATCCAGCTAGCATTATCAGACTGTAGCTTCTATGTTATATTTTGAGACCCTGTGATGTTGTATATATCTGGGCTTGTATTGGACACTGGACTTATTTACTATTTCATCTATCATATGTTTTCCCTTCTGAGCTATCTACCTTAGTTTTATTATGTGATTGAGACTGTATTACTATGTCACCTTCATTCGGAGAGTATATACTGTACAAGTACCTTTATATTGTTAGTCGTAGTATTTACAGACGTTATATACAACGTTCTACCGCCAATACTGTGGCGTAGGCTGGACGTACCCACGTGCTCGTGCCCCTCATAAGGGTGCGGGTCATGACATAAATACTACCATGAACTGGTCTAAATATGGCATGAAGATACGATTCATCATGTCCATGAATACGGCTTGTGCATTGGTCGCTCCAAATGGCATAACAAGGAACTCATAATGTCCATATCTGGATCTGAATGCTGTCTTCGGGACGTCTTGCTCTCTAACTCTGATCTGATGGTATCCTGATCGCAAGTCAATCTTCGAGAATACTGCCACTCCTCTGAGTTGATCAAATAAATCATATATCCTTGGTAGAGGATATCTGTTCTTGATTGTTACAGAGTTCAAGGTACGATAATCAACACATAATCTTGACGTACCATCCTTTTTTTTCACAAGAAGCATTGGGGCTCCCCAGGGCGATCCACTAGCACGAATGAATCTCTTGGTTCTGAGTTCTTCAATCATCTTGTACAAGATCTCCAACTTTGATGGGGCCATCCTGTAGACTGTCTCTGACACTGGTGCCGTTCCTAGAAGCAAATCAATAGTGAACTCTATTTCTCTTTCTAGGGGCATGCCTGGAAGCTCTTCGAAAAATACATCAGGAAACTCTTCTACTACTCTGGGAAACTGAACTGCTGCTACTGCCATATGCAATACTGGGGAAGAAGGTTCTACGTTGCCTCTGGAAAATGAAAACTCTGGTTCGCCTGGAATACCAAAAATAATCCTGCCGAGATAGCAGTCTATTCTTGCGTACTGATCCTTCAACCAATCCATTCCTAGGACTATATCATAGTCGGCCATCGAAAATTCTATCAACCTAGCGGGAAACTCTCTACCGCTAACTACGATTCGACATGAGGAAAATATTCTATCTGCTCCCACCAGACCGTTACCAGTAAGTACATTGAGCCTTACTGATAATGACTCGGGCTCCAGTCCTATCCGTATAGCGAATCGTACAGACATAAATGAATGCGATGCACCCGAATCAAATAATACTGATGCTGGAAAAGAGTTGACGAGAATGGTACCTGCCACCACCTCACCTGAAGCTAACTCTTCCTCCACGGTCAAAGCCATAGCCTGACCTTGCCTTCTTGGTGCTGATCCCCTCTGCTGGTGACCTCTCTGCTGGTTCTGAATCTGAACTTGGGCAAACTGTTGAGCCTGAGGCGACAACGGCCTCGGAGGCTGGTACTGCTGCTGTACTGGTGCTAGACCCCTAACCGATGGACTGGTTAGGTTCGACGATGATGAACTGGCTCTATATGGGCAGTACCCAATCTTATGATCCGGTGCCCCACAAGCCAAGCATAATCCCTGTGCTCTGCGACACTCAGATACTACGTGCCCTGGCTTCCCACAATGAGTGCAGCCCATTACGGAAGATTGTTTCTTCTTCTGTTTCTGAGGGTACGTCGGTATTGAGTGCTGAACCGACAAAACTGAATTTGCCCTTCTAGGAACTCCAATAGTCAAAGCCCTAGCTACCGGGGCTGGTGTCGAGGACAAACTCATATGCCCATGGGACCTCTTCCTACTTTTGGTTCGGTCCACGATCCTCTGCGACGTATACTCATGCCTCTTCGCTTCTCGCAAGACGGCATCAAACCTCTGGTGCTCAAACTGCTCCACAGCTAAAACAATTTCTAGGTGGAGCCCCTGCTGAAACCGCTGGGCTCGGTCCAATTCGGTCGCCACCAATGTGGAAACAAACCGACTTAGTCTTGAAAACTCGGCCGTATAACCGTCGACCATTCTTTCTATCTGCCTAAGATTAGTAAATTTTGCCTGCAGATTATACCGAGCTACAGCATCAAAATACTTCGTCTGGAACTTGTCGCTGAATACCGCCCACAAAACGGGCGTCGCTAATCCAACTGCTAACGTCGCCCACCAGGTACGGGCTAAGTCCAATAACTGAAGGCGCACCACGGCCACCTTTTCTCCCTCGGGAATCCTGGCTGCCTCCAGGATAATCTTTAAGTCCTGAAGCCATGCATCAGCAGCAATATCATCTTCACTGCCGTCAAAGAAAGGAGGGTTCAGGCTCTTGAAGCTGTTGGCCGCGTTGTTCCCTTGGTAACCAACTCTGCCCATGGAATCTTGTACTGTCTGGTACAGGGCATTGCCCCGACGATTTTGAGATGCAAGCAATTCCCTGATGAGACCCACCAGGATTCTATTATCGGGCTCTGCAGGTTGGACGGACTGAACTGGTGGCTCTTGACTCCCGGTAGGCCTGACTCTGGAGGCTACTCCTGAATGCTGGGCTTGGTCTCCAGGTTGTTGCTGGTCCACTGGAGGTGCTCCGTCTTGCTGATCGGTAGGACCAGAAACAATGTCGCTGAAGAAACGACATGGGGAACAATAAGGAAGGACCATGATAGATCGAGGATATAAACATGTGATCAGGTCAAGATTTCAGAAGGATTAGAAGAAACGAGTAGAGATCAAAGACGAGTGTTGATTGAGACATCTATTCAGTGAAACCCTCACACATCTTGATTTACAGGACCTCCATGGGCCACCACTTAAACCGTATCACGCCCCAGAACCAGAATACTGGAGAGCAGGGACAGACACAGCCAGCTGCATATATAGAAGTGTAATCCACCTCGACATACGGTCACGGCTGTCTAGATGCATGAGAGTTTATCTACAAGCTATCGGTCTCTTATGGTCATGAACAAGCCTAGTGTCGCAATCACAAGCAAGTAAGTAAATGTTACAAGATGTTAGATCATCAGACATACAAAGTAAGGCATCCCAAACATTATATATTCAGATGATCATGAAGCTAGTCGTACAAAATGTGAGGACTAGCAAGAGTTTAAGTTATACATGATCAACCCTAGGATTTGTCAATCACGTTACAGCCCGTAGGCAGACAGTAAGTAAAGTTGCAAACGAGCTAACACTTGCTCGACGGCTAAACGCCTCAAAAGAATATTTTTACAAGGGAGTGGGAGAGCAAAATAAGAACCCACTCGTTGCCAGGGTTGTGCCTAGTGGTCACCATTTGTGTAACACCCAGTTTTTCAGATGAGGGTAATTTTGAAATTTTGTAATTATAATTATTATTTATTGATGTTTATTTCATATTATGATTTTTGGTGATTTTCAATCATTTTTAAACTATTTAAAATCATGACTTGTGATTTGGTGTTTTGCTAGTGTAATCCTAGAGATAGTGACCTAGAGCCTAGCCATGTGATTAGGGTATTTCATTTATCATTTTTAGTTTGAGGGTATTTTTTCATTTTTGAATTATTTGAATTTAATATATTTTATTAGGAATTTAAAATGATTTATTTGAATGGTGTGATTTAAATACTAGTTTATTTATTGCCATGTGGTTTTGGTTAGCCTAACCTAGATTGGACCTAACCTAGATTAGTCATAGCTAGCCTAGTTAGCCACATTGAGTTTAGTAGTATTGGTTAAATAGGTTTAAGTTATTTTTAGCTAAGTGGGTGGTTTGCAACTTAACTAGGAAAGAGCCCTAGATTTTAGGCCACTCATTAGCCTTGATTTATTGCTAGCCCTTAGATGCAACCTAAAAATCCTAACCCTAGCTAAAGTGGCTAGCCAAGACCCCCCTTGCCTATATAGTATCATTTTAGAAAGTTGTGCCTCTTTTCAATAGTTTATCATTTTTTTCCTAACAACTAGGTGAGCCTACACTTCTTTTCTCCATAGATTAATCAATAGAGCTCTATTTTCATTGAAATTTCTTCCATAATATTCTAATCACTGTTCTCCTACTATTTGTGGAGTCAAATCACAGGATTGAATCAATTTGGAGAAGTTGGGTGGCTTTTGGAGATCCTCTTCGAAGAAGCTTTTGTGTTGAAGAACACACATAGGTATATTTCTATTCCACCATTAAAATTAGGTTTTCTTTACATAAACACCAAGCCCTAGGTGTCCTTGTGCTGTAGTAATAGGGTTTGCTCGATTTCGTGTCATGTACGTGTCTGTATCGGACACGTATCAGCAACCAGCGTAGGTGTTCGACGAAATGCCACAAAAGGCATTTCGATCGAGATTTTGATTTGTGTTTGAATGAAAATTCGTGTCTTGGTGTCGCTTATGGGTTTCTAAGTGACTGAGGTGATTTCCCTGTCATTTTAGTGTCGTGTCAACCCTTGGACACGCCCGTGCGCGTGCGAGTTACACTGCCAGCGGGTTCGTGCGAGCTATCCAAGGCACGTGGGCGTATGTCCTTTGACACGGAGCTCGGGGCAGTGTCTGACACGACACTCCCCAAGTCTCGTGTCATTTGTTTTCGTGTCGAATCAGTTAGGACACGTGCACTGGTCGCACGATATCGTGACAGTCTCGTGCGTGTATGTGCATTGGTTTTGGACACGTTTTGTCTTATTTTAGGACACCATCTTGTGTGTGTGACACCTACTGATAACCACCATAAATTATCTACCTAATGTTCATCATGATATGTTAATTTGAATTGTAAAATTGATTGAAAAAATAGGGAAATTCCAGTCGACTGATACATGAAGTATCAGTGAGTACACTGTTTTAATTTCTGTTATTAGAGATTCCTCTATGGTTTAAATTGTGATTAATTGCTAAATTAAGTCCTAATCATATTCACAAATCTCTGTTAGTGTAAATTAATTATTAGAATGGGATAATCAATATGGAGTTGGGTTCGAAATGTTAAACTGGCACTATTCAACTGTCAAATTCCTGAGAATTAAATCATTATCTATTCACTTATTCACTGATTGTTTTCCCTTCACTAATATTCCAGTTAATGCCATGTATTAGTTGTATTTTAATTTGTTCAATATTAGACATCATGTTTTGGTTTCAACCTTCAGTTTGGTAACCTTCAGTTTAATTCGAATGAGTAGATTCCAGTTCAATGATAGCTTACACATATTCACACAGGTTATATTAGAGATCATGAGTTAGTTTCAATTCCTTTTATAGTGATTGGCTTCCCTTCCCCATTCTTTAAACAGTTACACTATTTTAAACTGAAATCCTGAGACACAAGGAAAGGGAGTTACTTGATTCATCGAATGATTTTTCCTATTTTAGATGTCAGTAAGTAACCTGAGATAAGTTGAATTGAGTCTTGATTCTTGTTTAAGTGTAAACCTGAAAACTGAAATGGGGGATTTGGAAATGAAAACTGAACTGTATTTATATATATGAAAAATCTGAGAAGGAGTTTTTCCTTCCCTTGATATCTGAAAACTGAGTTTAAATCAATGTTTAACTGAAACATTACATTGGGTTGACTGATTTCATAGCTATATGAATGCTTGTGTTATTGAGAACACATTCCTGTCTTTTTTTCCCATATTTGAGACACAGAGTTGGTTCACTGTCACCTGGAATACACACACAGGTTCACATGTTCCTGCCAACACACAAATACATCCTACACACATTACACATGTTTCAGTCCACACCAAGTTAAGTTTCCCACTGTCCTGAAAAGGACTGAATTATGGTTTATTCCCTATGTCTAAAATTGAATGATTTTGCACTGTCTTGAAATAACTCTGAGATTGTATACACATGTGCTACATACATTTCCCTCTCTATACCTCTATCCATGTTCACATGATACCCATAAACTAAACCTTAGATTAAATCCAATTTTTACAAATGTGCACACTGTTCAGCTCACCTATACACACACACACAGTACACACTGCTGCTGATTTCCTTTACTGTGTCGTCCCTGCCTTGGGTTTCCTGAACACAGATACACACACATCATATGGTTAACCCCTCTCTCTATGTATATATAATACATATATATATGTGTGTATGTATGTCTATAAGTGTAAACCTAGAGGCCTAATCTAATGTAATGTGTGAATGGTAGAGTAGGATTATGGGAATTCCTATGTGTAATAGCTAATGTGCTATGCATATCTTATTTGTATATGTAGATATATATATATATATATATATATATATATATATATATATATATATATATATATATATATTCACATATGTGAATAGTGATATATATCCATATATGGTGTTTGGCCTATGGTGTGTCTGTTAGACTAGTGAGAGCTTAGTTAGACTTGTTAGTCTTGATTAGGCCTAGAATAGACTAGTTAGACTAGTTTAGACTTGTTAGACCTAGTTTGACCATAGTTGACCTAGTTTGACTTCTAGGGTTGACCAAGGTTGACCAAGAGTTGACTTTGGTCTAGATCGACCTAGAGTCATGTAGAATGCATAGTAGAACTTCATGTTACCATTTTGGACTTGTTGTGACTTGTGCTGTTCTGAATAGGAGCCAGACACCTCTCCTCGGACAGTATATTTACTTTGGACATTCAGACATCATGCGAGTACATTCTCTGATCATTTCATATCCTGTTTAGAATTATTCTCCTGCTTTAAATTACTTTACTTGATACTGTCACGTTGGTCACACGGATTAGTACTATATGGATCCCTTCTTGAGATGTTATCCCCTTAGGAGCATCGGACACTACATGTTCTGTGTGTTTCACTTATATGGTGTATCACTATGCTTCACGGTTCATTGATCACTTGTGACATGTACTCTCATGATCACAGAGTCTTCTTTGAATCACCCATTTATGGCATTCCCAGATCACCCATTTATGGGCTTACCATGTATCACCCCTTGTGTTCTATTACATGGAATCATAACATAACCTGGTTGGATCCTTGTGTATTGATTGGGGGTACGAGGGAGTAGAAGTAGACACGTGAATAATATCCAAGTAGTATCTCATCTGATCACCTCTTTAGTGTCTCATCAGAATCTTCTATGCCATTCACATGTTTATATTGTACTCTGACTCACTAGCCACTGATAGTTCTCTATTTACAGTATATATATTTCCATTATAGCTTTCTCTGTTTACATCCTATAATTCTTTCAGTTCCTGTATCTTACTTTACTGCATGATTATATATTCTAACCTGCTATGAACTGTTGAGATGTATTGTGCTCGCTCATGTCCTGACTGGACCTGTTGAAAATATTACAAAGGACAAGGAGGAGGCCTGTGTGGATACCTATTACGGTGCTACCTTAGATGAGTGTCTGGACCTGGACCAGCAGTAGGTCCCACTAGCAGTGGATGACACACCTCTAGACTAGGATGTTTTTCATTTACATTACTCTCTGGATGATTGTATATATTTGATACTTGGGATATGTATTTATCTTAGACACTTAGACTCTCTGTTTGTACTTGTGGATTTCCTTTCATTTCAGCAGTATTTATCTATCTATCTTCTATTCTATCTTCCTGCCTTAATTGCGATTGAGTTTACTTTCTACTATGTCACCTCCATTCGGGAAGTATAAACTGTTTAGCATTATATTGTTTGATGTTGTGACCTAGGACAGCGTTCTACCGCCGACACTGCAGCGTAGGCTGGACGTACCCACTTCTCGTGCCCTTACTCTAGGGTGCGGGTCGTGACACATTTTTAGTGGTGGCCCATGCAGGTCGAGTTTATGTAGTGGTATTCGAACTAGAGTATCACTACAGCCTGCAGTAGGATTAGGATTATTTTTGAGGTACTCAATCACATTAGGAAAAACTCTTAACTGGATCCCTGCCATCTAAATTCCTGATACTTAAATAACTGTCCTCCCTTGAATTATTATTTCTATCTCAGTATTGATTCCTTGTTTGATCTATCTTCAGGATGGTTATGGAGACACGATCTCATCGTCTCGATCAGGAAGATACCACTGAGGGGTCTACCACTCCTCGTCCTGATTAGCAGGGCCCCGAGACTGCAGTTCCTGTTATGCCAGCTCAGGCTGGGATATCTGCAGCTTATGGGAGTGCACCTCTTCCTACTCCGAGACTTTCTCCTGTCGTTCCGAACGTTCTTCAGCAGTAGTCACCATCAGGATCAGAGGACGTGGCGCGGTTGTTCTCCTTCTTCCAGCAGATAGTAGAAACTCAGCGGCAACAGTTGTTCAAGAGGGGACGGGACGCTAACGGTACCAGCAGCAGCGGAGGCCAGGCCAAGAGGCCCCATGTGCAGATTCAGCAGACGCAGACACCAGTAGGAGTTCAGCAGGCGCAGCATCAGTATCGGGGTCAGGACCCGAAGGCGATCAGTTGTCCCTACTGCAAGAAACCAGGACATATCTGGGAGCAGTGCCGAAAGAGGTTAAACGTTTGCTATTTCTGTGGGTCAGGTGCCCACCAGAAGATGGATTGTCCCATTGTACCTTATTTTGAGGGAGCTAGTGGCAGTGCGGGCCTGGCCAAGATACCCCTCTTGCAGATTCAGCATCAGTATCAACAGAGGCCTGTTCAGCAGCAGTTCCAGGGTCAGGGCTATCAGCAGGGACAGCAGCAACCCAGACAGTACCAGGCACCCAGGCATCAGACAATCTGTTGTCCCTACTGCAAGAAGCCGGGGCATGGATGGGGTGAGTGCAGAAAGAGGCTGGGCAGGTGCCTACTATGTGGAGCAGCGGACCACCAGCTGAGGGAGTATTCCCAGAACATAGGTAGAGTAGTTCATGGAGCAGGAGCAGGAGCTAGGGCTCCGACAGAGCAGCCGAAGGGACCACCGTTACAGATGCAGCAGACCCCAAGACAGAAGCAGATTACCAGTTGCCCTTTCTGTAGGGAACCAGGGCACGATTGGGGCAAATACCGAATGAGGATAGGCAAGTGCCTACTTTGCGGAGCATCATATCACTCGTTAAGAGAGTATCCTAAGCTTCCTAAACGGACAGCTCAGGGAGCAGGAGCGAGGACTCCGGTAGGCAGCAGAAGGGATTACCCTTACCGACTCAGCAGCAGAGGTACATGCAGCATCAGCAGCAGGCCAGGAGAGGCCAGCAGGAGCGAGCTTTTGCCAGGACAGTCGAGGATGCTCAGGCCGTTGGAGATCTAGTTGCAGGTTCCGTTCTATTTGATTCTCTTTCCGTAATTGCCTCTTATAACTGCCTTGAAATTTTGATTCCCTCTGTTCCTTGTTAGTTGATCAATTCTGTCATATTGTTCTTGTGTTATGTTTGATTTTCTTCTGAGATAAATCATATGGGCTAGGTCACCTCAGTTATGGGATCTAGAATCTTAGATAGTCGTGTTAGCTGGCATAGTGAGGACATATAGTCAGATTTAGGACGTATTTCTCGGGTGTGGGAATTTAAGGTTTTCGCTGCCAAGCATGCGATAATACAAAAATTTTAAATACCATGATTCTAGAAGTATGTGCCTTGGTCAAGGACTTTGTGATTATCGTAGCCTTGCTCACTAACATGACGAAGACTCTGAGTAACATGATTTTGGACAGACGCATATGATTATCAGATTTTATCTTGAAAAGGTTTCAACATATCATCTCTATCATACCCTTCTGTTGTTTTCAAATTTATATTTCATCAATAACTTAGGAGTAGGGATATTTAGTTTTGTAGAGCTTATTCATATGTAGTTCTTTCATAAGTATAATGATATGATGACTTATAGAGTATTTGTACCCTAGAGATGATAGTTAGCATTGGTATTAGAATAGTAACCCATTGTAGATGATTTCCCTGACCAACCAGTTTTTATATAGGATGTTAGTATGCCTTACAACCTTGATGATTGTTATTATTTTCCCTTACCTTTTTCCAGTGAGACACCTATGACTAGAGCCTGTCCTTGAGTATAGTGGTAGTTTCACCTAAGACAGAGAGGTCTATGTATATAGAAAGGTTACAGATGATATTGGCATATGGGATATGGGTTTGGTTGGTACCTATAGGTCATTGATGTTTAGGATTATTGACATGTTGTTAGCCTATATTGGTTCACTTCCTATTTTAGTTAAGTTCTCCTTATGTTGAGTTCAGTCATGTTGATCAACCTTTATAGACAGTGTGCAGACCCTCCACTAGATACCCTGTCCCCTTGGTTCAGACTTGTACAAGTTGTTCACTGCACTCAGCTTTCATTATCTACCATGTTGCACCATAGGTTTCACCGGACCATAGTTCAGACCCCAATTATTGACTCACCAATATAACCATTAACCCCTTACCATATCCTACATACCTGGAAAGTTAGTATCATACATACTAGAGGCCTGTACTTACCACTTGGGACAGTTCACTGTTCTGTCCCAGTACACCTTACGGTATCTGACCTTTTCTTGGAGTGATAGGCATATGGTAGGGAGTTTGTGTTATTAGACCCTGAGTAGAGTTGTGGTAATGAGGGTTAATATATATATAGTTTGTATATATATATGTAATGTATTTTGATTTGGTATGTAGCCTGCACCCATTTACAGTATACTGCCTATTGCATTCCCTGTACACCAGTTTGTTTCACTTCTTCAGACCACTGTCTTGCATATAGTTAGTTCAGCCAGATAGAGAGGAGAGCCCAAGTTGATCTAGAGGCATGTTTCAGTCACCATGTAGGTTTTCTTTCACTTTGACTTTACAAGTGGACCCAAATGTCCTGTCTTTTAGCTCATAATTTCAGTCCCCTTGGCATCAGTCCCTTTTGCCTATATTGATGTTTTAGACCATTCATCCTTAGCCTAATTCTAAGCTTTTGTTTCAGTCCCTTATGAGTTTAGTCTACTTTAACCCTTGGTTGATCTGTCATATATATATATAGATGATATACTTAGAATATATGTGATGGGTTGTTGTTCTTTAGCTTATGTATATGTGGTATTTGGGATTGGTGTGCTTAGCTTATAAGTATTTAGTTATGGGCGACTTGATAGGATTGGGAAGTTAAGAGCTAGCCTATTATAGAGTTTTCTTTTACTAAATCTCTAGTTGCCAACACTAGGTAGCTAGCATAGGTAAAATCCTAAGAAGTTGACCAGCTGATGACCAAGTACTTGGATGTTGAGAAATTGACTAGTGATTAAACCTTGACTATGTTTGACCTAGAAGGGGGTACGATCATCTTAATTTCGAGGACGAAATTTTTATAAGGTGGGTAGGATTGTAACACCCAGTTTTCCAGATGAGGGTAATTTTGAAATTTTGTAATTATAATTATTATTTATTGATATTTATTTGATATTATGATTTTTGGTGATTTTCAATCACTTTTAAACTATTTAAAATCATGACTTGTGATTTGGTGTTTTGCTAGTGTAATACAAGAGATAGTGACCTAGAGCCTAGCCATGTGATTAGGGTATTTCATTTATCATTTTTAGTTTGAGGGTATTTTTATCATTTTTGAATTATTTGAATTTAATATATTTTATTAGGAATTTAAAATGATTTATTTCAATGGTGTGATTTAAATACTAGTTTATTTATTGTCATGTGGTTTTGGTTAGCCTAACCTAAATTAGACCTAACCTAGATTAGCCATAGCTAGCCTAGTTAGCCACATTGAGTTTAGTAGTATTGGTTAAATAGGTTTAAGTCATTTTTAGCTAAGTGGGTGGTTTGCAACTTAACTAGGAAAGAGCCCTAGATTTTAGGCCACTCATTAGCCTGGATTTGTTGCTAGCCCTTAGATGCAACCTAAAAACCCTAATCCTAGCTAAAGTGGCCAGTCAAGACCCCCCTTGCCTATATAGTATCATTTTAGAAAGTTGTGCCTCTTTTCAATAGTTTATCATTTTTTCCTAAGAACAAGGTAAGCCTACACTTCTTTTCTCCATAGATTAATCAATAGAGCTCTATTTTCATTGGAATTTCTTCCATAATATTCTAATCGCTGTTCTCCTACTATTTGTGGAGTCAAATCACAGGATTGAATCAATTTGGAGAAGTTGGATGGCTTTTGGAGATCCCCTTCGAAGAAGCTTTTGTGTTGAAGAACACACATAGGTATATTTCTGTTCCACCATTAAAATTAGATTTTCTTTGCATAAACACTAAGCCCTAGGTGTCCTTGTGCTGTAGGAATAGGGTTTGCTCGATTTTGTGTCCTGTACGTGTCCGTATCGGACACGTATCAGCAACCAGCGTAGGTGTTCGACGAAATGCCACAAAGGGCATTTCGATCGAGATTTCGATTTGTGTTTGAATGGAAATTTGTGTCTTGGTGTCGCTTATGGGTTTCTAAGTGACTGAGGTGATTTCCCTGTCGTTTTAGTGTCGTGTCAACCCTTGGACACGCCCGCGCGCGTGCGAGTTGCACTGCCCTGCTGTCAGCGGGTTCGTACGAGCTATCCAAGGCACGTGGACGTGTGTCCTTTGACACGGAGCTCGGGGCAGTGTCTGACACGACACTTCCTAAGTCTCGTATCATTTGTTTTCGTGTCGAATCAGTTAGGACAAGTGCACTGGTCGCACGATATCGTGCCAGTCTTGTGCGTGTATGTGCATTGGTTTTGGACACGTTGTGTCTTGCTTTAGGATACCATCTTGTGTGTGTGACACCTACTGATAACCACCATAAATTATCTACCTAATGGTCATCATGATATGTTAATTTGAATTGTGAAATTGATTGAGAAAATAGGGAAATTCCAGTCGACTGATACAAGAAGTATCAGTGAGTACACTTTTTAATTTCTATTATTAGAGATTCCTCTATGGTTTAAATTGTGATTAATTGCTAAATTAAGTCCTAATCATATTCACAAATCTCTGTTAGTGTAAATTAATTATTAGAATGGGATAATCAATGTGGAGTTGGGTTCTAAATGTTAAACTGGCACTGTTCAACTGTCAAATTCCTGAGAATTAAATCATTATCCATTCACTTATTTACTGATTGTTTTTCCTTCACTAATATTCCAGTTAATGCCATGTATTAGTTGTATTTTAATTTGTTGAACACTAGACATCATGTTTTGGTTTCAACCTTCAGTTTGGTAACCTTCAGTTTAATTCGAATGATTAGATTCCAGTTCAATGATAGCTTACACATATTCACACAGGTTATATTAGAGTTCATGAGTTGGTTTCAATTCCTTTTACAGTGATTGGCTTTCCTTCCCCATTCTTTAAACTGTTACACTGTATTAAACTGAAATCCTGAGACACAAGGAAAGGGAGTTAGTTGATCCATTGAATGATTTTTCCTATTTTAGATGTCAGTAAGTAACCTGAGATAAGTTGAATTGAGTATTGATTCTTGTTTAAGTGTAAACCTGAAAACTGAAATGGGGGATTTGGAAATGAAAACTGAACTGTATTTATATATATGAAAAATCTGAGAAGGAGTTTTTCTTTCCCTTGATATCTGAAAACTGAGTTTAAATCAATGTTTAACTGAAACATTACATTGGTTGACTGATTTCATAGCTATATGAATGCTTGTGTTACTGAGAACACATTTCTGTCTTTTTTTCCCATATCTGAGACACAGAGTTGGTTCACTGTCACCTGGAATACACACATAGGTTCACATGTTCCTGCCAACACACAAATACATCCTACACACATTACACATGTTTCAGTCCACACCCAGTTAAGTTTCCCACTGTCCTGAAAAGGACTGAATTATGGTTTATTCCATATGTCTAAAATTGAATGATTTTGAACTGTCTTGAAATAACTCTGAGATTGTATACACATATGCTACATACATTTCCCTCTCTATACCTCTATCCATGTTCACATGATACCCATAAACTAAACCTGAGATTAAATCCTGTTTTTACAAATGTGCACACTGTTCAGCTCACCTATACACACACACACAGTACACACTGCTGCTGATTTCCTTCACTGTGTAGTCCCTGCCTTGGGTTTCCTGAACACAGACACACACATCATCATATGGTTAACCCCTCTCTCTTTGTATATATAATACATATATATGTGTGTGTATGTATGTCTATAAGTGTAAACCTAGAGGCCTAAACTAATGTAATGTGTGAATGGTAGAGTAGGATTATGGAAATTCCTATGTGTAATAGCTAATGTGCTATGCATATCTTATTTGTATATATATATATATATATATATATATTATATATATATATATATATATATATATATATATATATATATATATATATATATATATAAATAAATAAAATATATATATATATATATATATATATATATATATATATATATATATATATATATATATATATATATATTCACATATGTGAATAGTGATATATATCCATATATGGTATTTGGCCTATGGTGTGTCTGTTAGACTAGTGAGAGCTTAGTTAGACTTGTTAGTCTTGATTAGGCCTAGAATAGACTAGTTAGACTAGTTTAGATTTGTTAGACCTAGTTTGACCATAGTTGACCTAGTTTGACTTCTAGGGTTGACCAAGGTTGACCAAGAGTTGACTTTGGTCTAGATCGACCTAGAATCATGTAGAATGCATAGTAGAACTTCATGCTACCATTTTGGACTTGTTGTGACTTGTGCTGTTCTGAATAGGAGCCAGACACCTCTCCTCGGACAGTATATTTACTTTGGACATTTAGACATCAGGCGAGTACATTCTCTAATCATTTCATATCCTGTTTAGAATTATTCTCCTGCTTTAAATTACTTTACTTGATACTGTCACGTTGGTCACACGGATTAGTACTATATGGATACCTTCTTGAGATGTTATCCCCTTAGGAGCATCGGATACTACATGTTCTGTGCGTTTCACTTACTTGGTGTATCACTATGCTTCACGGTTCATTGATCACTTGTGACATGTACTCTCATGATCACAGAGTCTTCTTTGAATCACCCATTTATGGGCATTCCCAGATCACCCATTTATGGGCTTACCATGTATCACCCCTTGTGGGCCATTACATGGAATCATAACATAACCTGGCTGGATCCTTGTGTATTGATTGGGGGTGGGGGGAGTAGAAGTAGACATGTGAATAATATCCAAGTAGTATCTCATCTGATCACCTCTTTAGTGTCTCATCAGAATCTCCTATGTCATTCACATGTTTATATTGTACTCTGACTCCCTAGCCACTGATAGTTCTCTATTTACAGTATATATATTTCCATTATAGCTTTCTCTGTTTACATCCTGTACTTCTTTCAGTTCCTGTATCTTACTTTACTGCATGATTATATATTCTAACCTGCTATGAACTGTTGAGATGTATTGTGCTCGCTCCTGTCCTGACTGGACCTGTTGAAAATATTACAAAGGACGAGGAGGAGGCCTGTGTGGATACCTATTATGGTGCTACCTTAGATGAGTGTCTGGACCTGGACCAGCAGCAGGTCCCACTAGCAGTGGATGACACACCTCTAGACTAGGATGTTTTTTATTTATATTACTCTCTGGATGATTGTATATATTTGATACTTGGGATATGTATTTATCTTAGACACTTAGACTCTCTTTTTGTACTTGTGGATTTCCTTTCATTTCAGCAGTATTTATCTATCTATCTTCTATCCTATCTTCCTGTCTTAGTTGTAATTGAGTTTACTTTCTGCTATGTCACCCCCATTCGAGGAGTATAAACTGTTTAGCATTATATTGTTAGATGTTGTGACCTAGGATAGTGTTCTACCGCCGATACTGCGGCGTAGGCTGGACGTACGCACTTCTCGTGCCCTTACTCTAGGGTGCGGGTCGTGACAATCTGGCTGGAAGACAGGGAGATCCTCGGGAGCTACTCCGAAATTTGGCCATACAAAACCAGCTGGGTTAGACCCCAGAAGAGCAAGTTCCACAAGAGAGGCTTCAATTAAGAACTAAAACCAGCATATTAGCACATGAGAACAATAATAAAGACATGAGTTAAATAAAACAAGGTGATAAACGATAGGACAACTAAGGGACTATTCCGGTAGCCAAGTTACAACCGTAAACCAAACAAGGACCCGGTTTGTGATGCCCCAAAACCAGAATACTGGAGAGCGGGGGCGTACAGAGCCAGCTACGTATATTGAAGTGCAACCCACATCGCTATACGGTCACGGCAGTCTAGATACATGAGGGTTTAACTACAAGCCAACAGTCTCCTATGGTCATGAATAAGCCTATTGTCTCAATCTCAAGCAAGCAATAATAGTTACAAGATATCAGAGCACCAAATATATAATAGCAAGGCGTCCCATACATTACATATTGGATGATCATGAAGCTAGTCGTACAAAATGTCAAGACTAGCAAGAGTTCAATCATACATGATCAACCCTAGGATCTATCAATCATGTTACAGCCCGTAGGCAGACAGTAAATAAAGGTACAATACGAGCTAAACAAGTGCTCGTCGGCTAAACGCCTCAAAAGAATATTTTTACAATAAAGTGGGAGGACAAAAAGAAACCCACTCGTTGCCAGGGTTACGCCTGGTGGTCACCATCTGGCGGGAAGGTAGGTAGATCCACTGGTGCTGCTCCGATATCTGGCCATACAAAACCAACTGGGTCAGACCCCAGAAAGAGCAAGTGCCACAAAGGAGGCTTCACTTAGAAACTAAAATCAGCATATCATAATAGAATATTAAATATAATAAATAAGGAACTGATATTAATAAAGATAACAACAGTAAACTGAGTACGAGGAAACCATTCAAGTAGCCAGGTCACAACCCTTAAACCAAACAAGGACTAGGGTTGCAGCCCTTCACCTGAATAGAAACCCATCTCAAATACTATTGGTACAGTGAAGACAATAAACGAAGAGAGGACACAGAACTGTTCCGGGAGCCAGGTTACAATCCTTAAACCAAACAAGGACCGGGGTTGTAACCCTTCGCCCGAACAGAACTGGATTCCTGATCTTTATTGCTAAGGCCAGTATAAATAATCATGGTATTAAGGTAAGGTAAAATATGACGAACATGGCATGGGGTTGCAATAAGACAATAAACGAAGAGAGGACATAGAACTACTCCGGGAGCCAGGTTACAACCCTTAAACCAAACAAGGATCGGGGTTGTAACCCTTCGCCTGAACAGAATTAGACCCCCGATCGTTATTGTTCAGGCAAGCATCAATAATCATGTCTTGTCACAATCTTGCACAGGATCAGGATAAGACTAAGCTGGAATAAACTCCATCCAATCAATCACGGCCAATCAAGAGTGCGGCTTGATACTTTTAACTAACTAGGGTTATCACATGCCTAGTTACTAGCAAGATACAATGAGATTATCCCAACAGCCACAAGCCCTGCAGACCATCCGGTTATCCAGGTCAAATGTTCGTTTATGAAGAATGCAACACGTGAGTAAGTGCTGGAAATGTGCCCTACTCGTCGGTAGGCTACAAGTCCACTGAATGCGCTCAGATAACAGGATTGTCTGTAGTTGGAAATCTCTTCATGTCTACTGAATTATTCTAGTTTATTAGTCCTTAGTCGATTACTGTAGGTATCCTTGACCGTGGTACTCAGGGATCCCTATCCTAGACATGATGCAAGACAGTACTAGTTTATTTGTACAAACACAATCGTCCACGGTGTCCATGTCATTCATACTGCTCATGTCAGGATAGCTGTCGTAATAGCCTGTCGTGATATATCAGGTCAAGTTTATTAGTCAAGAGTGCGCCATGGCGGGCCGCTATCGTGTTTAGGAATTATGCCAGAATTTATATGACATAGACATAAATGAGACATTTTAATAATATTAATAATAATAATAATAATAATAATAATAATAATAAAGTACAAGACTGTGGAAGGGCCATGCGGCTGAGAGAATAGAGCTTATGCGGCCAAGAGATCGGATCCTATGCGGCTCGGGATTCAGAAGTTCATGCGGCTGGGGGAGGACATGGTTTTATGAGGCTCGAATAGAGCGAGTCCATGCAGCTAGGGAGAGCAGGGCGCATGCGGCTGGAAAGGCACGAGCCCATGCGGCTAACTCAAGTGGGGTCCCATGCGGCTGAGCAAGGGAACAATTTATATGGCAGCGGGGAAGAAGGGGCTCATGCGGTCGAGAAGTATTTGGGCCTCATGCGGCTAAGGAACAAGGGAGCTTATGCGGCAGCGGAACAGTCAAGCCTATACGGCTGTGGATATTGGAGTTTATGCGGCTGAAGTTGTGCCGAGGCCATATGCGGCTAAGGAACAAGGGAGCTTATGCGGCAGCGGAATAGTCAAGCCTATGCGGCTGCGGATATTGGAGTTCATGCGGCTGAAGTTGTGCCGAGGCTATATGCGGCTGAGAATGATTGAGTTCATGCGACCGAGTCATGGAGTCTTATGCGGCTGAGATACCATACGGCTCAAGGACTTGCCGCATGAAGATCCATGCGACCAAGTATTTTATGCGGCTGAGAGACTGTGCTTCTTCTCCACCGATCCGAGAAGAATAGCCATGAAGTCCATGACTTCAAGGCTTCATAACTCCATCATCCAAAGTCCAAATCCGAACTTCCATGGGTCAAAATGGGGCAGAACGAAATGCTCTGCAACATGGAACCTTCAGAACTTAGAAATAACAATGTTAAATAGATCAAAACCTGAGAAGTCCGAAAATACTATAAACTTAGATCTACACAAATTGAACCACGGAAATAAAAAATGCCAAATAATAAAGTGTGTTAGAATCTCGTGAGGAAGGGAATGGAACAATAAAAATAAAGTTCCTCCATGAAGCAAGCTGTACTTGCCTAAGCTCTCTCTCTCTTCCTGGTGGTTGAAGAAGTAATGGTGGAGAAGAAGAAGAGTAATGAAGAGAGAGAATAAAGGAATGGCTAATAAATGAGGGTGGTGGTGGTAGGTAAGGGTTCTCCCCTTGGTTCATGATGAACCAAGGCAACTCAAGCCTAGCCGAACCAACCCAAAATAGACCAAGCCATGTAATGCCAAGATAAGCCAAGCAAGAAATCATGCAATACAAGATAAAATACGTATACGTATTTCAAAATACGTAATACGAACTATAGGCATTACAACTCTACCCACCTAAAAAGAATTCCGTCCTCGAAATTTAATTAAGAGGCTAGAGGGACAAGAACAAGCTATACTATTCACAGGCAAGCTATATAATTCAAGCAATCAAGTAATTATTCATGCAAGCAAGGAATCGAAGGCATGAGGCATAAGAAAGATATTATACCTCACGAGTCAAACGGGTCGGGATATCGTGATCGGATATCATCCTCATGCTCCCACGTCGACTCACCCAAAGAGTGATGACCCCAAGCAACTCGGACTAACATGATAGTCTTGTTCTTGAGTGTCTTCTCTCTTCGGTCCAATATTGACACGGGCCTCTCCTCATACGAAAGGTTGGTACCAACAACCAGTTTCGAATGATCCAGGATGTGGCTCGGGTCCGGGATATACCGTCGTAGTTGGGATACATGGAATATGTTATGCACCTCACGTAGCGACGGCGGAAGAGCGAGACGATAGGACACATCTCCTACTCGCTCCAGAATATCGAATGGTCCTATATACCTAGGACTAAGCTTTTTCCGTACGCCGAAATGAATGACACCACGGTTAGGCAAAATCCTCAGGAATACATGGTCGCCGACAGAAAACTCAAGAGGGCGGTGATGAGAATCGGCCCAATGACGCTGGCAATCTTGGGCAACTCGAAGATGATCTCTGACTCTTTTGACCACTTCAACCGTCTGGGCAATCATTTCCGGACCAAGCATCTGTCTCTCTCCAACACCATCCCTTGCTAGCGGGGATCTGCACGTCCTAGCATATAGTGCCTCGAACGGTGCCATCTGAATACTGGCCTGGAAGCTGTTGTTGTTCGATAACTCCACCAGGTGCAGGTAATCTTTCCACGAACTACCGAAGTCGAGTGTACAAGACTGCAATATGTCTTCGAGAGTATGGATCGTGCGTTTCGACTGACCATCTGTCTGCGGGTCATATGCTAAGCTGAACTAGAGGCGAGTCCCCAAACTTTCTTGCAGGCTATGCCAAAAGTGTGACGTAAATCTGGAATCTCTGTCCGAGGTGATACTGACTGGTACACCGTGCAATCTGACAATCTGCCGGAGATACATCTCCGCTAGCTGAGCCGTCGACTGACCAACTCTGAACGGGAGAAAGTGAGCCGTCTTCGTGAGTCTGTCTATAATAACCCAGATAGCATCTCTGCCAGCCGGAGATCTAGGTAAGCCAGTCACGAAGTCCATGGTTATATGCTCCCACTTCCATTCGAGAATTGGCAAGGGCTGAAGAAGTCCAGCTGGCCTCTGATGTTCAGCCTTAACTTGTTGGCCGACTAAACAATAAGAGACAAAATAGGCTATCTCCCTCTTTATACCATTCCACCAAAAGCGTTGTCGGATATTACGGTACATCTTTGTACCGCCCGGATGAATGGAATACTGTGAACTGTGAGCCTCTGCCATGATCTCCTGTCTGATATCACCGTTGGGTACACAAGGATGCTTACCATGCCTAAGTGTACCGTCTTCATGAATGCATAACTCTGGTCGCCGTCCGGCCTCACACTCTGTTCTGAGCCGCTGAAGCTTGGAATCTGTTGACTGTGCCATCCGGATCCTCTCGACTATAGCGGACTGAACTTGCATACTGGCCATCAATGCCACACTGGAAGGGAGAACAACTTCTATGCCCATCTTCTGAAGATCTACTAACAGCTCTGGTTGCGCTGTTAGGAAATAAACTCCGGCTCTCCTGCTCAATGCATCTGCTACGACATTGGCCTTTCCAGGATGATACTGCAAGTTGACATCATAATCTACAAGTAGCTCCAGCCATCTCCTCTAACGCATAAGATCCTTCTGGGTGAAAACATACTTCAGGCTCTTGTGGTCGATGAAAATCTCCACCCTATATCCATATAGGTAGTGCCTCCACAACTTAAGTGCAAATATTACTGCTGCAGCTCCAAGTCATGGGTTGGGTAATTTCTCTCATGATCACGAAGTTGTCGTGACGCATAAGCTATTACCTTCCCATGCTGCATCAGAATACATCCCAAACCTCTGCATGAAGCATCACAATACACTGAGAATCCTTCGGTTCCATCTGGAAGCGTGAGAATGGGAGCTGTCATCAAGCCTCGCTTCAACCTCTCAAAAGAATCCTAGCACTCTGCTGTCCAAGCAAACTGCACATCCTTGTGGGTCAACTGGGTCAATGGCGCTAAAATTCGAGCAAAGTCTGAAACAAATCGTCGGTAGTAGCCGGCCAAGCCAGGAAAACTGCGAATTTCTGCCACTGTGCTAGGTACCGGCCACAATTCAATGGCCACGATCTTCTGGGGATCCACTTCAACTCCTCCTCGGATGATGATATGACCCAAGTACGAAATATGATCGAGCCAGAACTCGTATTTACTAAACTTGGCATATAACTGATGCTCTCTAAGAATCTGAAGAACAACTCTGAGATGCTGCTCATGCTCCGTCTCACTCTTGCTGTAGACCAGGATGTCGTCTAGGAACATAATCCCGAACTGATCCAAATAAGGCATAAAGATACAATTCATGAGGTCCATGAATACGGTCGGTACATTGGTTGCTCCAAATGGCATCACAAGGAACTTCCAATGCCCATACCTAGATCTGAAAGCTGTCTTCGGGATGGCCTGCTCTCTGACCCTGATCTGATGGTATCCTGACCGTAAGTCAATCTTTGAGAATACTGCTGCCCCCTTGAGTTGATCAAACAAGTCATCTATCCTCGGGAGAGGGTATCTGTTCTTGATTGTCATTGAGTTCAAGGTACGATAATCTACACATAATCTGGACATACCATCCTTCTTTTTCACAAGAAGCATCGGGGCACCCCAAGGAGATCCACTAGCATGAATGAATCCCTTGGTTCTGAGTTCTTCGATCATCTTGTATAATATCTCCAGCTCTGACGGCGCCATCCTGTAGACTCTCTCTGACACTGGGGCTGTCCCAAGAATCAAGTCGATGGTGAACTCGATCTTCCGCTCTGGCGGCATCCCAGGAAGCTCTTCTGAAAAAATATCTGGAAACTCTTCAACTATCCGGGGTAACTGCATTGCTGCTACTGCCATCCGCAACACTGGAGGAGAAGGTTCAACTTCGCCTCGGGAGAAGGAAAACTCCGGCTCGCCTGGAATGCTAAAAATAATCCTGCCAATGTGGCAGTCTATCCTAGCATACTGGTCCCTCAACCAATCCATCCCTAAGACCACATCATAATCGGCCATCGAGAACTCTATCAGTCTAGCAGGGAATTCTCTACCGCTAACTACGATCCGACACGAGGAAAATACTCTATCTACTCCCACAAGTCCGTTACCAGTAAGTATATTGAGCCTTACTGATAATGACTCGGGCTCTATTCCTATTCGTGTCACGAATCGTACAGACATAAAGGAATACGAGGCACCAGAATCAAATAATACTGAAGCTGGAAAGGTGTTGACGAGAATAGTACCTGCCACCACCTCACCTGGTGCAATTACTTCCTCTTTCATAGTCAAGGCCAGCACTTGACCATGTCCTCTGGGTGCGGGTCCCCTCTGCTGAAAATTTCTCTGTCTGTTCTGGATCAGGGCTTGGGCTTGGGCATACTGCTGCGGCCTCTGCTGCTGGAACGCCTGGGCCTGCATCGGCAATGGCCTCGGGAATGGGTACTGCTGCTGCTGCTAGACTGGTGCTGGGCCTCTAACTGAAGGACTAGAAAAGGCTGATGATGAATTCCCCCTGTTCGGGCAGTTTCCAACCCTGTGGTCCGGGGCACCGCAAACCAAGCACAAACCCTGTGCTCTGCGACACTCTGATACCACATGCCCTGGCTTTCCGCAGTGTGAACATCCCACTGCGGAAGACTGCTTCTGCTTCTGCTACTAAGGGTACGTCGGGGTGGAATGCTGAACCGACGTCACTGAGGCCGCCCGCCTCGGAGCTCCAATGGTCAAAACCCTGGCTGCCGGGGCTGGTGCTGATGACTGATTCATCTGGCTATGGGATCTTTTCCGACCTTCGGTCCTATCCACGATCCTCTGGGAGGTATACTCATGCCTCCTGGCTGCTCTCAACACCGCATCAAAAGTCTGATGCTCAAAATGCTCTACGGTTAATAAAATCTCCAAGTGATGTCCCTGCTGGAATCGTTGGGCTCTGTCGAACTCGGTCGCTACCAAGGTGGGAGCAAACCAACTAAGCCTGGAGAACTCGACTGCATATCCATCGATCGTCCTGCCCATCTACTTCAGATTGGTGAAACTCGTCTGTAGATCACACCGAGCTACAGCATCAAAATACTTGGTCTGGAATCTCTCCCTGAATACTGTCCATGAAATAGGGGCCACTAATCCAATGGCCTACGCCATCCACCAGCTGCGGGCAAGATTTAATAACTGTAGGCGCACCACGGCCACCTTATCTGCTTCTGC
Source organism: Iris pallida (assembly GCA_029216955.1). Classification (NCBI taxonomy): domain Eukaryota; kingdom Viridiplantae; phylum Streptophyta; class Magnoliopsida; order Asparagales; family Iridaceae; genus Iris; species Iris pallida. The sequence goes on from JANAVB010031419.1 coordinate 6,041,866, forward strand.
GGTCCTGGCTGCTTCTAGAATCACCTCTGTGTCCTGAAGCCATGCATCAGCAGCGATAGCATCTTCACTGCCGTCGAAGAAGGGAGGGTTCAAGCGCTTGAAGCTGTTGGCCGTGCTGTTACCCTGATGACCTCCTCTGGTCAAAGCATTTGCCATTGCCTGGTACAAGGCATCTCCTTGACGATCCTGGGAGGCTAATAGTGACCTAATGAGACCCACCAAAGTGCCATCATCAAGCTCTGCTGGCTGGACAGGCTGAACTGGTGGCTCTCCTCCAGTAGGCATGACTCTGGAGGCTACTCCTGAATGCTGGGCTTGATCTCCAGGTTGCTGCTGGTCCACGGGAGGTGCTTCGTCTTGCTGATCGGCAGGTCCAGGAACAATGCCGCTGAAGAAGACGACATAGAGAACAATAAGGAAGGACTAGGACAGATCAACGATACAAGCATGTGATCAAGTCAAGATTACAGGGATTCAAAAGATACGAGCAGAGATCAAGGATGAGTACTGATTAAGACATCTATTCGGTAAACCCTCGTATATCTTGATTTACAAGAACTGCATGGGCCACCACTAAAACCATGTGACGCCCCAGAACCAGAATACTGGAGAGCGGGGGCGTACATAGCCAGCTACGTATATTGAAGTGCAACCCGCCTTGCTATACGGTCACGGCTGTCTAGATACATGAGGGTTTAACTACAAGCCAACAGTCTCCAATGGTCATGAACAAGCCTATTGTCTCAATCTCAAGCAAGCAATAATAGTTACAAGATGTCAAAGCACCAAATATATAATAGTAAGGAGTCCCATACATTACATATTGGATGATCATGAAGCTAGTCGTACAAAATGTCAAGACTAGCAAGAGTTCAGTCATACATGATCAACCCTAGGATCTGTCAATCATGTTACAGCCCATAGGCAGACAGTAAATAAAGGTACAATACGAGCTAAACAAGTGCTCGTCGGCTAAACGCCTCAAAAGAATATTTTTACAATAAAGTGGGAGGATAAAAAGAAACCCACTCGTTGCCAGGGTTACACCTGGTGGTCACCATCTGGCGGAAAGGTAGATAGATCCTCTGGTGCTGTTCTGATATCTGGCCATACAAAACCAGCTGGGTCAGACCCCAGAAAGAGCAAGTGCCACAAAGGAGACTTCACTTAGGAACTAAAATTAGCATATCATAATAGAATATTAAAGATAATAAATAAGGAACTGATAATAATAGAGATAACAACAGTAAACTGAGTACGAGGAAACCATTCAAGTAGCCAGGTCACAACCCTTAAACCAAACATGGACCAGGGTTGCAGCCCTTCACCTGAATAGAAACCTGTCTCAAATACTATTGGTACAGTAAAGAAAATAAATGAAGAGAGGACACATAACTGCTCCGGGAGCCAGGTTACAACCCTTAAACCAAACAAGGACTGGGGTTGTAACCCTTTGCCTGAACAGAACTGGATCCCTGATCTTTATTGCTAAGGCCAGTATAAATAATCATGGTATTAAGGTAAAGTAAAACTTGACGAACATGGCATGGGGTTGCAATAAGACAATAAACGAAAAGAAGACACAGAACTGCTCCGGAAGCCGGGTTACAACCCTTAAACCAAACAAGGACCGGGGTTGTAACCCTTTGCCTGAATAGAACTGGACCCCCGATCATTATTGTTAAGGCAAGCATCAATAATCATGTCTTGTCACAATCTTGCACAGGATCAAGATAAGACTAAGCTGGAATAAACTCCATCCAATCAATCACGGCCAATCAAAAGTACGGCTTGATACTTTTAACTAACTAGGGTTATCACAGGCCTAGTTACTAGCAAGATGCAATGAGATTATCCCAACAGCCACAATCCCTACAGACCATCCGGTTATCCAGGTCGAATGTCCGTTTATGAAGAATGCAACACGTGACTGTGTGCTGGAAATGTGCCCTACTCGTCGGTAGGCTACAAGTCCACTGAATGCGTCTAGATAACGGGATTGCCTGTAACTGGGAATCTCTTCACGTCTACTGAATTTTTCTAGTTTATTAGTCCTTAGTCGATTACTGTAGGTATCCCTGACCGTGGTACTCAGGGATCCCTATCCTAGACATGATGCAAGACCGTACTGGTTTATTTATACAAATACAATCGTCCACGATGTCCATATCATTCATACTGCTCATGTCATGATAGCTGTCGTAACAGCCTGTCGTGATATATCAGGTCAAGTTTATTAGTCAAGAGTGCGCCATGGCGGGCCGCTATCGTGTTTAGGAATTATGCCAGAATTTTCATGACATAGACATAAATGAGACATTTTAATAATATTAATAATAATAATAATAATAATAATAATAAAGTCAAGACTGTGGAAGGGCCATGCGGCTGAGAGAATAGAGCTTATGCGGCCAACAGATCGGATCCTATGCGGCTCGGGATTCAGAAGTCCATGCGGCTGGAGGAGGAAATAGTTTTATGAGGCTCGAATAGAGCGAGTCCATACAGCTAGGGAGAGCAGGGCGCATGCGGCTGGAAAGGCACGAGCCCATGCGGCTAACTTAAGTGGGGTCCCATGCGGCTGAGCAAGGGAACAATTTATATGGCAGCGGAGAAGAAGGGGCTCATGCGGTCGAGAAGTATTTGGGCCTCATACGGCTAAGGAACAAGGGAGCTTATGCGGCAGCAGAACAGTCAAGCCTATGCGGCTGTGGATATTGGAGTTTATGCGGCTGAAGTTGTGCCGAGGCCATATGCGGCTAAGGAACAAGGGAGCTTATGCGGCAGCGGAATAGTCAAGCCTATGCGGCTACGGATATTGTAGTTCATGCGGCTGAAGTTGTGCCGAGGCCATATGCGGCTGAGAATGATTGAGTTCATGCGGCCGAGTCATGGAGTCTTATGCGGCTGAGATACCATACGGCTCAAGGACTTGCCGCATGAAGATCCATGCGGCCAAGTATTTTATACGGCTGAGAGACTGTGCTTCTTCTCCACCGATCCGAGAAGAATAGCCATGAAGTCCATGACTTCAAGGCTTCATAACTCCATCATCCAAAGTCCAAATCCGAACTTCCATGGGTCAAAATGGGGCAGAATAAAATGCTCTACAACATGGAACCTTCAGAACTTAGAAATAACAATGTTAAATAGATCAAAACCTAAGAAGTCCGAAAATACTATAAACTTAGATCTACACAAATTGAACCACGGAAATAAGAAATGCCAAATAATAAAGTGTGTTAGAATCTCGTGAGGAAGGGAATGGAACAATAAAAATGAAGTTCCTCCATGAAGCAAGCTGCACTTGCCTAAGCTCTCTCTCTCTCTCTCTTCCTGATGGTTGAAGAAGTAATGGTGGAGAAGAAGAAGAGTAATGAAGAGAGAGAATGAGGGAATGGCTAATAAATGAGGGTGGTGGTGGTAGGTAAGGGTTCTCCCCTTGGTTCATGATGAACCAAGGCAACTCAAGCCTAGCCGAACCAACCCAAAATTGACCAAGCCATGTAATGCCAAGATAAGCCAAGCAAGGAATCATGCAATACAAGATAAAATACGTATACGTATTTCAAAATACGTAATACGAACTATAGGCATTACAACTCTACCCACCTAAAAAGAATTCCGTCCTCGGAATTTAATTAAGAGGCTAGAGGGACAAGAACAAGCTATACTATTCACAGGCAAGCTATATAATTCAAGCAATCAAGTAATTATTCATACAAGCAAGGAATCGAAGGCATGCGGCAGAAGAAAGATATTATACCTCACGAGTAAAACAGGTCGGGATATCATGATCGAATATCATCCTCATGCTCCCACGTCAACTCACCCAAAGAGTGATGACCTCAAGCAACTCGGACTAACATGATAGTCTTGTTCTTGAGTGTCTTCTCTCTTCGGTCTAATATAGACACGGGCCTCTCCTCATACGAAAGGTTGGTACCAACAACCAGTTCCGAATGATCTAGGATGTGGCTCGGGTCCGGAATATACCGTCGTAGTTGGGATACATGGAATATGTTATGTACCTCACGTAGCGACGACGGAAGAGCGAGACGATAGGACACATCTCCTACTCGCTCCAGAATATCGAATGGTCCTATATACCTAGGACTAAGCTTTTCCCGCACGCTGAAATGAATGACACCACGGTTAGGCAAAATCCTTAGGAATATATGGTCGCCGACAGAAAACTCAAGAGGGCGGCGATGAGAATTGGCCCAATGACGCTGGCAATTTTGGGCAACTCGAAGATGATCTCTGTCTCTTATGACCACTTCAACCGTCTGGGCAATCATTTTCGGACCAAGCATCTGCCTCTCTCCAACATCATCCCATGCTAGCGAGGATCTGCACGTCCTAGCATATAGTGCCTCGAACGGTGCCATCTGAATACTGGCCTGGAAGCTGTTGTTGTTCGATAACTCCACCAGGTACAGGTAATCTTTCCACGAACTACCGAAGTCGAGTGTACAAGACTGCAATATGTCTTCGAGAGTATGGATCGTGCGTTTCGACTGACCATCTGTCTGCGGGTCATATGCTAAGCTGAACTAGAGGCGAGTCCCCAAACTCTCTTGCAGGCTATGCCAAAAGTGTGACGTAAATCTGGAATCTCTGTCCGAGGTGATACTGACTGGTACACCGTGCAATCTGACAATCTGACGGAGATACATCTCCGCTAGCTGAGCCGTCGACTGACCAACTCTGAACGGGAGAAAGTGAGCCGTCTTCGTGAGTCTGTCTATAATAACCCAGATAGCATCTCTGCCAGCCGGAGATCTAGGTAAGCCAGTCACGAAGTCCATGGTTATATGCTCCCACTTCCATTCGAGAATTGGCAAGGGCTGAAGAAGTCCAGCTGGCCTCTGATGTTCAGCCTTAACTTGTTGGCCGACTAAACAATAAGAGACAAAATAGGCTATCTCCCTCTTTATACCATTCCACCAAAAGCGTTGTCGGATATCACGGTACATCTTTGTACCGCCCGGATGAATGGAATACTGTGAACTGTGAGCCTCTGCCATGATCTCCTGTCTGATATCACCGTTGGGTACACAAGGATGCTTACCATGCCTAAGTGTACCGTCTTCATGAATGCATAACTCTGGTCGCCGTCCGGCCTCACACTCTGTTCTGAGCCGCTGAAGCTTGGAATCTGTTGACTGTGCCATCCGGATCCTCTCGACTATAGCGGACTGAACTTGCATACTGGCCATCAATGCCACACTGGAAGGGAGAACAACTTCTATGCCCATCTTCTGAAGATCTACTAACAGCTCTGGTTGCACTATTAGGAAATAAACTTCGGCTCTCCTGCTCAATGCATCTGCTACGACATTGGCCTTCCCAGGATGATACTGCAAGTTGACATCATAATCCACAAGTAGCTCCAGCCACCTCCTCTAACGCATGTCAAGATCCTTCTGGATGAAAACATACTTCAGGCTCTTGTGGTCGATGAAAATCTCCAACCTATCTCCATATAGGTAGTGCCTCCACAACTTAAGTGCAAATATTACTGCTGCAGCTCCAAGTCATGGGTTGGATAATTTCTCTCATGATCTCGAAGTTGTCGTAACGCATAAGCTATTACCTTCCCATGCTGCATCAGAATACATCCCAAACCTCTGCCTGAAGCATCACAATACACTGAGAATCCTCCGGTTCCATCTGGAAGCGTGAGAATGGGAGCCGTCATCAAGCCTCGCTTCAACCTCTCAAAAGAATCCTGGCACTCTGTTGTCCAAGCAAACTGCACATCCTTGTGGGTCAACTGGGTTAATGGCGCTAAAATTCGAGCAAAGTCTGAAACAAATCGTCGGTAGTAGCCGGCCAAGCCAAGAAAACTACGAATTTCTGCCACTGTGCTAGGTACCGGCCACGATTCAATGGCCACGATCTTCTGGGGATCCATTTTAACTCCTCCTCGGGTGATGATATGACCCAAGTACGAAATATGATCGAGCCAGAACTCGTATTTACTAAACTTGGCATATAACTGATGCTCTCTAAGAATCTGAAGAACAACTCTGAGATGCTGCTCATGCTCCGTCTCACTCTTGCTGTAGACCAGGATGTCGTCTAGGAACATAATCACGAACTGATCCAAATAAGGCATAAAGATACGATTCATGAGGTCCATGAATACGGTCGGTGCATTGGTTGCTCCAAATGGCATCACAAGGAACTTCCAATGCCCATACCTAGATCTGAAAGCTGTCTTCGGGATGGCCTGCTCTCTGACCCTGATCTGATGGTATCCTGACCGTAAGTCAATCTTTGAGAATACTGCTGTCCCCTTGAGTTGATCAAACAAGTCATCTATCCTCGGGAGAGGGTATCTGTTCTTGATTGTCATTGAGTTCAAGGTACGATAATCTACACATAATCTGGACATACCATCCTTCTTTTTCACAAGAAGCATCGGAGCACCCCAAGGCGATCCACTAGCATGAATGAATCCCTTGGTTCTGAGTTCTTCGATCATCTTGTATAATATCTCTAGCTCTGACGGTGCCATCCTGTAGACTCTCTCTGACACTGGGGCTGTCCCGAGAATCAAGTCGATGGTGAACTCGATCTTCCGCTCTGGCGGCATCCCAGAAAGCTCTTCTGGAAAAACATCTGGAAACTCTTCAACTATCCGGGGTAACTGCATTGCTGCTACTGCCATCCGCAACACTGGAGGAGAAGGTTCAACTTCGCCTCGGGAGAAGGAAAACTCCGGCTCGCCTGGAATGCTAAAAATAATCCTGCCAATATGGCAGTCTATCCTAGCATACTGGTCCCTCAACCAATCCATCCCTAAGACCACATCATAATCGGCCATCGAGAACTCTATCAGTCTAGCGGGGAATTCTCTACCGCTAACTACGATCCGACACGAGGAAAATACACTATCTACTTCCACAAGTCCGTTACCAGTAAGTATATTGAGCCTTACTGATAATGACTCGGGCTCCATTCCTATTCGTGTCACGAATCGTACAGACATAAAGGAATACGAGGCACCAGAATCAAATAATACTGAAGCTGGAAAGGTGTTGACGAGAATAGTACCTGCCACCACCTCACCTGGTGCAATTACTTTCTCTTTCATGGTCAAGGCTAGCACTTGACCATGTCCTCTGGGTGCGGGCCCCCTCTGCTAAAAATTTCTCTGTCTGCTCTGGATCAGGGCTTGGGCTTGGGCATACTGCTGCGGCCTCTGCTGCTGGAACGCCTGGGCCTGCATCGACAATGGCCTCGGGAATGGGTATTGCTGCTGCTGCTGGACTGGTGCTGGTCCTCTAACTGAAGGACTAGAAAAGGCTGATGATGAATTCCCCCTGTTCGGGCAGTTTGTGGTCCGGGGCACCGCAAACCAAGCACAAACCCTGTGCTCTGCGACACTCTGATACCACATGCCCTGGCTTTCCGCAGTGTGAACATCCCACTGCGGAAGACTGCTTCTGCTTCTGCTACTAAGGGTACGTCGGGGTGGAATGCTGAACCGACGTCACTGAGGCCGCCTGCCTCGGAGCTCCAATGGTCAAAATCCTGGCTGCCGGGGCTGGTGCTGATGACTGATTCATCTGGCTATGGGATCTTTTTCGACCTTCGGTCCTATCCACGATCCTCTGGGAGGTATACTCATGCCTCCTGGCTGCTCTCAACACCGCATCAAAAGTCTGATGCTCAAAATGCTCTACGGTTAATAAAATCTCCAAGTGATGTCCCTGCTGGAATCGTTGGACTCTGTCGAACTCGGTCGCTACCAAGGTGGGAGCAAACCAACTAAGCCTGGAGAACTCGACCGCATATCCATCGACCGTCCTGCCCATCTGCTTCAGATTGGTGAAACTCGTCTGTAGATCACACCGAGCTACAGCATCAAAATACTTGGTCTGGAATCTCTCCCTGAATACTGTCCATAAAATAGGGGCCACTAATCCAACGGCCTACGCCGCCCACCAGCTGCGAGCAAGATTTAATAACTGTAGGCGCACCACGGCCACCTTCTCTGCTTCTGGGGTCCTGGCTGCTTCTAGAATCACCTCTGTGTCCTGAAGCCATACATCAGCAGCGATAGCATCTTCACTGCCGTCGAAGAAGGGAGGGTTCAAGCGCTTGAAGCTGTTGGCCGCGTGTTACCCTGATGACCTCCTCTGGTCAAAGCATTTGCCATCGCCTGGTGCAAGGCATCTCCTCGACGATCCTGGGAGGCTAATAGTGACCTAATGAGACCCACCAAAGTGCCATCATCAAGCTCTGCTGGCTGGACGGGCTGAACTGGTGGCTCTCCTCCAGTAGGCATGACTCTGGAGGCTACTCCTGAATGCTGGGATTGATCCCCAGGTTGCTGCTGGTCCACGGGAGGTGCTTCGTCTTACTGATCGGCAGGTCCAGGAACAATGCCGCTGAAGAAGACGACATAGGGAACAATAAGGAAGGACTAGGACAGATCAACGTTACAAGCATGTGATCAAGTCAAGATTACAGGGATTCAAAAGATACGAGCAGAGATCAAGGATGAGTACTGATTGAGACATCTATTCGGTAAACCCTCGCATATCTTGATTTACAAGAACTGCATGGGCCACCACTAAAACCATGTGACACCCCAGAACCAGAATACTGGAGAGTGGGGGCGTACATAGCCAGCTACGTATATTGAAGTGCAACCCGCCTTGCTATACGGTCACGGCTGTCTAGATACATGAGGGTTTAACTACAAGCCAACAGTCTCCTATGGTCATGAACAAGCCTATTGTCTCAATCTCAAGCAAGCAATAATAGTTACAAGATGTCAAAGCACCAAATATATAATAGTAAGGAGTCCCATACATTACATATTGGATGATCATGAAGCTAGTCGTACAAAATGTCAAGACTAGCAAGAGTTCAGTCATACATGATCAACCCTAGGATCTGTCAATCATGTTACAGCCAATAGACAGACAATAAATAAAGGTACAATACGAGCTAAACAAGTGCTCGTCGGCTAAACGCCTCAAAAGAATATTTTTACAATAAAGTGGGAGGACAAAAAAAAATCCACTCGTTGCCAGGGTTACACCTGGTGGTCACCATCTGGCGGGAATGTAGGTAGATCCTCTGGTGCTGTTCCGATATCTGGCCATACAAAACCAACTGGGTTAGACCCCAGAAAGAGCAAGTGCCACAAAGGAGACTTCACTTAGGAACTAAAATCAGCATATCACAATAGAATATTAAAGATAATAAATAAGGAACTGATAATAATATAGATAACAACAATAAACTGAGTACGAGGAAACCATTCAAGTAGCCAGGTCACAACCCTTAAACCAAACATAGACCAGGGTTGCAGCCCTTCACCTGAATAAAAACCCGTCTCAAATACTATTGGTACAGTGAAGAAAATAAATGAAGAGAGGACACATAACTGCTCCGGGAGCCAGGTTACAACCCTTAAACCAAACAAGGACTGGGGTTGTAACCCTTCGCCTGAACAGAACTGGATCCCTGATCTTTATTGCTAAGGCCAGTATAAATAATCATGGTATTAAGGTAAGGTAAAACTTGACGAACATGGCATGGGGTTGCAATAAGACAATAAACGAAAAGAAGACACAGAACTGCTCCGGAAGCCAGGTTACAACCCTTAAACCAAACAAGGACCGGGGTTGTAACCCTTTGCCTGAATAGAACTGGACCCCCGATCGTTATTGTTAAGGCAAGCATCAATAATCATGTCTTGTCACAGTCTTGCACAGGATCAAGATAAGACTAAGCTGGAATAAACTCCATCCAATCAATCACGGCCAATCAAGTGTACGGCTTGATACTTTTAACTAACTAGGGTTATCACACGCCTAGTTACTAGCAAGATGCAATGAGATTATCCCAACAGCCACAATCCCTACAGACCATCCGGTTATCCAGGTCGAATGTCCGTTTATGAAGAATGCAACACGTGACTGTGTGCTGGAAATGTGCCCTACTCGTCGGTAGGCTACAAGTCCACTGAATGCGCCCAGATAACGGGATTGCCTGTAACTGGGAATCTCTTCACGTCTACTGAATTTTTCTAGTTTATTAGTCCTTAGTCGATTACTGTAGGTATCCCTGACCGTGGTACTCAGGGATCCCTATCCTAGACATGATACAAGACAGTACTGGTTTATTTGTACAAACACAATCGTCTACGGTGTCCATGTCATTCATACAGCTCATGTCAGGATAGCTGTCGTAACAGCCTGTCGTGATATATCAGGTCTGGTTTATTAGTCAAAAGTGTGCCACGGCGGGCCGCTATCGTGTTCAGAAATTATGCCAAAATTTACATGACATAGACATAAATGAGACATTTTAATAATATTAATAATAATAATAATAATAAAGTACAAGACTGTGGAAGGGCCATGCGGCTGAGAGAATAGAGCTTACGCGGCCAAGAGATCGGATCCCATGCGGTTCGGGGTTCAAAAGTCCATGCGGCTGGGGGAGGACAGGGTCTAATACGGCTCGAATAGGGCAAGTCCATGCGGCTGGAGAGAGCAGGACGCATGCGGCTGGAAAGGCGAGAGCCCATGCGGCTAACTCAAGTGGGGTCCCATGCGGCTGGAGCAAGGGAATAATTTATGTGGCAGCGGAGAAGAAAGGGCTCATGCGGCCGAGAAGTATTTGGGCCTCATGCGGCTAAGGAACAAAGGAGCTTATGCGGCAGCGAAACAGTCAAGCCTATACGGCTGCGGATATTGGAGTTCATACGGCTGAAGTTGTGCCGAGGCCATATACGGCTAAGGAACAAGGGCGCTTATGCGACAGCGGAACAGTCAAGCCTATGCGGCTGCGGATATTGGAGTTCATGCGGCTGAAGTTGTGCCGAGGCCATATGCGGCTGAGAATGATTGAGTTCATGCGGCCGAGTCATGGAGACTTATGCGGCTGAGAAACCATGCGGCTCAAGGACTTGCCGCATGAAGATCAATGCGGCCAAGTACTTCATGCGGTTGAGAGGCTGTGCTTCTTCTCCACAGATCCGAGAAGAATAGCCATAAAGTCCATGGCTTCAAGGCTTCATAACTCCATCATCCAAAATCCAAATCCGAACTTCCATGGGTCAAAATGGGGCAGAACGAAATGCTCTACAACATGGAACCATTAGAACTTGAAAATAACAATGTTAAATAGATCAAAAACTAAGAAGTCCGAAAATATTATAAACTTAGATCTACACAAATTGAACCATGGAAATAAGAAATGCCAAATAATAAAGTGTGTTAGAATCTCGTGAGGAAGGGAATGTAATAATAAAAACGAAGTTCCTCCATGAAACAAGCTGCACTTGCCTAAGCTCTCTCTCTCTCTCTCTCTTCCCGGTGGTTGAAGAAGTAATGGTGGAGAAGAAGAAGAGTAATAAAGAGAGAGAATGAGGGAATGGCTAATAAATGAGGGTGGTGGTGGTAGGTAAGGGTTCTCCCCTTGGTTCATGATGAACCAAGGCAACCCATGCCTAGCCGAACCAACCCAAAATAGACCAAGCCGTATAATGCCAAGATAAGCCAAGCAAGGAATCATACAATACAAGATAAAATACGTACACGTATTTTAAAATACGTAATACGAACTATAGTCATTATACGGTTGTAACCCTTCACCTGAACAGAGCTTAGTCTCCAACCAATTATCGACAATAGTAAAACATAAGCAAGCATGTCCTAAGATAGCATATACTGGGGCTAGGCAAGACTAGACAGGATTGGACTCCATCCAACACTCACGGCCAAGTAAAGAGTACAGCTTGATACTTTAACTAACTAGGGTTATCACAAACCTAGTTACTAGCAAGATACAATAAGATGTTCCAACAGTCACAAGACCTGCAGCTATCCAGGTTATCCAGGCGAGATTTATTTAAGAGTCATCTAGAATTTTTAGGTAACTTCGACGGCAGGCTACAAGTCCCTCAGGTGTAGCCGGGATAACAGGATCGCCTGTAACTAGAAACATCTCCCTATATGAACTACTTGATCGATCTAGTCATTATCCTAGTCCGATTCAGTATGAATCCCTGACCGTGGAAAATCAAGGATTTATGTCCTAGACATGATGCAAGACGGGACATATAACTTGTATAGAGACAATCAAGAGAACTCATCCACGGTGTCAAGACGAGAGTTACATATTACTTGTCAAGAGTGCGCCACCCCGGGCCACTACTAAGCTAGTACATGGCATGTTTACTTGTTACTTGTCAAGAGTGCACCACGACGGTCCACAATCGAGGATGATCACCTCATGTTCATGTTATCAAGTCATACTATGCTCAAGGCCATCATGCTCCATATTAACAAGTTATCAAGTGGGGTCATCACAAGTTAGGCCAAGTACAGGACACATGTGAGATCACAAGCATATATACAAGAACTAGGGGAAACATGCATGGGAGTTGTCATAACACAACAATCCTCAATATTCAAGAAAGTACGCAAAAATGTTCAGGCGTAAAATTAGAACATAACATCGTTGGCGTAAAACTGAACATAACTTCCTTATGAATCATTATCATTGGTAACAAGAAGCCTATGTTAGGTACATAGTTGGAGAGTCATTTATCATAAGGTCTAGTTCATATAAAGTCATAGCTCAATGCATGAAAACATAAGATCCAATGGTATTCCCCAAAATCCAAGGTTCAACACATCTCAGAAAAATAGGCATAACTTCCATATACGAACTCTAAAGGAGGTGCTCCAAAGATATTCGGAAAGGCAAGACAAAGATCTGAAACTTTTATGTTTTAAGTTTTTCAAAATTCTGGCTAAAAATAGCCAAATTTGGTAAAACAGTCATTCTGTGCACTTTTTACGCCAAAAATTTAATTCTACGTAAAATATGCAAAAGAGAAGGGTTCCAGCATAAAAATTATATTCAGGATACAATCCTGCGTAAAATACACATGAACAGGGTTCTCTGCATAAAATTTACATTCAGGATACAATGCTACGTAAAATACGCATGAACAGGGTTCCCTGCATAAAATTTACTTTCAGGATACAATCCTGCGTAAAATACGCATGAACAGGGTTCCCTGCGTAAAAATTACATTCAGGATACAATCCTACGTAAAATACGCATGAACAGGGTTCCCTGCGTAAAATTTACATTCAGGATACAATCCTGCGTAAAATACGCATGAACAGGGTTCCCTTCGTAAAATTTACTTTTACGCCAGCACTACATTCTTCAGCCGACATAAAAATTCAGAAAACTTGTTTTGGCCATAAAAACTTCATTTTAACTCCAAATGAGGTGAATCAAAAACCAATTCCATACAAAATTTCGTGCTCTTGCTCATGGAACTATTAGTTTTCGAAAATAACAAGTTTTACTAGATCAAAACCAAGAAAACTCCATGAACTCATGAAACCCCAAAGTTACAATGTAGATCTAGAAGAATCTATCCATAAAAATAAAAAATTCCAAGTTCTAAAAAGGCTTATAATCATGTAAAGAAGAAAATGGAACAATAAAACTTGAGATCCATCATGAAGCAAGTTACACTTGCCTAGGGCTCTTGGGTGTAGGTGGAGAGGAGTAAATGAAGAAGAAGAAGAAGAAATAATGATGAGAGAGAAAGGGTTGGTGAGTTATAAAGGATGGTTTATCATGATGAACCAAGGAGGGTCTAACCAAGTTAAACCAAAATAAACCAAACCAAGCCAATACATGCCATGATGAATCTAAACAAGACTAAACCAAGATTAGCTAGCAAATGACAAGTCATGGTACGGGTCAGAATCCCGTACACGTATACTGGAATACGTATAACAAAAAATGAAGGTGACAACGGCTGTCATATCCTGAGGTCTTGAGAGGTTTTTCGGGCGTAAAACATTGCCCGGAGCTCCTGGACTTCTCTTCTCGCCTCCCTGGCCTCTTCTGCAGTAGCGGGAGCCGATACTCCGGGTGGATTGTCGCCCGAGGTTGGTACGGTCATGTTTGAGTCCGCATTGGCGGCGGGACCCAAGCTTGTTTGACCAGGTGTCCTTGCTTGTAGAGCCGGTAGGGCCGCCTTGATCTCATCCACTGACTTAACCATGGTATGAAGTATGGCCTCGAGAGTGTCGAGGCGCTGTCGATCACTGGGACTGTCTTGATCATTCTCAGTCATGAATACTGTCTTCACGTGAGGAGAAGTGGAAGGCACTGTAGAAGATGTGCCCTCCGAATCATACCATTGCACAGAGAAGTCGTCGGGGTATGTGGGAATGTTCTCCTCTGGTTCGGACTCGGAGGAGGTGCCACCCCCTGTATAGGAGGTTGCCTCATCTTGGGATTTGTCGACGTCTTCAGGGACATCAGACTTTATTGTATCTGCTGGGAGATTGTTTTTCCAGGTTCATCTTCTTGGAATATCGGATTATTGTGGATGTTCCATGTAGTGCCACCCCCTGCTCCAACTACCCCCACGGACGCAGATGACGAATCCCCAAGTGACGAGGCTTTCTTCTTTGAGCGGGTACCTTGATAAACCCCCTCTGTGACGGCTGTGGACAACCCCTTAGATGAGATTTTCTTAGCCGTACTAGTTGAGATCATCGGGCTGGAGGTATTTATTTTCTTTCCTTCTTTGCCGATAGGGACCTTCCGGACAGAGTTACAGGTGGTGAAAGGAAGCATCTCGTCTCTCGAGCTTTGTTCTAGGACCGGTCATGGTTGCTGCAGTCGTTGGGAGACGAACTGCCGGTCCTCGTGTACTGCTGTCTTATTGCAGCAGCAGTTAACAATGACTTGAGTGCAGTGATGTCCATGGAAGGATTCTTTGCATATCAAGATTTCTTCTCTTTCCTCGCGCTTGTGAAGAATCACATCTTGCAAGTCAAGTATATCTCGATCAACCTTTATACTCATTTTGTGGGCCAGGGAATCTCGAGCACACGAGTGCATTGGTATCATATTTGCTCCCTGATACGGTGCTAGTAAAAGCACTTACCCTCGATCATTGTTAGAAGACTCTTGGGAACCACCCTGTCCGTTTACCACCGGGGGCTGGACACGGGCGGTTCTGTACAACTTTCCATCAGAGGCCCGCATAACAGTTAGCGGGACTCTCTGATGGTCAAATGTTGGGACAGTTGACTGAGCTCGACGAGCCCATGTTGTCCTAGACTTCTTCACTTTAGCACCCGAGGGCGCATAGTAGAAAGAGTCCAAACTGTGCCGTATAGAATCTGGCACATTCTCATTGGAGCTTCTGATGTCAGGACCGCATGAGAGGCGGTCGAAGACTGAACCCGAGCCACGTAGAGCAGATGGCCGACGGCTGGGATTGGATGCCGTAAAGGTCTTCTTCCTGCGGCTAGGGTTGGTGGTCGCATAGGCATTCTGCATGCGGCTGGGATTGGTGGTCGCATGAGCCTTCTGCATGCGGCTGGGATTGGTGGCCGCATGAGCCTTCTGCAAGCGGCTGGCACCCTTATGCGGCTTCTTCCTGGACCGTATAGAGTTCCCATTTGCTTTCGCAAGTCCAGCATCGTAGTATTTTTCTTTGTCGGACTTGGGGACAACAGGGTCCTCTGCGGCCTGAAGTGGGGCCGCATGTGAGTCTTCTTCGCCGTCTTGGGCAGCAGAGAACACTTCTTCCAGAGCTTGGGGAGGGGCAACAATTTTGGGCCTCCACTCCCAGCAGGCCATATTTGGGCCGGCTCGCTTCTGGATGGGGCTAGCGCTCCCCTCGGAGAGCATCTCTTCAAACGCTTGCTGGTCGAAGCGAACAACCAGCATCTGTTGCGTGGAGCCAAGTTTGGATGCGTCCGATTGCATCATCAACTTCTCAGCATTGGAGAAGTTAGTCCCCAGCAGAGTTGCCATCGTGTTTGCCATTGATTATCGTAGAACAGAACAGTTTTATAGGAGGACTGAACTTTAACTCACAATTACAAACTTGCTTGTACAAAAGAGAGCCTAGGAGCAAAACCTAGGAAAAGCATTCTAAGTACAATTATTTAGTTTTGATTCTGGGGGGTGACGGTAGAGGCTCGGGAAAGTGCTATCAACTCTGCCTTACTCCATGGACGATCGAACGCAACCTCGGCTCCGGCGAAAAAATGCTCTCTCTCTGCCTGGGTGTGTGTATATATCTCTGTATGTCTCTGTGTGTGTACAAGGAAATAGCACCTTGCTATTTATAGGAATTCATAAGTAATGGGGGTGTACAGCCACGTAGCTAATTTTTGGCCACATCTTTGTAACTGTGCCTCGAGAAGTGGACAACTGAGGATTGGTTAAGATTGATCATGATCTGTTTGTTGCACTAAATTCGGACTATTAAGACTTGGTCAATTTCTTCCACGCGTCTCAACTGCTACTCTGTGGCGAGCCGCATAAATGAAGCATCCTAGCTGAGCCGTATAAATGAAGCATCCTAGCTGAGCCGCATGAAGGACAGTCCCATAGTCGAGCCGCATGAAGAGTGTCTCATGACCGGACCGCATGAAAGTTGTCTCATGACCGAGCCGCATGAGAGTGGACTCATGACTGAGCCGCATGAGGGTGGTCTCATGATCGAGCCGCATGAGAGTGGTCTCGTGACCGAGCCGCAAGAGCGTGGTCCCATGATTGAGCCGCATGAGAGTGGTCTCATGACTGAGCCACATGAGAGTAGTCTCATGACTGAGCCGCATGAAGGTCGCATAGGCGATCCGCATAAAGAGTTGTCTTTAGAATTTGTGAACTGTGCCAGATATCCTGATGATTTTCTCATCTTTTTAGGAGCATGTCGTGTCTTGTCTTTATGTCAGAACCATCATCTCTATCAGAGCTGTCGTCTTTATGTCAGAGTAATTATGGCCAGTTGTATAGGTAGATTTTGAACCGTATAAGGCCGCATGAAGCTCCCAGGAATTTTGAGCCGCATGAAACTCCCCAGGTTTTGAGCTGCATGAAGTTTCATGTTGATTCTGGGCCGCATAGAAATTCCTATTCTTTTCCATGCTTCTACACATAAACCAACCATAATATTTAAATAGATACTTTTAAATATAAAATACCATTTAATAATAAAACTATGAAAATTATTTATTTAGTAACACCTAAGACTTATATATATATATATATATATATATATATATATATATATATATATATATATATATATATATATATATATATATATATATATATATATAAGGGTAGTAATTAAAATACCGTCTAAAAACTTATTTTAATAAGACAAAAGCTAACTAAACCTTTTAGCGAGTTTATTACAAAAATATTTTGTATTAATAATTAACTAGAAACATTTAATTATGCGAATAACTAAAAGAGTTAATAAGGAATAATACTAACGTTATTTCCTAGAATAACTGTACTTTATGAATCTAATTCCTATAATTTATTAGCAAGCTAATTACAGTTTTTTATTGATAAAACTAATTATTTATTCTGAATAATTATAAAACTAATCCGACGGTTATAAAGGCATTAATATTCATACTAACACTAATCTAACCGTTTAACGTTAATTAATTAATTAATTAAACTTATTACAAAGCATACAGTCAAAAATAGGAAACTAGCTATCCCGGAATTGATAGAGCTTTATTCTGTCAATTCCGGTGGGACAGAATTGGGTTTCACATTCTTGAAATTAAACAGAAGGTTCAAGGGCTTACCGGAAGGTTGAAGAAGGAGTACCGAGGGGAGGCCTCGGACTCGGGTCGTGCAAAGGCGCCGGAACGGGGCACAGACGCATGCGCGGAACGACGCACACACGGGACGGCACGCGGACACGCGGGAGGCGAACGACACGCAGCGGGACGGGGCTCGGGACGCGCGGGGGACAGCCGCGCGGCTGCTGGCATTCGAGGCTGCGACCGAGGCTAGCGAGCGGGGCTGAGCGGCCTGGACGGTGCAACCGGGGCGGCCGACGGGGGCTGGCGCACCGGCTGGCGGTGCTGGTGCGCACGGAAGCGTGCTGGTGCACGCATGAGAGCGTGCTGGCGGGCCTGGGAGGGCCGCGCGGACGGCCGGCGACGTCGGTGACACCGCGCAGGTGCTGGCGGTCGGCGGGGAGGCCGGTCGACAGCGGCCGGGGGTCGGTTGGCGCGCGTCGAAAATGTCCTAGTAGGGGTGTTGACGCGTCCGGGGAGTTGCGGGGAGCGCCGGGGTGTGATCAGAATTGGGAAGGATGAAGTGTGGGGGAGAAGAGGGAGGTTTGTGAAGGTTGGGGTGTTCTGTGAGTTTTCTGAGGAATGTGAACGAGTTTCTGAAGGATATTACGTGAGAGAGGGAGAAATTGAGAGAGAGAGAGAGGGCTATGTGGGGGGTTCCTCGGCGGGTGGTGTGGATCTGGGAAGACCGGATAGTGGTAGGATTTAGTCTAACGGGTTTGGGTAGCGGGTTTAAACCGATAGCTAATGGGCTTGGGTTAAAAGGCCTTAGATACAATCAATAGAACATTACAATTTATTTAATTTTCTAAAAAGTATTTTTTCCATATTCCAACTACTACTACTACTACTACTACTACTACTACTACTAATAATAATAATAATAATAATAATAATAATACACACTATTCTATACAAAAACTATTTATTAATAATCCAAAAATTATGGATTTTACACTTTTTCATCTAACCAACAAAATTAATAAAAATAAATAAAAAATATTTATTTGAGTTTCAATTATACTACATAAGTCTATATTTTTATCTTCTAATTTTTCTTGCATATCAAACAAAAGAAAATACATCTTTCATATTTTTTCATTCGCACCAAAAAATTAATATTTTTTACATAAAAATAAAAATTTATCTTTTTTTTTATTATTTTTTTAAGCCAACGGAGCCATTAAAGTCCACGTATTATAAAGGTATAACATCCACATAAAGTTGGCAGGAGGGGGTAAGAAAGGCGAAACAAAGGTCCCTAAAGTCATAACATCGGTTGGAATTGTCCAATAGGAGTAGAGAGAGGAGGAGGAATTGGCTTGGCTTCGTATCCAAGTTTGAAAGAGGAATCTGTCCTCTCTTTTTATATAATTGTTAACTTCATTGGGAAAAGAGACAACCACTGTGGTGTGGGCCCTCTCTCTCACATGGGCTTCAGTTCCCCCACATTGAATGGGT
Source organism: Iris pallida (assembly GCA_029216955.1). NCBI lineage: Eukaryota > Viridiplantae > Streptophyta > Magnoliopsida > Asparagales > Iridaceae > Iris > Iris pallida. Next base: position 6,060,972 of record JANAVB010031419.1, read on the forward strand.
TTTGGGGGCATTCATGATCCGTTTACTTGGGGGACGGTGGGGATGGGTCCACCGCTCGTGGGTCCATGCATGCGAGGATCCGCCTTATTTTCGGGTTCGGTTAACCGGAGTTCCGGATTCTGCGTTCTGACCCCGCTTTCGATGAATATATCGATATACTTATCAATATTTGTTGGCTAGCTCGCTTGGAATCAAAATCTTAGGTTATATATATATATATATATATATATATATATATATATATATATATATATACCAAAAGTGCGGAAGCAGAGGAGCAGAAGATAAGAAGAGGCAGAAGGAAATCTTTTATTAAGCACACAGTAGTAGTACAGCACACAGTAGTAGTACAAGCTTGCAGAAATGGAAGGAAATGAAAAATTGAACTGAAAATTGCACACTAAGAAAGAGGGCGCAGCCCCTTATTTATACATAACTCATTGATGTAATGAGTCCGCCATCTGTCGGTTACCAGGCCATTTGTCGGTACCAAGGCTGATCTGTTGGTAGGATAGTGTCGGTCGACCCTACTTTAAGAAAAGTAAAGGAATCGTCTTTACTTTAAGTCACATTAAAACTTTATGCCGACTTTACTTTATGTAAAGTAGAGGAATCTTCCAAAAGTTTTGTCGGCCATGAAAGAAAAGGTTCACGGACGGACCACATTATTATTTTTAACTATTCTCCTCCATATTTTGCCTTCCCCTTCTGTTCTTCAGCATTTGAGGATGATGACTCGACACATAATAGAGTCAGAGCCTTTTGGTACATAGTATCAAAATCTTCTTCATCATCTGGATTCTGAGAATCCTCCATTGAAATATCAGGCTGAATTGGAACTGTATCTTCCATATTAAAATCAGCAATGAATTGGGCTTGAAAGTATTGAAAGCATCTTTTCTTTAATTCTTCTTCAGTACTATATAGGGGTTCTTTCTAATCAAAGAAGCTTTTAGTTTCTTGATTGGACTATTTTCCATTATATCTTGTTTTAACTGCTTCTCAATAAGTACCTCATTTACTTTAATATTAGCCTGAATTTCGGCTAATTTCTCATTCTCATCGATTCGTTCGCACCATTTTATATGGAACTTTCGGACTAGTACTGGGATATTCAGGGCATTAATCTCTCCCTGGAGAGTCCATTTCATAATAAATGGAATGTCATTTTGTACAAAGAAGTGAAGGGTACTCTCACCTTCAAAAAGATGTTCTTTTTGACAGGGAACCGAAGAATTTACCCAATTAGAAAAACTTTCCTTAATAGAAACAGGCAAAATATCAATGGTTGTCCCAAGTAGTAGCCAACAATTATAGAACCATGTAGGGATATCCAGGCTGAGTATTTCTGGACAGATTTTTAGAAACCAAGTATGTTTTTTTATTAGTGTTTTGATGATAAAACACTTTGTAAAAAGCATCAACATATTCCCAGTAAGTATAGACTAAGACCGGTTTATCCCGAACGGTACTGGTCATAAAGGAATTAGGGTTTAAGCCCCAAGATTGTGGTGTTATCACCCTTTTGATAATAGCTTTGCTATAGATTATATCAGAAGTAGGATCATTAACCTTCTGATAGTAGTGTTGAAATTCCACTGATTTGGAAACTAATAAAATTCCCTCGTACATATTATGGGTTTTATGGAATCTTGGAAACGTGCTAAGATCCATGTAGCGAGCGATCAATTTTCGTGGCTTAGACAGAAGGGGCACTTCTTCACGACTAATTTGAATAATTTTTTCAGACTTTATTTTCTGAAGAAAACTGGTTCCTTATCAACCACGTCTTTAAAGGAGGGAGAAGACTGATTTTCTTTCCCTTTGGTAGAACAGAATCGGGTCTAGACCCCTAGAAATATTTTCTAGCAACAGGTCTGGGAACCCATGGTTGCTTACCCTTTCGACTTGTCATCCTGCAAAAATTCACGAGTCAAAAAGTCAGGAAGAGAATTCTCATTTCCACGTATATATTCAATATCAAAATCAAATATAGTTAATTCAGCCTGCCATCGTGCAAATATTTGTTTGGATGTTAAATTTTTTACATCCTTTTCTAGGACTGTCTTAGCGGAGCTACAATCAATTCTTAATAAGAATTTTTTATTAAGTAAATCATCTTGGAACTTATTGATACACAAGATGATAGAAAGAATTTATTTCTTAATGGTAGAATAATTTATTTGAGTATCATTCCATTTACCGGAATGATACCAAACTAACACTGATTTGTTAGTACCCGTATTTAATTGTTTTAAGATACCACCATACCCAATGTTACTAGCATCAGTCTCAACTATTTTGTACCATTCAGAATTCGCTAGATGAAGACAGGGTAAATTTTTTACTTTTTGCTTAATAATTATAATGGCACTAGTATGGTTAGGACTCCAAGGACCTGGATTTTTCTTTAATCTTTGATACAAAATCTTTGTATCTTTGGCTATATCTTTATAAAAGTCAGCTACATAATTAAGAGCGCCTAAAAACCTCTGCAGCTGCTTAATATCAATAATCTCATCAGAAAATTTAGAAGCGAATTCAATGCTTCTGTCAACGGAAATTATAGTACTATTTACTATATTATGTCCTAAGAATCTTTTTTCAAGCTGAAATAAATTCATTTTGGAAGTCGAAATAACAAGACCATTTTTAATACCTAGATGTTTGAAGATATTCAAATGTTTGAAGTGTTCTTCAATGGTATTAGAAAATATTAGTATGTCATCTATGTATGACAGAATGAAATTATAATGCTGAATAAATATTTCATTTATAATATTTTGAAATTCAGAGGGAGCATTTTTTAATCCAAAAGGCATAACATTCCATTCAAAATGTCCAAAAGAAACAGTAAATGCCGTTTTATATTTGTCTTTCTCATCTATTTGAATCTGCCAATATCCAGATTTCAGATCAAACTTAGAGTATATATTTGCCCTAGCAATCCGATTAAGCAAGTCCTTCTTATTAGGAATATGATATCTTATCCATTTTAAAACCTTGTTTAAGGGTTTATAATTGATAACAAGGCGAGGGACTCCTCTTTCCTTTTCTGCAGCATTGTTCACATAAAATACAGTGCAGCTCCATGGAGAGTAAGACTTCCTTATAAGTCCTTTATCTAATAGATCTTGTATTTTCTTTTTACATAACTCTAGATATTCAAAGTTCATCTGGCAAGGTCTGGCCTTAGTAGGAATATTAATCTCTCTAAAGGTCTCTTCATAGGGAAGAGACACAATATGCTTCTTTCTATCCCAAAAGGCATTAGGCATATTCCTACAAGTTTGAAGTTTGAAATCCTCTTCAACTTGTAAAATTTTTTGACGGATCTCCGACTTTTCTAATTGTTGAGAAATACCCAATATTTGTATTTCTTCTTTAAGAAAATTTATTTGATTTTCTTTTAAATAAACTTCCTTAATTTCATTTAAAATTTTGACCATCAGGTCAGTAATAAAATCAAACCTAATTTGTTTGTTTTTGTATTCAGTTTCCTTTCTTGCTTATCTCCCTTATTGGCATAAGCTTTTCTAAGAAAGGAGTTCCGAGAATAACATGTTGTGTTATTTCTTTTACAACAATAAAATGTAAAGGAATACACATATTATCCTTACAAATATTTACATCTGTAATGTTACAAGGGGTAGTCAATGCTTTATTATTAGTAGCACTGAGAGTCTGAGTGGTTCGTTCACAGTATTTTATTGGAACAATTCCTTCTTTAACACAATTCAGATCAGCACCACTATCAACAAGCGCAATAAGATTTGTGATATAATACTCATTATTGATGATTAATTTTATTTTTATAAACCATTTATGAGTAATAAACAGATCCATCTTATTTAGAAATGAATCTGGATCATCCTCAGAGTTATTAGGTTTATTGGATAAAGCTAATTATTTACCCTTTGGGGATACGTTTGAAGTAGTAGCTAATCCTTCTAATTCATTTATTGGAGTTCCCGGTTCTCTAAAACCGCTAATTTCAAGTTTTTTAAGCCTCTCTTGAGTAATCGCACCCTATACTTGTAAGGACTTTATTTCCTTTTTTAGAGTTTTAATTTCCTGATTGAGATCGCTAATTGTAACAGGTACATGATTTTTGTTTTTATACCTATTAATAACTTCAGACATGTTATAAGTATTTTCCTTATGTTGCTGAATAATATCTTCTTCATTCTTTTCATCAGTAAGAAGATCAAGAATTTTAGTACGAACAGAGCTCGTAATATTATTATTCAAAAGAGACTCTAATATTTCTCTTTTATCACCTTTAGTCAAGGTGTGAATGGAAAGACCATTCATCTCTACTATAGATTTATAGTAGTCAGCATCTTCCTGTATTGAACAATTATTGCATTGGCAATCGCTATCACAAATTTCTTCATCTAAAGATGACTCAATGTCTGATGATCTAGACTCCTTTTCAGAACCAGAATTGATCATAATCTTTAGAAGAGTCTTTCTCAATCCTTCATCTTGAATTTCTTCTATTTTCTTTTTCACATAGCATTTGCTAGCATAGTGGCCTAATTTACCACATCTAAAATACTTGATTGTTTTATTAGAACCTTTTGGAGGATTCTTTCTCTTATGAGAAGAAGGATGATCTCTATCTCGATAAGGAATATTTCTTTTATTTTTCCTATAATTATTTTTCTTTTTATAACTTCTATCCAAGTTTTTAGAAATTTTCTTATCATTAGGAGGTTTATGAGTATCAATAGCAAACTGACTACAAAATTCTCCTAACTGATGATGCTCAGTTAATCTCTGAGATTTTAACTGATTTCTTAATTTAAGATCGTTGCATAAAGCTAATCCTTCTTGTATGCAAATACTTACCAAATATCCGTAAGTAAATTTATCATAAGAAACAATTTTTGCGTGCTTATTACGCATTCCTTGTTTGACTCTTTCAGCAAACAAGTTGGGCAATCCATCAATAAATTTGGATTTCCAATGAGCACTGTTGGCATCGCCTAATTGCATAACCCTACTCAAGAATGTATCTTTGTACCATCTAAAGTGAGTCAAAGTCGGGCATCTGAGGTTTTGTGAGAGAGTTCTTATCTTCTCTCCCTCGTCAGAAATGCCACCAGTAAAATGTTCTAGTATAGTACAAATTAGAGTATAGACGGCATCAGCAGAGCCAACCATATTCTCAGTTTTAACAGCAGTATATATTGTTTCCTTTTGGGTTGCTGAAATACAATGATCCCACCAACCTTTAAGGATGCCCGTAAAACCGCAGGTTATGAATTTAGCAATGCTAGAATCAGTATTACCACCAGTTCTTGTAATTGTGGCATACATAATCATCCTATATAAAGTATCATGAATCTGTTTATCAGATTGACCATCTATATTCCATTCATAGATAGTGCCACCTTGATAATTATTTTGAATGATATCATCATTCTCTTCGAAGAGCACATCCATTGGTATGGGTCGTTTATAATAATATTTAGACAATCTTGGCTTAACATAGTTCATCTTATTTATCATTCCTGATGAAGAAGCCGGAATATTAGAGGGTTGAAACGATCTTTGTATCGCGTCAATACTGATTGGACTTATCTCCAAATCTTTTGATCTATATCCTAGGTCATCTGAGACTTCGGTTATATTACCATCTACTGAATCTTCAGCATCAAGCATATGTAAAGACATATCTTTAACTTTTTCTATCAAATCTTTGATAGAAATTTTAGGATTTAGTTTGTAATCCTGAATTTCAACCGGAGGTTGAATCGGAACATTCTCAGTCTGTCTTATTTCAGACTTTGAAATTTGAGGTATTTTAATATTGATTGCCCTTAATCTATCAACAACCAGATCAAGCGTAATTTCAACTCTTGTTAATTGTTGCCCAATAACCTGAATATAGTTATTGGTATAATTATTTTGTTTTATTATATTCTGCATCTCTTTTATAGTTTCTTCTTTACTTTCAATAGTTTTCAAAAAAGAGACTGCTTCTATTTGGTCAAGCATGTGCTGGGCACGAATAATGATTAGATCACATGGAGGATATAAGGAACGATGCTTTATTCCCTTATTAGTGGTCCAATTAACATAATTATCTTCAAGAACATTAATTTGTATCAACTCATCTTTGATATAGTTTTTTATGAACCATTCAGCAAACCAAACTGTTTTTCCTATAGAACTCATATGAGCATAATAATTATCACGATATTGATATCTCTCTTCCTTAGTATACTTCTTTTCAAACCATTTTCTGAAAACTATATTTTCTTTATATTCAGTATTTAGGATTTTTCGGATTTCTGGATAAGTCATGTAGTCCATAAAATAAACTAATATCGCATTTCCGACTCAGTCGGAGAGTCTAATTTAGACTTTGCTGGCTCATACATAGCGTGGGGTATGTTCTCATTTAGAGTTATCCCAGTGACTTCAGAACCTTCTCTATTCTCATAATAGGAGGTTGAAGGTCTGCTAGAGATTGAAGGTCTGCTAGCGCTGGTGGAATTGCGTGGATTTTCAAGTCTCAAATTAGGACTAATTATTTTAGTTTTGTATTAAGGTGTGAATCTAACCTCGATACCACCATCATCACTCTGAATTATCTGATCAATTTCTGTATCTAAAGTGGCTTTAGGAGGTATAGCCAAGTTCAAAGTCCATTCATTTGGGAAGACGATTTCGTCCCATTTTATTATTTTATTTAAGGCTATCTTTGATGTCATCAAATTGGTTTCTATCAAAGTAGTCTTTCCAGGCTTTGTTAAATGCTTAGCTTTAGGAGCTAACGTATTTAACACTTTATAATAAATCATATAGATAATCGCTATAGTTTCTGATCCAGGCAGAAAATTGTAACCAAAAGTCTTCATATTTAAGGTTACAGATTCTAATATATTGGGGTCTGTGATTGACAGACTCAAATTAGGGTACACATTAAAATATACTGGTCCATGACTTAGACTAGTCTGCATCACACCCATAAGTGATTTGTGATAATCTAAACATCGAGCATCTCTCAATGATGTCATTAATGAAGCGTTCAACCCCTGCAGAGTTAAAGGTTTCAAGGCTATCTGAATTAAACCAATGTGGAGGAAATTATACCTCTCCCTATACGGATCTATATCCTCATCTGATAATAACTTAAAGATCTGTTCATTGTCATTAACAGGAACAGTCTTCTGCATTGTCTTTATTGCAATGGAGGAACGAAAATCAAGTGTCCCTATCTGATAGATCTCTTTTGGTTGAACCTTAGGAATCGTCCATTTGTTCAATTCTTCAACATCTGTTGGATACTCGTACATCTGTACGTTCTTAACATTTTTGCCCTTATTAAGGGCCTTCTTTATCATGCCAATTGGCTGAACCCAACCTTCACTCATCTGAGTAAAATCTACTTCACTCTCTGCTTAAGTATGAACTAATAAATATTACAAAAAAGTTGTTATATTTCTTTATGACAATTCCGAAGATAAAATTGTGAGAACAAAATAGTTGGCTGAAGAAGACTAGGGCTGTCAACGGTTTACGAAAAAGAAAGGCAATCCCTGATATATATATATATATATATATATATATATATATATATATATATATATATATATATATATATATATATATATATGGAAGCAAGGGTAATTAGCTAGTTTCCGGAATCGCTCCCACTGGGATTTGAACTCCTGACCACTCGGGCCGCATGCATCTCTCTTAACCACTAGGCTATAGGTCATTTGCTATATATATATACCACACAAACAGGAAAATAAAATGGTACCGAATCCAAAATTCACTTTCTAATATGCATTAAATGTCTTCTAATTATATTCTTTCCAAAAACTGTTTTTTTAATAAAAATTATAATTTTTAAAATTATTTTTCTTTTCCTTACCGCGAACTAGAAAGACCTTAGAGCATCCAGTTGGAGAGGTTTCAAGTGCTACATTTTGACTTTAATCAAAATTTGTACCATCTAAAGGCAGCAGTGGATACTTATCCATACTTGAAAATTGCTAGAGAGCTAACACTCCATATTTAAAGCGCGTCATAGTTTCTTTATATTAATTTGTGGGCCCACCAAAATTAATCATTCTTACCAAACATGAAAATAAATAAAGAGAAAAAAAAGAGAGACAATCCTACCCATCAGGAAAAGAAAATCAAGGGAAAAAAAAGGAAGAAAAAATAGGAGGTTAATTTGGAGTATTTGTTTGAAATGTATCATTGTGTGCCAATATCAAAGAAATACTCCAAAAATATTAATTTACATAATTTTTAATAATTTGGAGTATATTTTTGGAGTATCTCCATTATGGATACTCTTAGTATGGTATTAGTGCTTTTTCATGTCATTTCATATGGTGTTGGATATTTTATTAAAGGGAGGATTTATGAAATGCCCAAAAACTAAAAAAGTTTTATGTAAAACCCACCGCTAAAAAAACTTTCATCGCGTGCCCAGAATTAGAGAAACATATCCAAAGCGGGTTCCAAATGACCATTTTGTCCTTCCTTTTAATTTATTGAAAACACCCACGAAACTGCTCTTAAAAAAATGTTTCGATACTTCATCTTCTTCCATACGCTGCTCACTTTCGAATCTAGGTTTTCTCCTTAAAAATCTTCAAAAACTCGTCGGAAAATTTCGGAAAGATCGAGACAAACGACAAAAGTGCTAAAACGGAGGTCCAAACATCATTTTTTTGCGATTCTAAAATTTCAGAAGGCCATCTAACGATGAAGCAGTTACTTTCAGTCTCCTCGACGATACGCTCATTTTGCGACAAACGGAACCTCGTTTCGACCTCCCAGTCAAAAGTTATGGCTCTCCAAAGTTTCAGCTGACCATAAAATGCAGGAGAATGGTCATTCTCCGTGTTAGAACACGAAAAATGTTAATTTCGCATGAGGGTGGTCATTCTCCGTGTTAGTAACACGGAGAATGTCATTCTCCGTCTTAATTTACACGGAGAATGACCGTTCTCCGTGCTAAATTACACGGAGAATGACTATTCTCCGTCTTAATTTACACGGAGAATGCCATTCTCCGTGTAGTTTATCACGGTGAATGGTCATTCCAGTGTTAAAACACAGGAGAATGACCATTCTCCGTGTTAGAAACACGGAGAATTCCATTCTCCGTGTTAAATAAAACGGAGAATGTTATTCTCCGTGTTAAATAAAACGGAGAATAGCATTCTCCGTGTAATTTAGCACGGAGAATGGTTATTTCAGTGTTAAAACGCAGGAGAATGGCATTCTCCGTGTTAAATAAACGGAGAATGACGTTCTCCGTGTTAAATAAAACGGAGAATGGTCATTCTCCGTGTTAAATAAAACGGAGAATGGTCATTCTCCGTGTAATTTAGCACGGAGAATGGTCATTTCAGTGTTAAAACGCAGGAGAATGGCCATTCTCCGTGTTAGAAACACGGAGAATGTCATTCTCCGTTTTAAATAAAACGGAGAATGGCATTCTCCGTGTTAATTTACACGAAGAATGGTCATTCTCCGTGTTAAATAAAACGGAGAATGGTCATTCTCCGTGTAATTTAGCACGAAGAATGGTCATTTCAGTGTTAAAACGCAAGAGAATGGCCATTCTCCGTGTTAGAAACACGGAGAATGTCATTCTCCGTTTTAAATAAAACGGAGAATGGCATTATCCGTGTTAATTTACACGAAGAATGGTCATTTCCAGTGTTAAAACGTAGGAGAATGGCCATTCTCCGTGTAATTTAGTTTTTTCAGGAATAAAGAGTTTCGTTCTTCTTTCAAAGCGATGATAATTCTTATGGAAAAGAAGAAGAAAGATCTTCTCTCCACAATTGACGTCGATGAAGATGATGATGATGGTGATGATGATGACGAGCGATGATCTGAGTTCGACCGAAGAAAAGTACACCGAACTACGAACGATCTTTGCGATCTCTGCTGAAGATGAGAGCAATGGAATTCAGATTTTCCGTGAAGAAGAAGAAGAAGATGAAAATCGCAATCCAGATCTGAGTTTTTTGAATTCAAATACATATAGATGACCAATTCGCGCGGAGGGGTAGTTTCGGTATTATAAAAATAGCAGTTTCCAGCGGGTGGCATCTAAAAGGGAATCTTGGAATATTTAACGTGAAAATACTTAATTCTGGGCATTTCATAAAACTCATCAGCGGGTGGGCATTTCATAAAAGTCCATCCCGAAATTGGGTTTCTCAGCAATTTCCAGTTTATTTTATTAGTATGGTATGAGTGTTTTTTCTTGCCATGTCTTTATGTTACAATAAAGTTAAGTTTACAATCAAACTTGGTTATAATTCATTTTGCATTAATAATTTTTATTTGTTTATCTAAACTTGGTTCCCAAAACTGGTTTATCAAGTTCTTGACAAATAACTTTGAAATATTTTCGGACCAGGGTATAAGATTTTACCTGAATTTAAAATGGTATGACCGGTGTACAATACTAAATAAAATATTGACCTGTAACTATCCTAAATACAGATCTTGTTTTCTCTAACTTTACTGTAATAATTTTCACTAACTTTATTGTATCTATCCTAAATACCTAAATTTAAACTACTTTTTGTTAGTAAATGACTTTGTAACCGTACAAATTTAAATGTAGATTCTATTTATGAAAATCATTATCTCAAACAAAGATAAATAATTCTAGACTATTCATTTATGGATTTCTGTTACATGATCTTAAATTTTATTATTTTTGTTGATATAATCCAAATAATTCTAGTTGCAAAAGAATTGTTTTATTTTATGTTGCATTTTTTTTGGTTATTTTATATAGGAATTTATCGAGGTATTATCTTTAGATACTCAAAATTTTGAATAAGAATAATTTATTACAAAATATGTTGTTGTAGATAGGATTTCTAGTTTATTTGGAAGAACTTTTTTAGATTGTTTATAAATATAAAGATTTTTTTACATAGATATCACCTGTCAGCCAAGAAAGAATGCCACTTGCCGTATCTAGAATTAAGTTGTTATTTTAATATTAATATATAAGTAGATTTTGCGTAAAAAAATGTTTGCTTGCATCAAATCAAAATTTAGCCAAATATACACTTCATGACCTAACCTTTTCCCCTGTTAAATAGTAGGGGTGTAAATGGATCGGACGGACACGGACAGTCCATTGTCCGTGTTCGGTCCGTTAATGAAAATGAGTTCGGACGGACGGACACAGACAGTTCATTGTTCAAGTTCGGGCCGGACGAACACGGACAACCACTGTTTGTTAATTCAATCGGACGGTCCGCGGACAAATTAAATATATTATCAAAAGTTATTATTTTATCAAGATACCTTAATAGTTGGTTCAAAAAATCTAGTTGAAAGAAAATACAATTGATGGTTATAGAATACAACAAACAATAGTAAAAGGATAAGAAAAATCGAGACGGGACAACAAAAATTTGATGCAAAACCAAAATATTATGACATAATTGATACAAAACTAAAAGAAGTCTCCATTATCGGACTGTTCGCGGTCTAATTCGAACCGGACATGGATATGACCGTGTCCGGGTCCGATTTTTAATCGGACAAAAAAAAATGTCCAAGTTTTGTTAGTTAATGAATCGGACGTTCCGCGGTCGAACCATTTATCGAGCCGGACACGTACGAACAACGGACTACTTTGTCCATTTTACACCCCTATTAAATAGAGGGATTTACTACGTATCACAGTGACCATAAACTAAGGTGTAATTCAAGTGATACGTACATGGGCGAAATCCGAAATTCAAGCTGGGGTGGCTTGAGTGGGCTAAGACGGATTAGGTTTGGATTAACTCAAAAAAATAAAAATAAAAATAAAACAAAAAAATATTAAAAAAGAAAGATTTTTTTTAGGGCGGGTTGTAGCCCATCTCAGCCCATATCTCAATCTCCAACAACATACATCTTTCTTTTAAGAGTATACTACATTTGTTGATATATATATATATATATATATATATATATATATATATATATATATATATATATATATATATATATATATATATTCTTTTTTTCTTCTTTTTTTAGGGTGTCCACGCATCCTCATTAACCCCGTAGCCACTGCCAACCTGCCGGATTGATGCGGGAGGGGGGCTCGATCCCGGGTCTCCCAGCCGAGAGCCCCCCCCCCCCCCCCCCCTCGTGCCACTTGTGCCATATATATATATATATATATATATATATATATATATATATATATATATATATATATATATATATATATATATATATATATATAATTTTTATTTTTGAGATGTCCGGCGTAACGCATATGACTTTGTGTACGCTGTGTTGCACGCCAGTTGGGCCTGTCACGCCCCAGAACCAGAATACTGGAGAGCTGGGCCAGACACAGCCGGCTACGTACATTGAAGTATAATCTACCTCGATATACGGTCACGGCTGTCTAGATGCATGAGGGTTTATCTACAAGCCAACAGTCTCTTATGGTCATGAACAAGCCTAGTGACTCAATCTCAAGCAGGTAAGTAAACGTTACAAGATGTTAGATCATCAGACATACAAAGTATGGCGTCCCAAATATTACATATTCAGATGATCATGAAGCTAGTCATACAAAATTTGAAGACTAGCAAGAGTTTCAGTCATACATGATCAACCCTGGGATTTGTCAATCATGTTACAGCCCATAGGCAGACAGTAAGTAAAGGTGCAAACGAGCTAACACTTGCTCGATGGCTAAACGCCTCAAAAGAATAATTTTACAATAGAGTGGGAGAGCAAAATAAAACCCACTCGTCGCCAGGATTTCTTCTAGTGGTCACCATCTGGCTGGAAGGTAGGGAGATCCTCGGGAGCTGCTCCAAAATTTGGCCATACAAAACCAGCTGGGTCAGACCCCAGAAAGAACAAGTGCCATAAGGGAGGCTTCACTTAAGAACTAAAACCAGCAATTAGCACAAAAACATAATTACATAATAAAAGACTAGAGATATGGAAAATCATGATGATATGCGATAGGATAACCATGGGACTATTCAGATAACCAAGTTACAACCCTTAAACCAAACAAGGATCGGGGTTGTAACCCTTCATCTGATCGGAACTTGGTTTTCCACCATTTATCGATAAAGTAAAGCACAAGCAATCAGATCATGTAACAATCTTGTACAGGATCAGGACAAGACTAGACTGGGCTGTACTTCATCCAATCAATCACGGCCAAGCAATGTGTACGGCTTGATACTTTAACTAACTAGGGTTATCATAAGCCTAGTTACTAGCAAGATGCAAAGAGATGTTCCAGCAGTCACAGGCCCTGCAGCTATCCAGGTTATCCAGGTGAGGTTGATTATCAAAGTTATCCAGAATTATTAGATGGCTTAGAGTACAACACATAACAGTGTGCCTTGTACTTGTTTCATGAAGTGCCCCACATGACAGTGGGCTGGAAATGTGCCCTACTCGACGGCAGGCTACAAGTCCCTCATGTGTGACCGGGATAACAGGATTGCCTGTAACTGGAAACATCTCTCTATATGAACTACTTGATCAATCTAGTTATTAACCTTAGTCAGATTCAGAATGAATCCCTGACCATGGTAACCAGGGACTCATGTACTAAACATGATGCAAGACGAGACTAGACTAGTAGCTTGTACAAGTTTCAAGCAAGCACCCACGGTGTCAAGACAAGAATGTTCTAAGCACGTCAAGTTAGCCGTCGCAACAGCGTTCCAGAGTTCATGTCAAGATTACTTAGCAGGTCAAGATAACCGTCGCAACGGTGTTCATGAGTTCATGTCAGGATTACTTGTCAGGAGTGCACCACAACGGGTCACCATCATATCATGTTACTTGTACTTGTTACTTGTTGGGAGTGCACCACGACAGGCCACCATCATGAGTTGTCACAAATCATGTCGTGTACAGATTATAAAACTAACATATCATGATTATATCGAGTTCATATCAAAAGGCGTAAGGATATAATAAGGGGTGCCACGCGCCCAATAAAGGGGTTCTAGGGCAATGGATGCCAAGGTCACACTGCGCCGGGCAAGGGGGGTAAGATACGCTAGTACCAAGAAGCCTCCGGGCAGGGAGTATGCCAAAGGAGTACGCCAAGGGGAGTACGCATAAAGGAGGTACACATAAAGGAGCATACATAATTAAAGTACGCATGAATGAGTACACGCGTAAAAGAGTACGCATGAAGTTTATACGCGTAAATAGAGTACGCGCAAAAGAGTAAGTGTGAGGCTTGTACGCGTAAATGGAATACGCATAAAAGAGGTACGCATAAAGCTTGTACGCGTAAATGGAGTACGCGTAAAAGAGTACGCGTGAAGCTTGTTTTTTTTACACCAAGACATGAAAGGCTTGCTTTACGCGTAAAACAGATTCACGCTGACACGAATAAACGTGGGCGTAGAGTTTAATATTACGCGGGCATGTATAAATGTGGGCGTAGAACTTGTCCAGAACTCCAAACTTCCATGAAACTTCAATCTAAGCCAAAATGGGACTTCCATGGATCAAAATGGGGTAGAACGAAGTTCTCTACAACATGGAACAACCAAAACTTGAAAATAATAAGGTTTGATAGATCAAAACCCAAGAAATCTGAAAATGCAACAACTTTGATCTATAAGAAATAAACCATAGAAATCAAAAATGCTAAGTACTAAAGTGTCTTAGAATCTCGTGAGGAAGACAATGGAACAACAAAAATGGAGTTCCTCCATGAAGCAAGTTGCACTTGCCTAAGCCTCTCTCTTGGTAGGTGGAGAGAGTTATGAGAAAGAAGGAGTAAATGAGAAAGTGAGAAAGTAATGAAGAGAGAGAAAGGGTTGGTGGGTTTAAATGGAGATGGTGGTAGGTAGGGGGTTGGGTTCATGATGAACCACCCTAAACCAAAACAAGCCAACCCAAATCGATCCTAAGTCAAAATAAACCAAAACAAACCAAGTCATGCAAGATTAGCTAGACAAGTCTGATTGCGGGTCGGAATTTCGTACATGTATACTGAAAATACGTATAACGAAAAGTGGAGGTGACAACTCTACCCACCTTAAAATAGTTCAGTCATCGGAATTTAATCAAAAGGCTAGAGATGTCGAACAAGCCATACTAATCACAAGCAATATATGACTAAGCAATCAATCATGCAATCATTCATGCAAGTAAGGAGTTAAGAGCATAAGGCATAAGGAAGATATTATATTTTATGAGTCAAACAGGTGTGGATATCGCGATCGGATATCATTCTCACGTTCCCAAGTTGACTCATCCAAAGAGTGATGATCCCAAGCAACACAGACTAACTTAATAATCTTGTTCTTGAGTACCTTCTCTCTTCGGTCCAATATGGATACCAGCCTTTCCTCATACGAAAGGTTGGTACCAACAACCAATTCTGAATGATAAAGGATATAGCTCGGATCCGGGATATACCGTCGCAATTGGGATACATGGAATACATCATGTACCTCACGTAACGACGTTGGAAGAGCGAGACGATAGGACACATCACCTACTCGTTCGAGAATATCAAACGGCCCTATATACCTAGGACTAAGCTTTTCCCGTACGCCGAATCGAATAACGCCACGGGTAGGTGAGATCCTAAGGAATACGTGGTCGCCGATTGAAAACTCAAGGGGGCGCCGATAAGAATCGGACCAATGACGCTGACGATCTTGTGCAACTCGAAGATCATCTCTAACTTGTCTGACCACCTCGATAGTCCGAGTAACCATTTCTGGGCCAAGCATCTGCCTCTCGCCTACATCGTCCCAGGCTAAAGGTGATCTGCACTTCCTGCCATATAATGCTTCGAAAGGTGCCATCTGAATACTGGCCTAAAAACTGTTATTGTAGGAGAACTCCACGAGATGAAGGTGATCTTCCCACGAACCACCGAAGTCGAGTGTACATGATCATAACATATCTTCGAGAGTCTGAATCGTGCATTCTGACTGACTATCTGTCTGCGGATGATATGCTGAACTGAACTTGAGATGAGTCCCCAAACTCTCTTGAAGACTCCGCCAAAAGTGCGATGTGATCCTTGAATCTCTGTCGGATACAATAGTGACTGGTACTCCATGCAACCTGACTATCTGCCTGAGGTACATTTTTGCTAGCTGATCCGTTGACTGGCCAATTCTGAAAGAAAGAAAATGAGCTACCTTGGTGAGTCTGTCAACTATAACCCAGATAGCATCTCTCCCAGCTGGGGATTTAGGTAATCCAGTTACAAAATCTATGGTAATGTGCTTCCATTTCCATTCTGGGATCGGTAAAGGTTGAAGAAGTCCGACTGGTCTCTGATGTTCGGCCTTAACTTGCTGACAAACTAAACAACAAGAGACAAATCGGGCTATCTACCTCTTCATGCCATTCTACCAGAAATGCTGTCGAATATCACGATACATCTTCGTGCCACCGGGATGAATGGAGTATTGAGAACTGTGAGCTTCTGCCATAATCTCCTGCTTGATATCGCCACTGGGTACACAAAGACGCCTTCCATGTCGAAGTGTACCGTCTTCATAAATACATAACTTTGGTCTTCGTCCTACTACACATTCTGCCCTAAGCCGCTGAAGCCTAGAATTTGCTGACTGTGCTAACTTAATCCTCTCAACTATGCTGGACTGAACTTGAATGATGGCCATCAATGCCACATTGGAAGGAAGAACTACTTCTATTCCCATCTTCTGAAGATCTGCTAACAACTCTGGATGTGCTGTTAGAAAATAAACTTCGGCTCGCCTGCTCAATGCATCTGCAACAACGTTGGCTTTTCCAGGATGATACTGCAGGTTGATGTCATAATCTATAAGTAACTCTAGCCATCTCCTCTGACGTATGTTAAGATCCTTCTGGGTAAACACATACTTAAGACTCTTGTGGTCGGTGAAAATCTCCACCCGATCTCCATACAGGTAATGCCTTCATAGCTTCAATACAAAAACTGCTGCTGCTAACTCCAGGTCATGGGTTGGGTAATTCCTTTCATGATCACGAAGTTATCGTGATGCATAAGCTACAACCTTCCCATGCTGCATCAATACACATCCTAATCCTCTGCCAGAAGCATCACAATAAACTGAAAATCTTCCAGTCCCATCTAGAAGCGTGAGAATAGGGGCCATCATCAATCCTTGCTTCAATTTCTCAAATGAACTCTGACACTCTACTGTCCAAGCAAACTGGACATCCTTGTGAGTCAACTGTGTTAGTGGTGCTAAAATTCGAGCGAAGTCTGATACAAACCACCGGTAATAGCCGGCTAATCCAAGGAAACTCCGAACTTCTGCTACGGTTCTGGGTACTGTCCATGTCTCTATGGCAACTATCTTATGGGGGTCCAATTCCACTCCACCTCTGGTAATGATGTGACCCAAGTACGAGATACAATCCAGCCAAAACTCCTACTTACTAAACTTCGCATATAACTGGTGTTCTCTGAGAATCTGAAGAACTACACGGAGATGCTGCTCATGCTCCGCTTCACTCTTGCTATAGACTAAGATGTCGTCTATAAACATTATCACGAACTGGTCTAAATAAGGTATGAAAATACGATTTATTAGGTCCATAAATACGGCTGGCACATTGGTCGCTCCAAATGGCATAACAAGGAACTCCCAATGTCCATATCTGGATCTGAACGCTGTCTTCGGGATGTCTTGCTCTCTGACTCTGATCTGATGGTACCCTGACCGCAAGTCAATCTTCGAAAATACTGCTGCTCCTTTGAACTGATCAAACAAATCATCTATTTTTGGGAGTGGATATCTGTTCTTGATTGTCACTTAGTTCAAGGTACGATAGTCAACACATAATCTGGACGTACCATCCTTCTTTTTTATAAGAAGCATCAGGGCTCCCTAAGGCGATCCACTAGCATGGATGAATCCCTTGGTCCTGAGTTCTTCAATCATCTTATATACGATCTCCAATTCTGACGGTGCCATCCGGTCGACTCTCTCTGACACTGGTGCTGTTCCGGGGATCAAGTCTATGGTGAACTCGATCTCTCTCTCTCTCTGGTGGCATACTTGGAAGCTCTTCGGGGAAAACATCGGGAAACACTTCTACAACTCTGGGAAATCGAACTGCCGCTGCCACTGCCATCCAAAATACTGGAGGAGAAGGTTCTATTCTGCCTCGAAAAAATGAAAACTCTGGCTCACCAAGAATACTAAAAATAATCTTACCAATATGGCAATCTATTCTAGCATACTGGTTTTTCAACCAATCCATTCTAGGACCACATCATAGTCGGCCATCGGAAATTCTATCAATCTAACGGGAAACTCTCTACCGCTAACTACGATCCGACACGAAGAAAAGACTCTATCTACACCCACAAGACCTTTACCATTAAGTATATTGAGCCTCACTGATAAGGACTCGGGCTCCAGTCCAATCCGTGTTGCGAATCGTGCAGACATGAATGAATGCGACGCTCCCGAATCAAATAATACTGATGCAGGAAAAGAGTTAACGAGAATGGTACCTGCCACCACCTCACCTGAAGCTAACTCTTCTTCTACCGTCAGAGCCATAGCTTGACCTTGTCCTCTTGGTGCTGGTCCCCTCTGCTGGAAACCTCTCTGCCTGTTCTGGTTCTGAGCCTGGGCCTGGGCATACAGTTGCGGCCTTTGCTGCTGGAAAGCTTGGGCCTGAGGCGACAATAGCCTCGGAGGCTGGTACTGTTGTTTCACTGGAGCTGGTCCCCTAACCGATGGACTGGTTAGGGTTGATGATAAACTGGCCCTGTGTGGACATGACCCTATCATGTGATCCGATGCCCCACAAGCCAAGCACAATCCCTGTGCTCTGTGATACTCTGAAACAATGTGACTGGGCTTCCCACAATGAGAGCAGCCCATTGCGGAAGACTATTTCTGCTGTTGAGAGTACGTTAGGGTTGAATGGTGAACCGACGTAACTGAGGTTGCCCGCCTCGGAGTTCCTATATTCAAAGCCCTAGCTGCCGGGGCTGGAGTTGATGATTGGGACATTTGTCCATGGGACCTCCTCCGACCTTCGGTTCGGTCCACTATCCTCTAAGAAGTATACTCATGCCTCTTCGCTGGTCGCAAGATGGCATCAAGTGTCTGGTGCTTGAACTGTTCCACAGCTAGAATAATCTCTAGGTGGAGTCCCTGCTGGAACCGCTAGGCTCGGTCCAATTCGGTTGCCACCAAGGTGGGAGCAAACCGACTTAGTCTTAAAAACTCGTCCGTATAACCGTCGACCCTCCTGCTCATCTGCCTCAAATTGGTGAACCTCGTCTGTAGGTCGTACCGACCTACAACATCGAAGTACTTGATCTGAAACTTGTCGCTAAATATCGTCCATAAGACAGGCATCGCCAATCCAACTGCTTGCATCGTCCACCAGCTGCGGGCTAAGTCCAACAACTGCAGGCGCACGACGGCCACCTTTTCACCCTCAGGAATCCTAGCTGCTTTCAGGATAACCTCTATGTCCTGAAGCCATGTATCAGCAGCGATAGCATCTTCACTGCCGTCAAAGAAAGGAGGGTTCAGACACTTGAAGCTGTTGGACACGTTATTCCCTTGATAACCAACTCTGCCTATGGCATCTTGTACTGTCTGGTACAGGGCGTCGCCCCGACGATCTTGAGATGCAAGCAATTCCCTGATGAGACCCACCAGGGTTCCATTATCAGGTTCTGCAGGCTGCACTAGTTGAACTGGACGCTCTGGATCCCCGGAACGCATGACTCGGGAGGCCGCTCCAGAATACTGGGCTTGGTCTCCAGGTTGCTGCTGGTCCACTGGGGGTGCTCCGCCTTGCTGATCGGTAGGACCAGGAACAATGCCACTGAACAAATGACATAGGGAACAATAAGGAAGGACCTAGATTGATCGAGGATATAAGCATATGATCAGGTCAAGACTTCGAAAAGATTAGAAGACACGAGTAGAGATCAAAGACGAGTGCTGATTGAGACACCTATTCAGTGAAACCCTCACACATCTTGATTTACAAGACCTACATGGGCTACCACTTAAACCGTATTATGCCCCAGAACTATAATACTGGAGAGCTGGGCCAGACACAGCCAGCTACGTACATTGAAGTATAATCTACCGCGATATACGGTCACGGCTGTCTAGATGCATGAGGGTTTATCTACAAGCCAACAGTCTCTTATGGTCATGAACAAGCCTAGTGTCTCAATCTCAAGCAAGTAAGTAAATGTTATAAGATGTTAGATCATCAGACATACAAAGTAAGGCGTCCCAAATATTACATATTCAAATGATCATGAAGCTAGTCATACAAAATTTGAAGACTAGCAAGAGTTTGAGTCATACATGGTCAAACCTAGGATTTGTCAATCATGTTACAGCCCTTAGATAGACAGTAAGTAAAGGTGCAAACGAGCTAACACTTGCTCGAATAAAAGACTGGAGATATAGAAAATCAAGATGATATACGATAGGATAACCATGAGACTATTCAGATAACCAAGTTACAACCCTTAAACCAAACAAGGACCGGGGTTGTAACCCTTCATCTGATCGAAACTTGGTTTTCTACCATTTATCGTTAAAGTAAAGCACAAGCAATCAGGTCATGTAATAATCTTGTATAGGATTAGGACAAGACTAGACTGGGCTGGACTCTATTCAATCAATCACGGCCAAGCAATGTGTACGGCTTGATACTTAACTAGGGTTATCACAAGTCTAGTTACTAGCAAGATGCAATGAGATGTTCCAGCAGTCACAGGCCCTGCAGCTATCCAGGTTATCCAGGCGAGGTTGATTATCAAAGTTATCTAGAATTATTAGATGGCTTAGAGTACAACACATAACAGTGTGCCTTGTACTTGTTTTATGAAGTGCCCCACATGACAGTGGGCTGGATATGTGCCCTACTCGACGGCAGGCTACAAGTCCCTCAGGTGTGGCCGGGATAACGGGATCGCCTGTAACTGGAAATATCTCTCTATATGAACTACTTGATCAATCTAGTTATTAATCTTAGTCAGATTCAGTATGAATCCCTGACCGTGGTAACCAGGGACTCATGTACTAAACATGATGCAAGACGAGACTAGACTAGTAACTTGTAAAAGTTTCAAGCAAGCACCCACGGTGTCAAAACAAGAATGTTCTTAGCACGTCAAGTTAGCCGTCGCAACCGCGTTCCAGAGTTCATGTCAAGATTACTTAGCAGGTCAAGATAACCGTCGCAACGGTGTTCATGAGTTCATGTCAGGATTACTTGTCAGGAGTGCACCACAACGAGTCACCACCATATCATGTTACTTGTACTTGTTACTTGTTGGGAGTGCGCCACGACGGGCCACCATCTTGAGTTGTCACAAATTATGTCGTGTACAGATTACAAAACTAATATATCATGATTATATCGAGTTCATGTCAAAAGGCATAAGGATATAATAAGGGGTGCCACACGCCCAATAAGGGGGTTCTAGGACAATGGATGCCAGGGTCACACTGCGCCGGGCAAGGGGGGTAAGATACGCTAGTGCCAAGAAGCCTCTGGACAGGGGGGTATGCCAAAGGAGTACGCCAAAGGGAGTACGCGTAAAGGAGGTATGCATAAAGGAGCATGCGTAATTAAAGTACGCGTGAATGAGTACATGCATAAATGAAGTACGCGTTAAAGAGTACGCGTGAAGTTTATACGTGTAAATGGAGTACGCATAAAAGAGTACGTGTGAGGCTTGTACGCGTAAATGGAGTACGCGTAAAAGAGGTACGCATAAAGCTTGTACGCGTAAATGGAGTACGCGTAAAAGAGTACACGTAAAGCTTATTTTTTTACGCCAAGGCAGGGAAGGCTTGCTTTACACGTAAAACAGATTCACGCTGACATGAATAAACGTGGGCATAGAGTTTAATATTATGCGGGCACGTATAAACATGGGCGTAGAACTTGTCCAGAACTCTAAACTTCCATGAAACTTTAATCTAAGCCAAAATGGGACTTCCATGGATCAAAATGGGGTAGAACGAAGTTCTCTACAACATGGAACAACCAAAACTTGAAAATAATAAGGTTTGATAGATCAACACCCAAGAAATCTAAAAATGCAACAACTTAGATCTACAAGAAATAAACCATAGAAATCGAAAATGCTAAGTACTAAAGTGCCTTAGAATCTCGTGAGGAAGACAATAGAACAACAAAAATGGAGTTCCTCCATGAAGCAAGTTACACTTGCCTAAGCCTCTCTCTTGGTAGGTGGAGAGAGGTATGAGGAAGAAGAAGGAGTAAATGAGAAAGTAATGAAGAGAGAGAAAGGGTTGGTGGGTTTAAAAGGAGATGGTGGTAGGCAGGGGGTTGGGTTCATGATGAACCACCCTAAACCAAAACAAGCCAACCCAAACCGAACCCAAGTCAAAATAAACCAAAATAAACCAAGTCATGCAAGATTAGCTAGACAAGTCTGATTGCGGGTCGGAATTTCGTACACGTATACTGGAAGTATGTATAACAAAAAATAGAGGTGACAGGGCTAGCTGCCCACGCCTCCTCCGCAGTTCGATCCCGAGACCATCCGCCCAGCGAATGAGGTTATCCCTCTCCCCACTGACCACAAGAGCCAGATGAGTTCGGTATTTTTTTTGAAACAATGGGTAACTGTGGCAAACTTGCCTCCACAGGGGCTAGCCAGATGAGGTTATCTCTCTTAACCACTAGGTGTATATATATATTAAGCGCGCTCAACGCGACAAGCGAACCAAGAAAAAAAAACTCGCAGCGTGAGACGCACATAAAATGAGACCGGATCTCTACGTCTGCCGACCGGGAAGGCACAAGAAACCCGGAGGATGGCCTAAGTCAGGGCCTCCCAGAAAGTGTTGGAGGCGTGAGAGCAGCGCCTCCTAGATTTGAGAATTTGTCTGATAACCTCTTTGTGTAATTGAGGCGGGCTTAGTTGGCGGCCTTCATATCTGATTTTATTCCTGTTCTTCCATAATACCCAAATACCAGCGGCCGCGACGATCTGATGTCCGTGAGACCAGCTCCAGATGGCCAGGAGATCGTGGAAGCCCCCAGTCGGATGAACCAGATTAAGTCTGTTGTGAAGATTACACCACATCTGGGTCACCAGCTCACCAGAAAAAAGGACGTGCTCTGCCGATTTCGATGTGTGGTCCACACAACAGTGGCATCTAGACACGAGACTGAAACCGATAGATCTGATGTGGTCGTCCGTCGGCAGTTTCCGGCAAAGTGCTCGCCATATGAGGATGGACCATTTGATGGGTATACAAGAGTGCCAAAACTTGGCGGACGTGGAGTTCCGCACGCCTCTGCCTCTGGCCACTATTTTCGCTGAAGTCAGCGTAAAAGTCCCGCCCGGGTTATGGGACCATCTCCATGAGTCGGGCATGTCAGAGACCCGTAGGTTGGTGGCAAGAAGGCCGTCAGCCACCTGTTGACCAAAACAATCTCTTACCCTCCCCCAATTCTATCCGGAACTGACCTCCCAAAGGTCCCAGATAACGCATCCCCGTGGGGTTCTCCCGTTGGGCTGTAGGGTGTCTTTTCCTAACCACCGTTCCAAACTTGTCGATGAGTGACCTTCGTCCAACTGAAGACGGATGAAAGGTTCAGCGATGCTTCATCCCCGAATAATATGCCGCCACGACGCCGAAGATCTATTGTTGGTGACCGCTTCCGACAAATGAGAGAATCTGGAGTATCTAGCTTTCATGAACCTCGTCCATATCGAGTTTTTCGTGCGTAGCTTCCACCACATCTTTATGGAGTAGGTGTCAATGATGTGGGCTAGTCTGTAGAATCCTAGACCTTCTTCTTCAGTCGATTTCGCCATAGTATCCCACCCAGCCCAATGGTGTTTGCCTTTGCCATCGTGTTGAACCTAGAAGAACTTAGCGAAGAGGGATTCTATGGCGTGGAGGACCTTCTTGGGAGGGGAGCAGACGGCCAGGGAGTATAACGGGATAGAGGAGAGAACATGTTTGATGAGGATCAGCTTGCCTTCCGGAGACAAGGTTGCGTTGTGCCAACCTGCGATCTGTTTGCGGATTTGTCAACCAGGTGCTCATATATGCCCGAATTAGACCTACCGTACACCAGCGGACAGCCCAATTAAAGGAAAGGAGGGTATGCCGTGCTGAACGAGGTTAAGTTGGAGAGCAGGACTGAGTGGGATCTGTCTGCTTTATGATGGGTATAAATGAAGCTCTTGTTGTTATTGACACACTGGCCGGAGCATGATGTGTATCTCGCGATCGTACTTAGCACCACCTCGATCGATCCGTTGTCTCCAGAGGAAATGATAAAGATGTCGTCGGCGTACACCAGCTGTGTGATGAGTGGGCAGCCAGTCATGGTGTAGAAGTGGTAGAAATTGGGCATTCTAGATATGCTATTGAGGCTTCTACTGAGAGCTTCTGCCGCGATGATAAAAATAGTGGAAGAGAGGGGGTCCCCTGTCTAACCCCGCGAGTGGATCGGAAGAACCCTGCTGCTTGGCTATTGATAACCGGGGAAAACCAAGAATTGTTGATAGATCTGAATATGATATCGATCCAGGATTAAGAGAATCCGAACGCCCTGAAGACCCAGATCATGAATTGCCAGTCTAGGCGGTCGTAGGCCTTCTTTATGTCCAGTTTGATGGCAACGTTCCCCCCTCTGGACAGGAACTTCGTACAAGTGATCATCTCTTGGGCAAGAAGAATGTTGTCGGTGATATTGCGGCCTTTCACAAACCCGCTTTGTTCTTCGGATACGATCTTGGGAAGGAGATTGGACATCCAGTTGGCAACGATCTTCGATATTATCTTGTTGGTGAAGGTGCAGAGGCTGATAGGGAGGAAGTCTTTGAAGGTTTCTGGGTTGTCTTTCTTGGGGATAAGCATGATGTTGGCACAAGAGATGGAATTGGGGTATCTCGACCCTTGAAAGAAGGCTAAATTGGCTTCCAATAAGTCGATTTTTAAGATGTCCCAAAAAGTTCTAAAAAATACCCCATTGAATCCGTCCGACCCCGGAGCACTGTGTTCATTGATGGACCAAACAGCCGCCTTGACCTCCTCCACCGACGGAAGGACCACCAGGGTCTTATTGTCTCTGTCGCTGATGAGGGGAGGGATCTCGGACAGGAGCGCGACGTCTTTCACGATAGGCTCTTTAGTGAAGAGGTTCGAATAAAAGTGCTCCGCCGTAGTCTGAATACCTTCCTGGTCGTCCACCATTACCCCATTTTCGGCGTAAATCCGGTAAAGTTTTAATTTGTTTCTGCGGCCTTTGACACACGCATGAAAGAACTTTGCATTGCGGTCTCCGTCCTTATCCCTGGTCAATCTAGCTTTTTGCCTCCAGAAATTCGTTTCCACTTTCAACCTGGATTTGAGAATCTCTCTAGCAAGATTGAGCAAGACGCGGGCAGCCGGAGATTGGTCAGTGGCAAACGTGGACTCGGCACGGGTGATGTCATCCTCCGCCGCCTTAATCTCCTGGAAGATGTCTCCAAAAGCCTCTTTGCTCCAGGACATTAGCGCCTTGCGAGTGGCTTTGATTCTGGCCGCCATCCGAGCAAGGGGTCAAGATCCGAGACAGAGGTCCAAGCGGAGGCAACGACATTCCGGAACTGAGGGTGGTAGCGCCAGAAGTTGAGGAATTAGAAAGGCTTTTTAGTGAAGGTGTGATTGTTGTTGATCATGATGAGAAGAGGGGAGTGATCCGATTCAGTGAAGTTAAGATGAGAGAGGTTAGTGATTAGGACCATGTCTGACCAGCTGTCGTTGATTATCACCCGATCCAAACGAAAGTACTGCCGTCGATGACCCTCCTGCATGTTGCACCAGGTGAATTCGCTACCGTAGAAGTGGATGGGGGTTAAGTTTCCGTTGAAGATGAAATTATTGAAATCGTCCATCGCTGGCTGGGGGGGGGGTGGGCGGCCGCCGAATTTCTCCTCTCTATAGGATACCGTGTTGAAGTCTCCGCAGCATAACCACGGGATACCTTGGAAGGGTAAATCTTGAAGGTCATCCCAAAGCTTCCGACGCTCGGAAATGTCGTAACTCCCATGAACGAAGGAAAGGATGGAGCGGGACTTGAGAGCCGAATGTTCCACCCAACAAGATAAAGCCTGAGGCATATCTTGAATGCTTCCAAATTTGAATTCTGGCGCGAGGAAGATCCAAATGTCATTACATCTAGCGATGGCCTGGGGTAATCCCAGCTTAAGTTGTGTGGCTTTGATTCTTCTTTGAGGAATTTTTGGTTCAATGATGATTAATAAGTCGATGCGATTAGTCTTCTTGAGGCTGAGAATTCTATTCAATGTCGGTTTGTTTCCAAGACCTCTCATGTTCCAGGAGATGATGTTAAGCATTTGATGTGGTATTGGGAGGGAGGTGGTTAAGCTTCATGGCCGATCTGGTAGTCATAGCCGTCTGCTATTTTTGTTTGTTTTTATTCTTCTTGGAGGAGGTTTTTTTGGAGGGTGTAATGGAGGACCCGATAACTTTAGTGGCTTTGCAAGGCCCGTCGGGTGCACTGCTACCATTGACATCTGTCGAGGGGGTCGTCGGATCAATATCAAATTCTTCCAGGGCGCATAGCGGATTACCGCTGTCCAGGAAACCTGTCTCCTCGGCTTGCCAGAATCTGCCGATTATAGGGGGGTTGAAGCTAGGTTGAACGTCCGCTTTGTGGGGGTCAGGGTACCGAGGGGGCCCCGCCTCTGAGGTCGACTCGGATATGAGACGAGGAGGATGATCATCGAAAATCTGAGGTACAGAAAGCAGAGCAGGGCGGCTCTCCGTTGGGACCCCTCCTGACTGATGAGGACGGCCGGTGGAGAGAAGGGGAATGTTGGGATCCTCTGGAGAGGGGATGCTGATCTCAGAAAGGTTGTTGGTTGAGATGGGGGTGGTTCTTTGGATGCGAAGACTACGCCTTGGTGCAGTGTATGAGGGAAGTTAAGCTGTTCGGAGGATCGGCTGGTCTTCGGTGATTCTGGTTGGGCATCTTTACCGGAGATGGACAAAGCGAGCTCATATGAGTGGTCGATGTTGCTGTCTGGGGCGAGGTGTGAGAGGAGTTCAAAGGCATTTTTGAGGGAGATAGCGGAAGGATGGAATGGGACGATGGCTTTGCTCATCATGTCGGTCGTGCGGGCGGGTTTGCCATATCGGACCGTCGTTTAGAAGGGTAGGGTTGGATGGCTCAGTCTGATTGACGTTATCCGGGGTACGTTGCACGGTCGGCACGCACGTGAACCGCATGCTAGCCTTCTTTAGCTCCAGGTTGGCACGGAAGCAGTGCTGTAATAAGTGACCGCTCATCTGGCAGTGTTTACAAAAAAATGATGTTGTTGTCATAGACCAGTGGTTGGCGGTGTGTTTGATCTCCGAGCTCGATCTCTATGAGTTTTGGGGGGTCATTCACGAGATCTAGCTCCACGTATATTTTTGCGTAGTTGCACTTGGATAGGTTGCGTGTTTCTTCTGCGATAGCAACCAGGGTCCCGAAGGAGCTGGCTATCCGTTTGAGGGCAGCTGTGAGGAAACAAACCAGAGAAAGGTTGGGGAGGGTGATCCATGTGGATATGATGGTCGAGTCAACTTTGGGGTTGAAGTTAGGGGACCATTTGACGATTTTAGCGATATGTGTTCCGATTTTGGAAGTGCTCTTGGCCCGATCTACGGTATAGTCCGGTTCTGATGAGAGGTGGAGGAGCATCTGCTTTGGGTAAAGCGGAGCGACCCGGTATACTGCAGAAAGACCCCACTTGGCGACCGCTTCCTGGACAAAGGCTATTTTCGGGCATCCGGATCCAAATTTGACTACGAACGTCTTAGAGAAGGAGGAGGATAGGGTGGAGATTTCTATTACGACGAAGGGGACACAAATGGGGTAGCTGTCGATTGGCTGTGGGAATACGACGTCCGGCAGGAAAGTCTCTGCCGCCGAGGATGGAAAGAGCCTCCCACGATCTGGACGGAGGGCCTCGACAAAAGATGGGGAGCGAGGGGGGGCCGTCACGCTGGGAATGGAAGGTGTAGCGGAGATACCGGAGGGCACTGCATGGGGAGAGATCGAAGTGAGTGGGTGCCCGGGATCGATGGAAGGGGTGTGCACCGGGTCTAGGGGGCGACACCAGCTCAAAGGCGGAGGGGAGAGTGGAATGCAGCGCCGGGTTGGAGCTCGAACCGTGGCACTCGGAGGACGAAGATGACACCGCTGAGGCAAGCGCGCTAGCCTGCCCACGAGGGCCACTCCAATGGAAGTAGGCACCGGGGATGGAAAGGATACCGCCAAGGCGGGGCTCGCGCCAAGAGGCACAAGGCAGGGGGGCACGGGAGGGACAGGGAAGCACCAAGCAGCCGGAGGACGATGCGAGGCACGGTGTCATGAAGACCAGAGGGGAAAGCATCGTGCAGACGGAGGGGGAGCGGGAACGCGAGCGCCGAGGCGCAAAGATGCCCACCGCTAGACGCAGGATGCGCCGGAGGGGGAGCCGAATGTGGACGAAGCAGTGGGGTGGCGCAGGTCAGCTCGCACATCTCAGCAGGCGCGGGACTAAGGTAGCAGCCCATGGGTTGTGCCGGGAGATCCCCCGCTGGCGCACTGCGAGGACCCCTAGGACTAGCGCCAAGGTTGGACCGCTCTGGAGACTCTGTCTCGTTAAGAGAGGGGCCAAGGACGCAGGCCGTGGATTGTGCCAGGAGCGC
This sequence comes from Iris pallida, assembly GCA_029216955.1. NCBI lineage: Eukaryota > Viridiplantae > Streptophyta > Magnoliopsida > Asparagales > Iridaceae > Iris > Iris pallida. The sequence continues at coordinate 6,089,702 of JANAVB010031419.1, forward strand.
TCCAGCTGGCGCACAACGAGGCACCCAAAATAAGTAGGGCGCAAGGGGGCTGTTCCGTATAACTCCCAAGGAAGGGGCGCAGACCATGGGTTGCCCCCGACGAGGTCCAGCAGTCGCACGAGGAGGGCGGCTGACCGCGCCTGTCAATGAGTCAGGTGGGACCCGCTCGAGTCCCGAGGGGGTGAGAAAGCGCCCGGTTTGACTGAGCCGGTCAAGGGAACGAGGTGAAAGGTGCTCGACACCCGCGTTAGGCACGAGGGGACGAGATGCAGATGGGGCAGCTGGGTCAACCGAAGAAATAGGGGGATGCTCGCCATGTAGGTGTTGGTTACTCCCAGCAAGGAGCGCATGGTGCAACTCAAGGATTACGCCAAGGCTGGCGCACTTTGGGGAAGATTGTAGAGAAGTGGCACAGAGTAGGAGTGCATGGCGCAACTCATGGATTGCGCTAAGTCTGGCGCACGTAGGGAAGATCGTAGAGCAGTGGTGCAGTGTTGGAAGTGGCGCCCGGGTTGCTCCGCACGGAGCCCGAGGGAAGAAAGTGGGAAAGTGGGTCGCGTGGGCCAACACAACGAGGGGACGGGGGAGTCTCGAGTCCGGAGCACGTCACATGGGTCACAACGTCGACCGAGAAAGGGGGTAGGTGGCGGATGGGACCCCGCTCCATCGTCGTGCTGGGGACGAGAGAGCCTCGGAGGCTGAGCCTGACGTTAGGTCCTCCGTACCGGCCAAAAATAGAGAAAAAGTGGACGGAGATCCGCCCGGGGCTGGTGGCAAAAGCACCACTGGGCATATGACGTCAACCGCAACGGCTGGATGAGCGTACAGCTCACACGAGGGGGAGGGCAGCCCAAGGACGGTAGGGGAGTCGGATCGAGCTGCGGGCTCGGCGACCTTCGTCGGAGAATACACGGGCTGAAGAGAAGGGGGCGATGACGCCGGTGAAGGGACGGCGAGTGGGCGTGCCTGAACCCACCAACGACCAATGATGGTGAGCTGGTCCTCCGTCCAAGCGAGGGGGGAGGAGCACCCAGAACGAAGGGAGAGGAATCATAGCGGGGTGGCTGCTGTGGTGGCCGCGGTCGGGGGAGATACGGGTGGCAAAACTGTCGTCTCTGCCTACGGCCGGTGAGCGGGGAGGTTCCTGCATCGCTGCGAGAGGGCTGGAGCGTAGCTCCGATACCAGCGGCTCGCGCAAGGCCGTAGATGGGGAGAGGAGAGGGGGGAGGCGGAGACGGAATGGAAGGGGAAGGAGCCAGGAGAGGTGGGGAGGGAGACGGAAGCATGGGCGAAAGTATATGATATATATATATATATATATATATATATATATAAATATATATATATATATATATATATATATATATATATATATATATATATATATATATATTCATCACTGGAATCGATAGGTTAGGGTCATTAGCATATATATATATATATATATATATATATATATATATATATATATATATTCTTCACTGGAATCGATAAGTTAGGGTCATTAGCATATATATCACTACTAAAATACAGCAATTTGGTGACAGACTATTAGCGACGGATCATATCCGTCACTAATAGCGACGGACTAGCGACTACCCTATGACGGACTATCGTCAGAAAGCAATGGTCAAATTTTTTATTTTTTTGTGTGAAAATCAGTCGCAATTCCGTTGCTAATTTGACAAAAATTTAGCGGCGGACTGATCTCCGTCGCTAATATGTCGCATATTTTGGCGGCAAAATCTGAAGGAAAAAAATGGCACAAAAATTAGCGTCTAACTAGCGACGGACGTTCTGTCGGTAGTCTAGTGGGTATTTAGCGACGAACTAGCGACAGATATATCCGTCGCCAGTCCATCGCTAAATACTTTAACCTAACTTAAATTAAACCGACGGGGGAGGGGGTTTTTTATTCCCCCCCAAACATACTCTCTCTTCCCCCTCTCTCTCTCTCTCCGACGATCTCACTCCCTCCGGCGATCTCACTCCCTCCGTCGATCTCGCAGGTAATCTATCTCTCTGTCACGACCCGCACCCACTGTGAGGGTACGAGAACGTCACAACGCCCAGCCTACGCCGCAGTGTCGACGGTAGAACGCTGTCCTAGGTCAGTATACATCTCTCAATATAATACAAAGTAGTAAATAAACTCAATCACAACTAAGGAAGAAGAAAGCACGATAAGATATAGAACTCAAGGAAATACAGAAGATAGAATAGACTAAGATAATATCCCAGCAATATCCAGAGTACATAACTCAGCTACTGAATAAGAAAGAATATACACAACTCAACATCTCTGAACAGAAGTAAAGTCTAGCTAAACAGTCTCAAGACAACATAAAAATAAGATAAGGCCTAACTACACTAGTCTAGGCAGTGGGGGTGATATCCTCAGCTAGAGCTGTCCCGAAGAAGGTATCCTCCCAGGCCTTCTCCTCGTCCTCTGTAATATTTTCAACAGGTCCAGTCAGGACAGGAGCGAGTACAGTACATCTCAACAGTTCATAGCAGGTTAGAAAATATAATCATACAGTAAAGTAAGATATAGATACTGAAGAAATGTAGTATGTAAACAGAGAGAGAGAGAGAGAGAGAACTGTAATAGAAATATCTACTATAAGTAAAGAGCTACCAGTGACTAGTGATTTAGAGCACAAAGTCGACATGTGAACGGCTTGATTTGTACATGGCTATACTAAAGAGGCGTACATGGCTATTCTATTTTGGAATTGTTCACATGGCTATTTATACTCTCCCGTACCCCCAACTAATACACAAGGATCCAACCAGGTTATGTTATGATTCTATGTAACAGCCTCCGAAGGGTGATAAGCCTCCGAAAGGTGATAAGCCCCCAGAGGGTGATATGCCCCCAAAGGGTGATAAGTCCCCAAAGGGTGATATGCCCCCAAAGGGTGATAAGCCTCCGAAAGGTGATAAGCCCCCAAAGGGTGATATGCCTCCGAAGGGTGATAAGCCCCCAAAGGGTGATATGCCCCCGAAGGGTGATATACCCCCGAAGGGTGGTACATAGTAGTCCCATAAATGGGATGAGGATTCAAAGAAGGCTCTGTTGTAATGCCCCGCTCCGCACGAGGCATTTGGTTGGCTTATTGGATGGGATCAGAATATTGGACCGTGACTTAAGTTGGGAATCAGGAGAATTGAGACTGATGCAGTCTCTCTTAGCTGGCTAGACGAAATGGATATTGGAACGTGGCTCGCTGGTGGAGCTACGCTTAGTGGAATTTTGGGTGAGTGGAACTGTCCTTCCTCCTCCTTACTCCTTCATGCTTAATAGATGAAGTATTGAAATGCTATGAACTGCCCCTAAATGTCCCTTATGTTAGTTGCTGAATAATAGAGATGCTTTTGTTGAGAATTATTGAAATGTACAACACATTGAACTGCTAATGTGATTCGCTGCCTGAGAATGAATTGATAACATTGCCCCTTATGCTTAACACTGCTGGAACAAGTAGACACTTGAATAATGAGATGCCTTATGAATGATAGAATAAGAAATGAACTGGCTATGCTATCGAACCAATGAACTGAATGAAATACTAGAATCATGTACTATCTGTATAACTGTTGCAAGAATATGAAATGTTGCCTGTCCCTTATAAGAAATGAATGAATGAATAAATGTCCCTATGAAATGAATGAATGTTAAGTTCCTCTTAAGAAAGGAATGATATGAGATACGTTGCGATGAAGTAATGAATGAGAAATGATAAAGCTGGGATCGTTGAGATCACCAAATGAAATGATGGTAATGATGAAATGAATAAGTCATTGAATATGACTAATGATGCACTGTTGCCTTTACTTTCCTTAATATATTTTACCATGCGATTATGTTCACAATCGAGTCGGACACGCATTCGCATGGTCATGGACAACTTGTATACAAGGTTTGAGTAATAATTTCCTCGAACGGTTCCTAGGGCCCTGGGGACCGATTCGGCCTAGGAGGAAATAATGATGAGTGCTATGGGAGCACGGATAAGGCGGGGTGGCATAGAGGCTCGCCACCTACTATGCTGACCGCATTATCTTAAAATGAAATGAAATGAGAAGAGTCCATATGGTTTAACAACACCAGTGACCATGTAGTCAGGATGCATGCTAATAAATGTTTTGTGCAGGCAGAGTAAGTATATCAGATAACCTGTATTTGATGCAGGTACGAGAAGTCGGCTATCGGTAAGAAATCACATAATTGTGATATTGTATAAGTTGGTTTAACTTGCCTACTTAACATGTTCAATTCATTATGCTAGAAAGATGCCTTGCTATAAATAGTGCTCAAACATAACATCCATGCTAAGTGATGCTTGAAGTGAGAACTGTCATAATGTTTAAGATGTTAATGTTAACGATGCCTCAATGATGCCTTTTCATGATAACACCTAGTATGCCTCAATAATGCCTTTGCATGATAACACCAAGAATGCTACAAAAGAATATGTTTACATGCTTCACTCTGATTATTGCCCATGAACTGTAAACTGATGCTAGGTCCCAAATAGAAAGATCACTCTAATAAATGCATGCTTAAATGATCACTAAAATGTTGGTTTATGCGAGTGGGTTGGATTCTGCTCGCCAGTACATAGATGATGTGCTGACCCACGTTTTGTGGGCAGGTGCTTATGCTTAGAATGTTCTACACACAGAGTTTAGCTGGATTGGTTCCGCGGCATCGAAGATTTGTTGGGCATACAGAAGCTCTCCTTGCACAAGATGATGTCTTCTGTTTATAAAGGGCATAATGTATGGAACATTGTAATCAGTTGTACCAGTGAGATTGTAAGCCAAGTCGATATATCAAGATGTAATCCATTTTATCCAAATATCAAATGTAAGTTGTATAGCATTGTTCAGTTGGTTTCCAATTTAAAGTGAGATGTGCTGTAATCATTGTACTTCAATACAAGTCTTGTACTCTTCTTCAATTATCAATAAAGAGAATAAAGTTCTACATATCTCTGTGTGGCTTCAAGTTACTCTTTTTCTCCGCTGCTATAAAGAAGTGATGTACTTCTATTCAATAAGAAAGATTGTCCTCATTAAATTCAATTTATCTGCTTCTGCCGCTGCGATGTGTTCCTATTTTGAGAATAATCGATTATGTACCATCCTTGCCTTGTACAAGTGCAATACCAGACTTGTACGGCATCACGCCCAAGCGAGGACGATCGATTCCAGGAGATAAAATATGTGAATAAATGACTCTATGAATCGGGGCGTGACAAATTGGTATCAGAGCACGGCTTTACGTCCTTGGTCTCTTCTTTGATTCGTTTCAAATCAAAGTTGCATCGACGATTAACCAAAGATGCTTCCGCGATCACTCAACGTTGCTTTCGCGATTAAATCAAAGATTGCTTCCGCGATTATATTGTTGTTGTTATGTAATCATTTTATGTTGTTCGTGTCTGAAAGATTATTGACCCTCTTGGCTGCTCACTGGATGTTCCATACAATAAGTCTATATACATTGTGATGCCCCTGAATGAATGATTGTTGTTGGTTTGGACACAAATAACCCAACAATAACTCGATGCCATAGTATGCTATATTGTGATTGCTGTTAGAAATGTGGGAATATAGAAAAGTGGCAATGTATGCTGCAACTAGTGAGAATTGCATGTGATTCTGGGAAAGAATTGTGAATGGGATAATTGATGGATGAGTTCAGCAGAACCATTGAATTGACTCATGTGCGTCGGCTAAGTGCTTTCGAGACCCTAAGAATGTTGGCTTATAATATTGAGACCCCGAGATGTTGGCTAAGTATTGTGATCATCATAGATCACGAATGTCCGGAATAGATTGAGTTGGTATTGTTTAAGGATGGCTTCGTTTCTGAGTGGTATATTGCCTCTACCACCTCAGAACGAGATGTATGTTGACCCTTCCCATAAAATAGCAATGAGACTATCTGTGAGTACTGGGTAGTGCCGAGACGTAGCTGGGAGTCATGTATTATTGCTAGATGACTCGAGTGTCCCCTGACGGTGATGCTATGTTGGGTAGCAAGATTCTAGAAATTGTAACCGGTTGGCTTGGTTAGAAATTGTTTAGTCGAGTGATGACTCGAGCTAGTAAGACAGTTAGTATGCTACGGGTAAATGGATTTGGCTAGAGAATGCTGTGGCTTAGAACATCTGAATGTTGACTTCGATTTGGTTGGATGTAAATTAAATATGGCTAATACAAAGTTGGTTGCTAAACTGAAAGTTTTAGAAATATTGTCGATGAACCAAAAGAATATTAGAGATTGTGCCTTGACCCTAAGGTGTAATAGATGTGAACCCATCTAGATCACCAAAAGATATTCGTTGCTCATGTGCATGTATGCTCAGAAATTGAATTGTACCAGAAAAGTGACAAGTAGCAACCCTGAATCCTTGTGTTGCATAGAGGATGGTTAATTGATACATGAATTATCAGATTGAATGGAATGAACTACTCGACCCTTGAGGTAGAGAATTTTAAGAATGTCCATATAAGATTTTGACGGCTGGAAAAGGAACGAAATTTAAGAATGCCCGTAAGAGAGTTGATGATTGAGAAACAAATGGAAACGAGAAATTGCAAACATGTTGGATAATGTCGGTATAGGTGACTGTTGGTTGGGATATAGATTGTTGGCTTATGACTTAGTGGTTTAACTCTGTCATACGGACCGAATAGTATGATTCCATAATTATATTAAGATTATCGGAATCGATGACCCTTGAATAGTTAGCATTGGCTTATGGGTTTATGTGGGTACGAAGGAATTGGACCAGAAATTGAATCATTGGAAATTTACTTGATGGATTATTAGAACGATGAAGATCGTATGTCGGATTTGGAATTGACCGTAATGTTGATAGATCGATCTTAGTCGATTGTTGGGTAAGTCTAGAATGAGCCTCTGTGGGAATTATTTCCTTGAGGAAGACCCTGAATAGATAGACTTGACCCTAGCGACCAGTTGATGAATTACCAATTGCTGGCTTAGCCCAATTGGCGATTCATTATTCATACTGAATTGATACCCATAGGTTTGGGTAGAGTTCCTTAGAACTGTTGGTTGCTTGTTGGCCTTAAGAATAAGAAACTAGTATAACCCTAGTAGCCGTCCACTCTAGGGGAGTCACCTGAATGATTAAGTTTAGCTGTCAGTGTAGCTAACCTTAGAGATTGATTGAATAATAGGTGACCATTGGAGACCCATAGAATAACCTTGTGGCATTGAATGAGAGATGGTGCTAATGAGTATTGACCTAAGGGAATGTATGTTTCAACTTGAGCCTTAAGAGATGTTTGACATTGAGGATTATATGTCGGCCATAAGTGGGAATTGCAATCGTAAGGTAAGGCTTGAGTGTACCTATAGTCGGGTAGTTAAGTTAACCTTGACTGTTGCATAGAATTATACCCTGATTCGGGTAATTGATAGTGGGTGACTTCGGATTGTGTCTTATAGAAAAGATGAGTTGCCTCGGTGAAAAATTATTGTTGGATTTGGGAAGGAATATGATTGCATGTTGTGAACTCTTGATATGGTTGGCTCTAAGTTAGACCCTTGATCGAATGTTAGAAATGTTATGCTTGGATGGAGATTGTCCCTGATGTTAAGTGGTGGCCTGGAAAATAGTGATTGTGGCAAAGTGAATAAAGCAATAAGTCAATTGAAAGGATGCTAAGTTGGATTTAGAAAAGAGAGTTATATTATGGCAGATCGAATCGCACTAACATGGAAGTTGGCTGAAGTACATATGTTTTGGGGACGCCTAAAACATGTGTATGGATCCAGCAGAAGTGATTGGTTGTGACTGAGATAACATTATGGAAAGAATTTATCGCACTAGCACGGACTTTGGCTGAAATGCATATGTTTTGGGGACGCCTAAAATATGTGTATGGATCCAAACGAAGTGATATGTTGCGACTGAAATAGAAATGTAAGGAAAATGTTGGCGAATCAATGAGAAGTTACAAGTAATTAAAAAAGAGATAGACAGATCGAATCGTTGATGGATTTAAATGGCACAGTTGGATAGATATTTTGAAATGACCGAGTGGGCTGAAATGAATATTGATTTGAAGCTGAATGAGTAAACTCATGGTGATTAAGTGAATCTTGTAGAAGACTTGTTTCCTTAAGTTTCGAGGACGAAACTTTTTCTGAGTGGTATATTATGTAATGCCCCGCTCCGCACGAGGTATTTGGTTGGCTTATTGGATGGGATCAGAATATTGGACCGTGACTTAAGTTGGGAATCAGGAGAATTGAGACTGATGCAGTCTCTCTTAGCTGGCTAGACGAAATGGATATTGGAACGTGGCTCGCTGGTGGAGCTACGCTTAGTAGAATTTTGGGTGAGTGGAACTGTCCTTCCTCCTCCTTACTCCTTCATGCTTAATAGATGAAGTATTGAAATGCTATGAACTGCCCCTAAATGTCCCTTATGTCAGTTACTGAATAATAGAGATGCTTTTGTTGAGAATTATTGAAATGTACAACACATTGAACTGCTAATGTGATTCGCTGCCTGAGAATGAATTGATAACATTGCCCCTTATGCTTAACACTGCTGGAACAAGTAGACACTTGAATAATGAGATGCCTTATGAATGATAGAATAAGAAATGAACTGGCTATGCTATCGAACCAATGAACTGAATGAAATACTAGAATCATGTACTATCTGTATAACTGTTGCAAGAATATAAAATGTTGCCTGTCCCTTATAAGAAATGAATGAATGAATAAATGTCCCTATGAAATGAATGAATGTTAAGTTCCTCTTAAGAAAGGAATGATATGAGATACGTTGCGATGAAGTAATGAATGAGAAATGATAAAGCTGGGATCGTTGAGATCACCAAATGAAATGATGGTAATGATGAAATGAATAAGTCATTGAATATGACTAATGATGCACTGTTGCCTTTACTTTCCTTAATATATTTTACCATGCGATTATGTTCACAATCGAGTCGGACACGCATTCGCATGGTCATGGACAACTTGTATACAAGGTTTGAGTAATAATTTCCTCGAACGGTTCCTAGGGCCCTGGGGACCGATTCGGCCTAGGAGGAAATAATGATGAGTGCTATGGGAGCACGGATAAGGCGGGGTGGCATAGAGGCTCGCCACCTACTATGCTGACCGCATTATCTTAAAATGAAATGAAATGAGAAGAGTCCATATGGTTTAACAACACCAGTGACCATGTAGTCAGGATCCATGCTAATGAATGTTTTGTGCAGGCAGAGTAAGTATATCAGATAACCTGTATTTGATGCAGGTACGAGAAGTCGGCTATCGGTAAGAAATCACATAATTGTGATATTGTATAAGTTGGTTTAACTTGCCTACTTAACATGTTCAATTCATTATGCTAGAAAGATGCCTTGCTATAAATAGTGCTCAAACATAACATCCATGCTAAGTGATGCTTGAAGTGAGAACTGTCATAATGTTTAAGATGTTAATGTTAACGATGCCTCAATGATGCCTTTTCATGATAACACCTAGTATGCCTCAATAATGCCTTTGCATGATAACACCAAGAATGCTACAAAAGAATATGTTTACATGCTTCACTCTGATTATTGCCCATGAACTGTAAACTGATGCTAGGTCCCAAATAGAAAGATCACTCTAATAAATGCATGCTTAAATGATCACTAAAATGTTGGTTTATGCGAGTGGGTTGGATTCTGCTCGCCAGTACATAGATGATGTGCTGACCCACGTTTTGTGGGCAGGTGCTTATGCTTAGAATGTTCTACACACGGAGTTTAGCTGGATTAGTTCCGCGGCATCGAAGATTTGTTGGGCATACAGAAGCTCTCCTTGCACAAGATGATGTCTTCTGTTTATAAAGGGCATAATGTATGGAACATTGTAATCAGTTGTACCAGTGAGATTGTAAGCCAAGTCGATATATCAAGATGTAATCTATTGTATCCAAATATCAAATGTAAGTTGTATAGCATTGTTCAGTTGGTTTCCAATTTAAAGTGAGATGTGCTGTAATCATTGTACTTCAATACAAGTCTTGTACTCTTCTTCAATTATCAATAAAGAGAATAAAGTTCTACATATCTCTGTGTGGCTTCAAGTTACTCTTTTTCTCCGCTGCTATAAAGAAGTGATGTACTTCTATTCAATAAGAAAGATTGTCCTCATTAAATTCAATTTATCTGCTTCTGCCGCTGCGATGTGTTCCTATTTTGAGAATAATCGATTATGTACCATCCTTGCCTTGTACAAGTACAATACCAGACTTGTACGGCATCACGCCCAAGCGAGGACGATCGATTCCAGGAGATAAAATATGTGAATAAATGACTCTATGAATCGGGGCGTGACATCTGTGATCATATGGGTATATGTTACAAGTGATCAAAGAACCAAAGAAAGCATATGATACGCTATGTAAGTGAAACGCACAGAACATAGAGTACCCGATGCTCCCTGAAGGGATAACATATCAGAGAGGGATCTATATTGTACTAATCCGTGTGACCAACGTGCCAGAATCAATTAAAGTAATTTAATGCAGGAAAATAATTCTAAGCAGGATATGAAATGATTAGAGAATGTACTCGCCTCGTATCTGAATGTCTGAAGTAAATGTACTGTCCGAGGAGAGGTGTCTGGCTCCTAATCAGAACAGCACAGGTCACAACAAGTCTGAAATAATATAATGAAATCCTACTATGCATTCTACATGATTCTAGGTCAATCTAGGCCCAAGTCAACTCTTGGTCAACTCTGTTCAACCCTAGAAGTTAAACTAGGTCAAACAAGTCTATACTAGTCTATTCTAAGTCTAACAAGACTACACAGGTCTAAACCAGACTCTAAACTGACACACAGACACTACCATAGGCCATAGGCTAAGAGACTAGGCCATGGGCTAAGGCAATACCATGCCTAAGACCAACCATAAATCATATGACCACAAGACAATATTATCTATAACAAAACAATACACCTATTGATATACTATATAATATAACATAGAAATACACTTTAGCCTCTAGGTTGCTATATGCATATCACATATACATTATATATATCAATATTAATTTAATATGGTAACACACATTAGCATATAGGTATACCTACAATATACATATATTATCTATATATATACATTATACAATATACATACATGGAGAAATAGGAAAGGGATGTGGTGGTGTACATGTGTGTGAGTGTTAATCATAGCAAGAGGGTTGCATTAGTAAGGTATCTTAGCACATGTACATGAATTATATAGGGTAAGCTATAAGTAGTGTTCATGCTTGCATACATATATATACATTCCTACAATATCACATTCTTACATTCATGCTTTCCTATATACCTTGTACTAAATTACATTAGTCATTTACCTTCATTCTTACATGTTTGTGAATTACATTAAACACATATGCACTCATACATATATATTGCCTCATATTGCATATATATAGATGTAGAGAGGGAAAGGGAAGAGTGTGGGTCATGAGTGAGAGTGAGGCATAGAGTGTGTTCAGGAATTTAAATAGAGGGTGATGTGTCATGTGTTAACTAATAGTGTAAAGCAATGTGTGTGTATATGGAACATTAGAGTGGTGTGTGTAACAAAATGTGAAATGTGTAACATATGAGTGTGTGTCAAAATTGAACTAACATCTGAAAAACTGAACTGAAACCAACCAACAGGAAACATATAAAACAGTAAACTGTAACCTAATAACCAAACACAAACTTTGGATACAAACTTGGAAAGATAATTGGAATCAAAACCAACCAAATCCTGAGGATACATCTCAGGTAAACTGAGACCAAGGTTCACAGTTTTCAGTTCTTAGAGTGATAGCTAACAGTTCATGACATTTTAACCCCCAATTCTCAGTTCAGAAGAAGGAGAATAAAACTCAGTTAAGAGCTCATTTCAACCAAAACAGTATATAGCAGTGAAGTGACATTGATCATATATCAACATTCAGTTTTAACAGGAAACAGTTTTTAGTTTGTTATCATAGAATGATTCATATCAACCCAAACCTATAATCCAATCTAACATGCATTTCAGTTCAGTACAATGTCAACCCAAAACCTATTTTCATCAAAACAAAACTCAAATTCATCTAAGGAACAATGTTCCCAAGATTATGTCTAACCTTAAGGGTCAAACTATATTCAGTTTGATACAGTTAGGTAGGAATGGATCCCAATATGAAATACAGTAAAAATATGGGAAGGGGATTCAGTTAAGGTTTGGAAAGCTTTTGTTCTCAGGTTTTAGAAAACCATCTCAGTTAACTGTGAACTATGTTAAAAGAGCAGTGGCATGGCAATGTTCAAGGTGACAGTTTTAAGAATGAAATGGGGCATTTACTCTAAGGTTCCAGGCTTGTTTCCAGGTTTGTACAAGGTAATACTCAGATTCAATAAAAACCATAATGAAAACTGGAAGGTAGTTGACAGTAACATTCATTTAAACTCATGACATCAAATACTTCAGTCATTTAAATCTCAGTTTTCAACTCAGTAAAAAGAACACTGAGCTCTGTTAAGCCAACCCAAATATCAATTAAAGAGAAAAAGGAAACAATCAATATCAGTTTAAAAAAATAGGATTCAATGACAGCTCTATACTCAAACCGAGTCCACAACTACTGTCAACCTAAACTTAAATCAAACCTATAGTCTAATGCATATCAGTGAACTGAACAATCAATTAGAGAATCAATAGGATGCCATCAACTCAGGAAAATAATTTAAAACTCAGGAAGACAGTTTAACAGTTTCAAATGAAAAGGAAATTAGTTTAACAGTTTCAAATGAAAAGGAATTGACAGTTCATAGCTAATAGTGAGACATTCCAGTTTTGATAGTTCTAAGTGATTCGAACTAATGATTAACACCAATCATGAGAACCCTAACATGAGACTAAAACCTATATACATGAAGATTAATTTAACATTGCAAGGATCATTTAGAAATCAGTAACATCAAATTCGAATTCTCAGAAATTTACCAACAGAGAAATATGTATCAGCAATTGATGAAAAACCCAAACCAAATCCAAAATTCAAACAACAATTCGAAACTAATGGTTGGTAAACCATTGGCTACATGTGCACATGCCTCACAGTGTGTGTCATGTCCCCAAAGTAGGACACGACGTGTCCAATCAATAAAACACACACACAGACACGAACTGTGCACTGGCAGTGTCGTACACGTATGCACGTGTGTCTAGTGCACGACATAGGCCACATGGTGACACATGGCCATGCACACGTGTACACCTAGGGTATAGGTACGTGTCCACGTGACTGAAACGTGTCCAAGTGGTGTCGTGTCATAGCTACACGTGCGTATCAGACGCGTTTTCTCGCGCGGCACAGCACAGTACATGGCCAGTGCGCGCACGATTTCTTCGCACACATATATCATCTCTCTCTCTCTCTCTCTTTCCACCCTCTCTATTTTAGGGTTTTGGGGGGTGGCGGTCGGCTGTCGCCGGGGCCGGGAGGGAGGAAGGGGGAGGGGGTCGGGGAGTGCGGAGCGGTGGGGGGGTGGGAGCTGTCGGGGAGGGGGTAGGGATGGGGGGTCGGGGAGGGGGTGCTGTCGGAGAGGGGGTAGAGGGTGGGGGAGGGGGGTGGGGGGTGGGTGCTGTCGGGGAGAAGGGTTGGGGAGTGGGGTCGGAGAGGGAGGGTGGGGGAGGGGGGTTGGGGAGGGGGTGCTGTCAGGGAGAGGGGTCGGAAAGGGAGGTCGGGGAGGGGGTGGGGGATGGGGGAGGGGAGGTGAGGGGTGGGTGCTATCGGGGAGGGGGTGGGGGAGGGGGCCGGGGAGGGGATGCTGTCGGAGATGTTGGTGGGGCAGGGGAGGTGGGGTCGACACATTCTTGCCCTCGACACACGGACACAGTGTCTGTATATCATGACACAGGGAAGAAGGAGGATTCATTCGGGTACGGGTTCGACCCGTACGAATTGAATACGTTTTTGTATTATATGTAATATTTATATTAGAATTCCAATTCTAAATTGGAAGGTAGTTAACTTGCTAGGAATTAGTCAAGAATAATTATAATTAATTCAGGATTATTAATTCTTGATCAAGATCATCAATAAAGGTCAAGAGTTGATTACCAAGATTAATGTACAATTAATCAAGATGATATAGAACATAGTGTAGCAACGTATAAGTAGTGTATAGTTTGGCATGTCCCGCTCCGATACTGACCGATACCCAATACTGGCCGATACCGGTCTGATACTGTCCGATACCGATACAGTTTGGCATGTCCCGATATCGGTATCGGACTATTCTTATGAGTATCGAAATCGGTATCGGTATCGGACTATTCCTATGAGTATCGGTATCGGGCTATTCTTATGAGTATCGATATCGGACTATCCCTATGAGTATCGGCATCGGAGGCTAACCATAACCCTAACCCTAATCCTATATGAGTATCGGTATCGGGCTATTCTTATGTTTAGTTTGTCTTACGATACAGATTTTTACATCCAAATCGAGGATGAATCGTTACTTTGTTGATCGTACATGGATGTAAAAACGGCAACACGAGAGCAGAATTGATGTAAGTGATGATTTTTAGGCAGGCGTGGAAGTATTTCTTAATTATGCCATGAGCAAAGCTCATTACATGAACGATAACAAAATCAAGTATCCATGTGTTAATTGTCACAATAGACGTTAGGAAGAAGTGGTGACTGTGAGAGATCATTTGACCCGTAAGGGTTTCGTACGTGATTACGGCCTGTAGTCATCGCAAGGTATATTCGAAAAGACAGGCTACGAAAGCTGCTACTTATGCTTTTGATAATAATGCTGCAATGGATGTCCTCGAAGACGATGTATGCTCTGTTGATTATGGAGACCTGCAGAACCTTGTACGAGATATGGTGTATGATGCGGCAGGGCCTAATTTTGATCCGGAGGATCCTAATCCCGAGACGAAGGAGTTCTATGATATATTTCAGGACGCAGATACTCCTCTATATCCTGGTTGTGAGACTCATTCCATACTGTCAGTGGCGATGCAGTTGCTGAACATAAATTTTAATTTTAACTTGCCACAAGCTTGCTATGATCGGATCACACAACTAATCAAGGAGGTGTTACCGAAGGAATCAAAAGAGCTTCCAAAAAACTTCTATAAGTCAAAGATGATGGTCCGACAACTGGGACTGGGGTACAAAAAGATAGGTTATTGTCACAACGGATACATGTTGTACTATAAAGAGAATTGCGTATCAGAAAGTTGCAGCTTCTGTAATGCGGATCGTTACAAGCCAGTACACGAAAAAGGAAAGTCAACTAGAAAACGACGTCCTTACAAGTATATCCATTACTTGTCGATCACGAAGCGCTTGCAGAGGATGTATATGTCTCTGAATACAGTGGAACATATGACGTGGCACAGCGAAGAACGCATAAAGGACGAAGGAGAATTGTCACATCCTTCGGATGGAGAGGCATGGAAACATTTTAATTTGTGTCATCCAGATTTTACTGTAGAGCCTAGAAATGTATGCCTTGCGCTATGTTCTGAGGGCTTCGCCCCTTTCGGACAGTCGGGATCTTAATACTTATGTCGGCCGGTCATTCTTATCCCTTACAATCTGCTACCATGGATGTGTATGAAGACTCCTTATATATTCTTGACAGCTATCATATCCGGTCCCAAAAATCCGACGAAGAACATCGATATATATTTACAGTCGTTGGTGGATGAGCTAAAACAGCTGTGGGAGATCAGCGTCACGACGTATGATATTTCCAGGAAACAGAACTTTCAGATGAGAGCTTCACTCATGTGGACAATCAATGATTTTCTAGCATACGGTATGCTGTCGGGATGGTGTATGCATGGCAACATGTCTCGTCCGATATGCATGAAAAATAGTAAGGCATTCCGCCTTAGGCATGGAGGAAAAACTTCTTTCTTTGACTGTCACCGTCAATTTTTGCCCGTGAGCCATCATTGGCGAAAGAACAAGGACGCGTTCAGATCTGGAAAACAAGAATTTTTTTATCCTCCTGCCAGATTGTCGGGATACGATATTTGAGAAGATGTAAAGGAATTGCCCACCGTAATGGAAGATCCATCGAACAATCGTGTCGAGGGGTTTGGACAAAGCCATAACTGGACCAAACGGAGTATTTTATGTGACTTGCCTTATTAGAAAGATAATCTTATAAGGCATAATCTTGATGTCATGTATATCGAAAAGAATGTGTTCGATAATGTCTTCAATACCGTCATGGATATTAAAGGAAAGACGAAGGACAATCCAAAAGCAAGACAAGACATGGCTGAGATATGTAAACGTCATGATCTAAACTTGATACAAAGGAGAGCTGGTGGACAATTAACTAAGCCTATAGTGCCATATACATTGAGCAAGGAAGATAGATTAATAATCTGCAAGTGGATATCTACTTTAAGATTTTTCGACGGCTATGTGTCGAATTTGTCTATATGCATTGATCTCAATAAACGCAAGCTAACAGGACTGAAAAGTCACGACTGCCACATATTTATGGAAAGCTTACTGCCTATTGCTTTGAGAGAGTTGTTGCCTTCTGCTATATGGGTTCCGTTGGCTGAGCTGTCTATATTCTTCAGGAATATCTGTTCAACTAAGCTGACGGTGCAACATATGGTACAACTTGAGGAGAAGATTGTCTTAACAATTTGCAAGTTAGAGAAAATATTTTTATCGGGCTTTTTTGACAGCATGGAGCATCTACCGATTCATCTACAATACGAAGCCCTTGTCGGTACATCTGTTCATTATCGATGGATGTACCCCTTTGAAAGGTAAATAAAAATCGATATAATTTAATTGGAATTTTATAATTCATTGTTAATTCTCAAGATAATTTGTCTTTCTAGGTACCTACACAATCTAAAGAAGAAAGTTGGCAACAAGGCTCATATAGAGGCTTCGATATGCGAAGTATATCTTATCGAGGAGGTGTCAAACTTCTGCTCTATTTATTTCGATACTCATGTCGAGACAAATCGAAATAGACCTCAAAGAAATGGCGAAGATGTTGAGGATTGAGGTATATTCAATTTAAGGGGCAAGCCTATTGGGGCTAGTAAGAAACAGTAGTTGACTAACGATGAGTATAATGCCGCGCACTGATATGTCTTGTTAAATTATGACATACAAGTGAGAGATTTAGTGAAGTAAGTGACTACACCTCGTTATAATCTCTAATTTGGTGAAATAAGTGACTACACTTATTTTTATTCTCTCTAACAGTGTATTTAGAGATGAAGTTAAAATAAGGACACCCGATACTACCGATGAGGGACTTCAAAGAAAGGTTGATTATACCTTTCCTACCTGGTTTCAAAAATACGTAAGTAACTGAGATAATATGTTATGCGGCTACCATTAAAATATATGCAAGTAAAACATTTAAATTATTATTATTTGTTTACAGGTTTTATTGCCTGAAATAACACTCACAAATGAGAGCATTCGTTATTTGGCATTGGGACCGAAGAAGCATGCAAAGACTTGGCCAGGCTATGTCGTTAATGGCTTCAAGTTTAAGGCAACTTAGCATGCTATAAATGTCGAATATGTCAATGACGACTTCAGTACTAAGTATTCTGGTATTTTCATAAGAGGCACCATCTATGACGACGAGCCAGACTTTGACTATTATGGAGTGCTTCGGGATATTGTAGATTTACAATATAGTGCCCCATATGATATGCATATTATGATGTTCAAATATGAGTGGTTCGATACGACACCAAATATCGGTTGGAGAATCGATAAACAATTTGGATTCGTCGATATAAATCATCGCAGGAGGTATAGAGGGTCCGACACATTTTCGATAGCAAGTCAGTCTGTTCAAGTCTACTATACAAGCTACCCAAGGCATCGTAGAGATCGATTTGACTGGTTGACCGTATGAAAGATTAAATTTAGAAATACATTCAACGTTGGAGACCCAGCATACCAAGAGGACGAGATCGAAAAGCCCCAATACTTGGGACAATATTCGGATACCATGGATGTTGAATTAGAGGTTGATATACCTCCTGCTGAGGAAAATAGAGGGGAGGAAGAGGTTAATATACAAGACTTAGAGGTCAACCAAGGGAGAAATAGGCGTCTTGTCCCAAGTATTGAGACTGAAGAAGAAGAAGAAGAAGAAGAAGAAGAAGAAGAAGAACTTGATGAGGATGAGGATGAGGATACAGATAAAGTCGACGATGAGGATGAGGATACAGATGAGAATAAAGACGAGGCCGAGGATGAGGACGAGGACGATGACGATGATTAAATATCGGTATATTTTAGTTCATCTTTTTGTCGAGGTCGAGGCCGAGGCCGAGGACGATTCAGTTTAAATTAAACTTTTGTATTCTTATTTCAGTTCATGTTTTTGTCGTTCGATCATCTACTTATTGTATGATTTTCTTTTTATAGATGGCACTCCTAGTCGTACTCGTCTGGACGGCACTCGTCTCCCTGCTGCTGGTATATATATTTTAGTTTAGTTTTATATTCATTTATACTTCTATATTATTAATTATGTTTATGTGTTCTATTTACGGGACATGGTTGCGAGCACTCGTGCTGGTGGTGGTGCTGGTCGTGGGCATGGGCGTGGTGGTAGCGGTCGTGGTCGCCATCCGTATTCCCCGGATGTGACCTTCGATCCCGACCTGGAGAGCCTGGGCACAAACTCTTCCTGCCGTCAATCTACCTCGGTGCCACCGTCATCTTCATCGAGGCCTGCGACTCCATCTGCTAGCGGATCCGTTCCACCACCGGATGCACCAGCGGATGCATCAACAGATGCACCAGCGGATGCATCAGCAGATGCACCAGCGGACCCAGCAGTTACTGCACGGTGGGCCCCGGAGTACCCCCGGATTCAGTTCCATCCTGTTACCGGAAAGTACATACAGGGACCCTCGGATCCTCCGACGCCACCAGAGAGGCCGATGGGCGAGTTCCGATGGGAAATATGGCCCGCGGGTGAATCGTAAGTAAATTTTAGTTAATTTATTAAATTTGTTTCATTTATTCAAGTCAATAATCCAGTCGTTGCATCTTTACAGATTTTTTCCGTGTGATGTTGCCCGAATTCTAGGGCGCATTATCCGGGATAACTACCATGGCCCCTACCTCAATTTTTCCGAGGTTCCTCAGGACATGCAGTACGTCTGGCTCGACGAGATGAGGGTATATATCTTTTGGTTAATTATTAATTATTCTTTAGTTCATTAATTTTTTAATTACGTGATATTTGAATTTGTATGTCAGAGGACGTTCTGGTGGCCCGTCCATCGCGAGGAGGCGATCCGCAGGACCTATAAAGTCGTCGCCGAAAAGAAGATACGGGATGTGGTGTACGACCTTCGTACGGCGCATACGAAGAAAGACTGGATCCGGGTGGACTACTATAAGGAGATGTTGGAGAAGATGGATACTCCTCAATACAAGGAGAAATCAGAGAAAGCCAAGGCGAATAGACAGGCCGCGGGTCTGCATACGGGGGGATCAAGGCCCCATGCATTGACGCGTGCAGATTTGATAAGATACCGCAAATTTATTCCACTATTTAATTCGGTACTATTAATATACGATGTTAATTAAATTCTATGTTTGTAGGCCCAACGTACAGTGAAGGAGGGGAGAGAGGCGGAGGCGGTCGCCGCTCACGAAGTATTCGTGCATATGCACAAGAGGCAGAAGGACGGGAGCTTCGTCGACGCGAGGGCCCAGGAGACTGATGTAAGTACTTACATTTATGAAATTTATGTTAGAAATATAATTATTGTTAACTTAATTAGGTTAACTTAGGATTCAGACTATAATTTAGGGAAATATAGGATTTAGATTATAACTTAGGAAAACTTATGGTATAAACACATTCATTGGATAGGCTGCATATCGTGAGGCACTCCGTCGGATTGAGCCCCCTGCCGAGGATGTCGACAAAACGACGCCCACCTAGACGCCCTCTTCTATGGCCGCTCGCTACGATGACGTGTTCATATAATCCGCCGACAGCTTTAGGAAAGGGCGCCTCTACGGCTTAGGTTCCATGGCGTCGTCGTTGCAAGCGTCGACTCCGAGATATCCACCGCCTCCGCCTCCTCCCATGCCCCCCGCCGACGATGTGATGATGCAGCTTGCGACCCTCGCCACGGTGGTATCGGATTTATGGATGATAGTGCTGGGGCACTATCCGCATCCTTCTTCTGCTCCTGACCCGTCTGCTCCTGGTTCGTCTGCTGCCGGTCCTTCTACTGATGCTGTCGGTGCTTCGGATCGACCTGGTCCTTCTTCCACCGGACGGCTTTCTTTTGACCGCTCTTCCGAGGCCCGCCTGGTACCGGATGCTGCTATCGTGGCGCTCCTGTCAGAGCAGCTACGCTCGCTTCCAGACCATGTCTTGTCCCAAGTGCCGGCACACATGGTGGAGCATTATATACGCAGAGCGGAAGCGGCAGAGAGAGCACGAGCCGATCAACCTCCTCATTCTCAGTGATTTTGTTTATGTTTTTGGACATTTGGATATTTGGATATGTGTATATTTTGGATATTTTGTTTATGTTTGGATATTTTGTTGTATGTATGTTGGGATATTGTGTTGGATATTTTGTTGGTTATTGTGTTGGATATTTTTCGTGTATGTTGGGATATATTGGATGTTTGGAGATATTGTGTTGGCAATATGGATATTTGTTGGATATGTTGGATGTCGGATATGTTATATTTGTGTATGGTGGATGTTGGATATGTTGTACGTACAGGGAATAGTCTGTTTCCTGCAAAAAAATTTCAAAAATATTGCAGTTAGCGACAGACTAGCGACAACCTTGCGACGAATAATCCGTCGCTAACTGTATGAATTACAAGGTAGCGGCGGATTGCCAACGGATTATCCTTCGGCCTGGTTCTGGAAAAACACATAGCGACGGAATGGCGAAGGATTTCCCGTCGCTCTGGTTCTGAAAATATGGAAGATATCCAGAAGCATGTCAACGGATTATATGTCGCTAATCCGCCGCTAATCCAATGAGGTTAGCGACGGGATAGCGATGGATTAGCGACGGATTTTACGTATCAGAAACTCTCTGATACTCGTTTATCGACATTTTTACGACAGTTTAGCGACGGATATTTTCGTCGCTAAACGTTGGTATTAAAATTTTAAAATGTCAGAGTTGACGGGAAACCGTCGACTTGCCATCGCTAACTGTTTTGATGTAGCCAACGGTAATCCGTCGCTAAACAACAG
The DNA here is from genome assembly GCA_029216955.1 of Iris pallida. Classification (NCBI taxonomy): domain Eukaryota; kingdom Viridiplantae; phylum Streptophyta; class Magnoliopsida; order Asparagales; family Iridaceae; genus Iris; species Iris pallida. Next base: position 6,111,048 of record JANAVB010031419.1, read on the forward strand.
ATTAGCGACGGATTTGTTTTAGCGACGAGGTTATTGCCGACGAATTTTTTCAGCCAGTATCCGTCGGTAATCCGTCGATAATGTCCTTTAGCGACGGATTAACGACGGATAGGGTGTCACTAAAACGTTGAATTTTAGTAGTGTATATATTTATATAATGCCACGAGAACTTGGGTTTGTGCACAGGCGCGGCGCTGCTGTTAGGGATCCTGCCGCATCCTTCGGCGGAGAGAAACTGACGTCGACCTAACCTACAGTCGAGGGAGGTCTCCCACACAAGGAGGGTGCGAGATGGTCGACGGTTAGACGACGCCGACGCTCGGGGACGAGACCACCTGATAATAGGGGCAATGGGAGAGAGCTGATGAGGAACAGACCGCCTCCCCCTCGCAACACCGGAGGAGAAAGAAACGGAGGGCATCGGATGGGAATGCAGCGACACCCATCACAACCGGCCACCTACCTCGAGGAGGGAAGGGGAGTGAAATGGCAAATAAAGGAAAGGCCCCCATAACCAATACAACAAACTGGAGAAGTCAGAGAGAGGATCGAAGCATAGGCACACAACAAGAAACACATGAAGGAATCAGCAAGTCGTGGGCAGAGGTGTGCGGAGGCACAACCACGCGAATAGAGGAGGCCATGGAATTCGTCGACCCAAAACAAGTAAATGGGGAAAAACGGGCGAGCTTCAATGCGGAAGAGATAGAAAATGTTGACACAAAGTCACAGTCAACCAAATATTGACTACATTGACTAAATAATATCTGTATAAATTTAATACGACACACGACGTCTGCATTCAGTTCAGGACAGACAACAGCTCAGTTTCCGACTCTCAGTGTATTTTCGAGTCTGTACTTTTACATTTTATTGAGTCTAGAAAAATGTACTCTGAGTTATGCTGAGCTCTTGGAACTTAGTCTATAAGCCTACCCAAAATCCCAAGCTCCACCAAAACAAAAATTGCCCACAAGTCCCACTTAGGACCACTCTGTGCTCTGGAGACAGAGTTCGGGCCGAACTCTGCCTCCACACAGAGTTCGGGCCGAACTCTGTCCCCTAGAAATCAGGAACCCTAATTTTAGGGTTAGCTGGTTGCTAGCTGTTTTTGAATTTTCCTACCCGAATTCTGGCCGAATTCTGCCTCTAAAAACACTATAAATAGGGCATGAATTCTCTCATTTCAATTCACTCAATCTTCTCTTCTCTTCTCTCCTACAAGCTCAATAAGCCATACCCTTCCCATCTACTAGCCACAAGTCTCCTAAGTCTCGAGTGCTCAGCATCTCTCAGTTAGGATTCTTGTGCAAGAGTCGAAGAAGTCGCTTGGACAATTCCAAGCAAATCGCCACTGCGATCCTCTGTTAGAAGTTGACGTGCTCTTCTGAAGAAAAGGCACGGGTTGTAAACTATTATTTCACAAATAGTGGATTTAATCCTGAGCTAGAGTTCTCAGGCCTGGACTAGTCCTCCACGAGGGAAACCAGGTTAAAATTGCTGTGTTTGCGTATGCTCTTCTGCTCTTCATTTATTTTTCGCACTTTACTCTGATTATTTATTGTTGGTGAAAGAGTTATTTTTAATTGGCTATTTTTCTATATAAACTCTATTCACCCCCCTCTAGAGTTGCCAAACTGTTCTTCAATTGGTATCAGAGCACTGTTCTCTTTACAAGGACTAACATCCTAAGAGCTGATCCATGGCAACCACACAACCCTTGATTTCCAATCATGGTGAAGGTCAGTCCACTCATAGGCCTCCCCTATTTGATGGGACTAACTACACATATTGGAAAACAAGGATGAGCTTCTTTCTTAAGTCTCTAGACTTTGACCTGTGGACTGTCGTCACTGACGGTTACAAAAAGCCCGCCAGAATAGTTGTCGATGGTGACCTCATTGAGAAACCACACGACAAATATTCTGTCGAGGAGAAGAAACAGGCAAGTCTAGATGCTAGGGCTATTAATGCTTTATTCTGTGCTATAGACAGGAATGAGTTCAACAGGGTCTCTACATGCACCACTGCTCATGAAGTATGGAGACTTCTAGAAGTGACGCATGAAGGAACCACACAGGTCAAGGAATCTAAAATAAGCCGTCTCACTCAAGAATACGAAGCTTTCAAGATGAAGCCAAGTGAGACGATCACTCAAATGATCACAAGATTCCTCGACATCATCAATCCTCTATCTTCGCTTGGAAAGCAGTACTCAAACCACGAGAAGATTCGTAAGCTGGTCAGAGGGCTACCAAAGATTTGGAACCCTAAGGTGACAGCCATCATAGAAGGAAACGATCTCACAATAATGTCAATGGAGACCTTGATGGGTAAGCTTATGACTCACGAGCTTGACCTCAAGGACTTCGAAGAGCCTGCTCCGAAGACCAGGGAGATCGCACTTAAAGCTCATCAACGAAGAGCTAATCATGATGAGACCGAAGAAGATAATTCTGATGATGAAGACCAAGCTCTCATGGTTCGCAACTTCAGGAAATTCCTTCGCTTCAATCGAAGGAAGAAGGAACCTCAAGAAGACGATGAAGAAGAACCAACTTGTTACGGTTGCAAGAAAACTGGACATGTCCGAAAAGACTGCCCATTCCTGAAGAAGAGCAACCGCTATGAGAAGCCTTACAAAAAGAACTCATCAAAGAAATATGCCAACACAGGTATCTGGCATGAAAGTGAAGCGAGTGACTCTGAGGAAGAAAAGGACTCTCCTCAAGATACAGCAAATGTGTGCCTGATGGCAACCTCCAACAAGGTATCTAACGAAACTCTGGATGACTTTTCTTTTGATGAACTTGGCGATGCTTTCACTGATTTACTCGATGATCATAAAAAGGTCATCGGTAAATATAAACATGCCAAGGACAAAATCAAAAGTCTAGAAGATGAGATACAAAGAATTTCTTTACTTCTTGATAATGTTAGAAACACATCACCCACAAATGACACTGATGAAGCATCCAAGCTTAAATTAAGCTTACATGATGCTGAAGCACGTATTGAGCAACAAACTCAAGAAATCACTACTCTCAACACGTTGCTTGCTGAAGAAAAGAGTAGACACAAGATTTCCATGACTAAGATTTATGGCTTAAATATTAAGGTTGATGAACTGCAAGCTGTTTCTAAAAGATTAGAAACCAAATTGGGTAAACAGGTTGTTCAACCTCAAACCCAATCACATGGGCACAACACCACTCATGCTAGTCAACCACGTCAATCTCATGCAGAACATAACCATGCATTTATATACACAAACTTTCACAAACCACGTGCACGTAAGAACAATTCTCACTCAGTACACACTCATCATGCACAAAGACACAATCAACATCACTCCACACATAAAAAGCACCATGCCATGCCATATAGACAAAATCATCATGCAATGCCATATAGACAAGATCCTCATATACCATATAGACAAAATCATCATGCCATGCCATCTAGACAATATCAGCATGTCACACATCATAGACAATACCATCATTTTATGCCTCATAGACACCATCAACATGCCACTTATTCCATGCATAATCATCTTCACCATGCTAACTCTTCACATCATGTCCATCCTCATCCTGCTGCTTATAGATATTATTCTCATGCTCCTAGTATAAATAAGAATGCTATCTGTACTTATTGTGGATTACATGGACACATCTCACCACAGTGCAGAGTTAGAAGACTTGTAGATAAAAGGATATATGCTTGGTTCCCAAAGACTAACTTTTCAGGACCCTCAAGAATTCGGGTACCAAAGGTCACATCTACTCTTGATGTAGGTGGACCTTCTCTCGTCAACTGAAAGTAAGTGGATTCTCGATAGTGGATGCTCGCGACATATGACGGGAGACGCAAATCTTTTTGCATCACTATCGATGAAGAGAGAAGGATACGTATCCTTCGGTAACAATCTCAAAGGGCACATTATAGGTAATGGTATCATTGGTCATCCTCCATCTCCTGTAATAAAGGATGTCTGCCTAGTGACCGAGTTAAAGCATAACCTGCTCAGCATTAGTCATCTTGCTGATCATGGATATGATATTAACTTTGGACAAAACAGTTGCTACATCTATGATAGGTCAACAGGAGACATTGCTTTTGAAGGGAAAAGAGAGGACAACATCTACATTTTCTATCTTTCTATAAATACTAACAATGCAGGTAGATGTCTATATGCCCACAAAGACGAACGACTACTTTGGCACCAGCGTCTTGGTCATGCCAACATGGATGCTATATCCAGGCTTTCTACCAAGAAGCTAGTGAGAGGATTGCCTGACATCACATTCAAAAAGGACACGGTATGTGCCGAATGTGAACTAAACAAGGCAACTAAATCCTCATTTCATTCTATCAACTCTGTAAGTACTACTAGACCCTTGCAACTACTTCATATGGATTTATTTGGTCCTAGTAGAATAGCTAGCCTTGGAGGCAAACTTTATGCATTTGTTATTGTTGATGATTTTTCGAGATTTACATGGGTTTTCTTTCTCGCTAATAAGAGCGATGCTATTTCTGCTTTCAAAATTTTTGTAAAGAAAGTTCAAAACGAAAAAGGCTACATGATTACTCGAATCCGAAGTGATCATGGAGGCGAATTCGTAAATTATGATTTTGAAAGTTTTTGTAATGCAAATGGTTTTGATCATGAATTTTCTTGTCCTAGAACTCCTCAACAAAATGGTGTTGTGGAGCGGAAGAATAGGACTCTTGGCGATATGGCTAGAGTCATGTTGAATAAATTTTCTCTTCCGAAATATTTTTGGGCAGAGGCTGTAAGTACAGCATGCCACATTTTGAATAGGGTGCTTATTCGTCCCATTACGAAGAAAACACCCTATGAGCTTTGGTTTGGGAGAACCCCCAATGTCTCTTATTTTAAAGTTTTTGGCTGTAGATGTTTTATCCTTAACACCAAAGACAACTTAGGCAAATTTGATGCCAAAGCTGACGATGGTATCTTTCTTGGTTATGCAGCCAAGAGTAAGGGATATAGAGTTTTCAATAAACGCTCACTTATTGTGGAAGAGTCAACAAATGTGACTTTTGATGAAGACAACAGTGCAGCAAGTACTCTTGATGATGATGTTGAGCCATCAACTTCTACTCCAATGAATACTTCAACCGAAACTAATTCTCTGGAGGGTTTGCCTAAGAAATTCTCTTTCAAACCTTCTTATCCAGAAAATTTAGTTATAGGAGAAGTTTCACGTGGAGTAACTACTAGATCATCACTAAGAGACTTCGTTGCTAGCACTGCCTTCATTTCACAAGTAGAGCCTAAAAACATTTCTGAAGCTTTTAATGATGAATTTTAGATTTCTGCTATGCAAGAAGAACTCAACCAATTCGAGAGAAGCCAAGTATGGGAACTCGTTCCTAGACCGGTTAATCACTCAATAATTGGTACTAAATGGGTTTTTAGAAACAAAGTAAATGAAGATGGTTCAGTCACACGTAACAAAGCTCGTCTAGTAGCTCAAGGATACAACCAAGAGGAAGGTATCGACTACGATGAGACGTATGCTCCTGTTGCTAGACTAGAATCCATTCGGATGCTTTGTGCTTTTGCTAATTTTCAAAACTTTAAATTATTTCAAATGGATGTGAAAAGTGCTTTCCTGAATGGTTTTATTAAGGAGGAAGTTTATGTGAAACAACCCCCTGGCTTTGAAAATCACAAATTTTCCGACCACGTGTTCAAGCTGAAGAAAGCGCTTTATGGCCTTAAACAAGCCCCCAGAGCTTGGTATGAAAGGCTAAGCAGTTTCTTGCTTGAGAAAGGTTTTTCAAAAGGGAAAATTGACACTACACTGTTTATCAAATCTTTCAAAGACACCATTTTATTAATTCAGATTTATGTTGATGATATTATTTTTGGGTCTACTGATGAAACTCTTTGTCAAGAATTTGCCAAGTGTATGCAGACGGAATTTGAGATGAGCATGATGGGAGAGCTCAACTACTTTCTTGGTCTGCAAGTAAAACAACTGGCTAATGGAACTTTCATCTGTCAATCGAAGTATACCAAGGACATGCTGAAGAAGTTCGATCTTGACAACATCAAACCAATCAGCACTCCAATGGCTACTTCAACCAAACTCGAACCAGATGAGAGCGGCAAACCCGTTGATCAACGTAAGTATCGAGGCATGATAGGCAGCTTACTTTATTTAACTGCTAGTCGCCCCGATATCATGTTTAGTGTTTGCCTATGTGCTAGATATCAAGCAAATCCTAAGGAATCTCACATGACCGCGGTTAAGCGTATCTTTCGATACCTTAAGGGTACGGTTACAGTGGGCCTATGGTATCCCAAGTCAACATCATTTGACCTCATCGATTACTCTGATGCTGACTTTGCTGGATGTAAGGTCGACCGTAAAAGTACGAGCGGCACGTGTCATTTATTAGGAAAGGCTTTAGTCTCATGGTTTAGCAAGAAGCAGAACTCTGTTGCACTATCCACAACAGAAGCTGAATACATAGCAGCTGGGCGTTATTGTGCACAAATTCTGTGGATGAAGCAAACCCTTGAAGACTATAAGTTATCTTTCTTGCATATTCCTATATTCTGTGACAATACTAGTGCAATCAATTTGACTAAGAACCCTGTCTGCCACTCACGCACTAAACACATTGAGATCAGACACCACTTTTTGCGTGATCATCAGCAAAATGGCACGATTAACTTAGAATTTATTGACACTGATCATCAGCTGGCAGATTTCTTTACTAAGCCACTATCCGAAGAGCGCTTCAATTTTCTTTGTCGTGAACTTGGAATTTTAGATGAAGCAGTTATAAATTGAAACTCACCTGCATAAATATCGAGTATATTGTGATTCTTTTTCGAAGAATTTGGTATGGGTACAAGCCGAAAGGGTCCTTCTGACAACAAGGCGTAAAAGCCTAAGCGACATGGTGCACTAGTCCTCAGGACTACCGCTAGCTGGGATCCGGCCCCTGCAGCTAACCCATGGCAAATTTGGACTATTGAACCACAGTATATGTCCTTATTTATTATATGGCCCGTTTTCGATTTAATATTGCCTAATTGAGAATTTCTAAAGTTCATTTTGTTTTCTGAGTACCTCTCTATCTATTTTTTACACTCCTTGTTGTCCTCAACTATCTTTTACTTTTTCTTCATGTTCTTTGCCTGTTTTCAGTTCTGGATCATTGATCCAGAACTCGGGCCGAACTCTGCCCCTATCAGAGTTCGGGCCGAGTTCGGTTCTTAGGTTCCAGGGTCGGGATCTGCCTCTGCCGTTGGATCTATTCTAATCCAATGGTCAATATTTCACCCGACCAAAGACCAAGCCCTACTTTATTTCGGGATTCCCTCTCTTTCCTCCCATATTTCCTTCTTCTCCACCTCCTCCATCTTCTTCCTTTCAAACCCTAACCCTAGTTCTTGATATAGAGGGCTCTATTTCTTCTCAAAATCAAGGAAAAGGGGTTTTTCAACATTCTCTTCAACTGTTTAGTATTCTTTTCAGGTATATCTCTCTTTTTCTATCATTTCCAAGTTCTCCTCGTTTATTTCAAATGGCATCTCGCTTGTCCAAACGAGGGAGAAGGACTCGACATGAGGGTGCTTCCTCTTCGGTTCCTCCTCCTCCGATTGAACAAGTAGTTGAACAACACCCCATTCATCCGTTGTTCAATCCGCCGCGTCCCGATGACCCTAACACTTACGACGATCGTTTATTTGTATCGTTAGAAGCCTCTAATGAATGGTTTAGCGATTTTAGAACTCGTCCAGTGTTTGGGGGCCATCCCATAAATTTCACTATATTTTCACAATATGAGTCTTTATTCCGTGATCTTTGTTTGGATGAACTTGTTGCTTCAAATTCTGTTATCTACCATAGTGCAATTCAAATGTTCTACTGTAATCTGACTCACGATGCAACCCACATCTATTCCCGGGTTGCTGGCATTAACATTGCCTTCAATGATTCTGAGTTGGGAGACTTTCTTGCTCTCCCGAATCTTGATGTGTGGGACAAGCTTGTGGAAGCACGTCAACTTCAATTTGTTGGCGATACTTCCCTTGAAGGATTCAAGGAGGATTTATGTGCTCCTAACGTAAGTCCTCGCAAGCTAAAGGCCAAGCATCTCACCCCCTACTTTTATGAACTTCATCGCATCGTGTTCAATACTATCTTGCCCAAGGCTGGCTCAACAGATGAAGTCACTTATCTTGAGATCTCCACCTTATATCATCTCCACTATCGTATTCCATTCAACTTTCCATGGACTATGATGGATTGGATGATCAACTGTCGGAAGAAACCAAGAGCTTTGGTTTATCCTCTCTATCTTCCTTTAGTCTTTCGTGCTTTCATCATTCCTATCCATGATTGTCCGTTCCTGCCTGCACCTGCCTTTCTATCCAAAGCACGACGCCTTCAGCCTGTCGCTGCTTCTGAGTCATCTGAGCACTCTGCTGATGAGGAGCCTGACGCCCCTCCTTTTGGTCAGGATGCACCTCCTCCTCCTGCCACTCTTGAGTCTCTTCAGACTATGCTTCGTGATCGCTTTGCTATTGAGGATGATCGCTGGACGCAGCAGGATTACCGTACCACCTTGCAGATCAGTGCCCTTGGAAACTCTCTGCATGATATGCGGTATTCGCTTGCTCGTCATCCTGATCTGCATGTGCCTATTGAGCGGGATCCAGATCGCGCGGGTCATCGTATAGACGATCCGTGGGTCATGAGGTATATGGATCCTGATGATGCTTTTGTGGACCCTCGTCGCTCATTCCATGATCCTTCAGATGTTCCAGGACCTTCTCGTGCTTCATGATGGAGACTGGCTTGATATGCTGCTGCCACTGCTGATGGTCTTAGTTGCCTTTTGATTTTAGTTATTTTAGTTTGATTTATGTACTGGATTTATGTCTTCAAACCCTGATGATGTGCTGGTTGGTGGATAACTTTTTATGCTATTTTTCGTAATTCTACTCTATGTCAGTATTATACTATTTCTTCTCTGCTTGGTGTGGTTGGATTACTTTTCATTATCTATACTGCTATTCCCATGCTTTTCCTTATGCAGTCTATATATTGCTAACTGCCAAAAGGGGGAGAAATATGTATATTTGGTGTGCTTGTGTTTGTTTTTGGGAAAATATTTTTATCAGGCCACAGGTTCTATGCATTATTTACGGGGGAGAGCTATTGATTCTAGCTCGGCACCGTTCACTGATTACGGGGGAGCTATCTTATTCTAGCTCGGCATTGTTTATGGGGGAGCTGTGTTTTAACCAACTGTGTCCAGGTATGAATATTGAAATATACATTTATTATTTTGTCAATTATCAATATGGGGGAGATTGTTGACACAAAGTCACAGTCAACCAAATATTGACTACATTGACTAAATAATATCTGTATAAATTCAATACGACACACGACGTCTGCATTCAGTTCAGGACAGACAACAGCTCAGTTTCCGACTCTCAGTGTATTTTCGAGTCTGTACTTTTACATTTTATTGAGTCTAGAAAAATGTACTCTGAGTTATGCTGAGCTCTTGGAACTTAGTCTATAAGCCTACCCAAAATCCCAAGCTCCACCAAAACAAAAATTGCCCACAAGTCCCACTTAGGACCACTCTGTGCTCTGGAGACAGAGTTCGGGCCGAACTCTGCCTCCACACAGAGTTCGGGCCGAACTCTGTCCCCTAGAAATCAGGAACCCTAATTTTAGGGTTAGCTGGTTGCTAGCTGTCCAACGGCCAAATTTTTGAATTTTCCTACCCGAATTCTGGCCGAATTCTGCCTCTAAAAACACTATAAATAGGGCATGAATTCTCTCATTTCAATTCACTCAATCTTCTCTTCTCTTCTCTCCTACAAGCTCAATAAGCCATACCCTTCCCATCTACTAGCCACAAGTCTCCTAAGTCTCGAGTGCTCAGCATCTCTCAGTTAGGATTCTTGTGCAAGAGTCGAAGAAGTCGCTTGGACAATTCCAAGCAAATCGCCACTGCGATCCTCTGTTAGAAGTTGACGTGCTCTTCTGAAGAAAAGGCACGGGTTGTAAACTACTATTTCACAAATAGTGGATTTAATCCTGAGCTAGAGTTCTCAGGCCTGGACTAGTCCTCCACGAGGGAAACCAGGTTAAAATTGCTGTGTTTGCGTATGCTCTTCTGCTCTTCATTTATTTTCCGCACTTTACTCTGATTATTTATTGTTGGTGAAAGAGTTATTTTTAATTGGCTATTTTTCTATATAAACTCTATTCACCCCCCTCTAGAGTTGCCAAACTGTTCATCAGAAAAAATGGTAGCTTATTGGAAGAACACGCTGATGCTCTATGTATTGGAGGACCGACCATTCTATGGACAGATACGTGCGTACATGGTGTGCTGTCGCAGGCACCCAAAAATAAAACCTTACTCTTAAAATTATATGTAGTAGAGAGAGTAAGGATCGATCCCACGGAGAGTAAGTAGTATAAATTTTATGCTATATGAACAAGGATTGGGGGAGAGAGTTTTGAAAAGAAAATTTAAGAAGTGCTAAAGCAATTAAAGTATTAAAATCAATCAAGGAACAAATATTGGTCTCAGTGAACATTCACCATTGGAAATCATAAAATTTGATCATTGATGCAAGCATAAATTAAATCATACTTTGAATATTTACCGTTGGAAGTATCTTCCTATCTCTCTTAGGCTTAGTTAATCAGATACAAACCACCTAATTAACTTTACTTACTAAATAATCTAAGACAAGCGCTATAGATTTAATCTAGCAAGTTCTTAAAGAACAAAGAGATTGATAAAGCAAAACAATACAAGCACAAGCGGTTGCATTTAATTTTGTCAAACGTTTTTCTCCTAAGATCTAATAAAACAAAGCAGTTTATTAAAGCTTGGTTGCTTCACAAATTAGAACATCAAACTATTACGGATTTGATATCTAATTTAGCGGTAGATCGAAATGAATAACAAGCTATTAGGCCTCCTAGTAATTAAATAAAACAATCATAAAAGTTGGCATAGAAAAATATTCAATATTCAAAGTATAACTCAAATATATAAAGCAATTTAGATCTCACAAGTTTACTGATTCCAAGGCTTCCGTACACTTCGACCAACAAGACTTCTAGCCACACATGTTCTTCAAAACTTGAAAAGAAAAGTTTGAGAAAGAGAAGAAGAGTTGTGTTGTGTCTTCTCATGATTTCTACCCCCTTTTATACACCATAAATTTGTTGTGTCAAGCCCACAATACCTCCCCACATATCCTCTAAAAGTTACAACTTCTCAAACCAAATAGAACAAGTCATAGAACAAGTAGGGAAATGGTTATTTTGGTTCCTATTTTTGTTCACAGCATCTTTTACCCAACTTCAAGTCTGATTTCGTCCATGATGCAGCTTGATTTACGAAAAATACAAAATATAAAAGTTGTAGCCCTGTGTCTTAGCTTCCCAAATCTGTTTGAATCACCTCCATTGCTTTTCGGATGAGAAAGTTATGTCCATTTTGGTGAAAGGTGTCAAAACTGTCCAGAATTGCATTTTAGCTCAATTTTGCACATATCATCTCCAATTGCATCCTAAAGCAAAATAAAAATATAATCAGTACCTTTAGTCATAAAATGAGCATAAAATGGTGAACACTAAGGGATAAAAGTATAACATTTTACGTTCTCATCAAATACCCCCACACTTAACTTTTGTTCGTCCTCGGACAAAACTCTTATTTATTTATTTTTTTAAAACAAAAATCGAGGTTGTAATCTCATAAATAAAGAATAACCATGCTCTTCAAAACTCATAACATATCATGAAAATATATTCTTAAACAACTTATAATTACTTAGTAAGTAATTTTATTTGAAGTTAGAGTAAACTAAATTGGTAGACCCTCGCGGGAATAAACACTCAACTCTCGTATATTTGAAGGGTATGTGTTTCGCTCAGATTCTAATAGAAATGATCTACCATAAGCTTGCATATCTTCTCATTCTCCACCACTTGGATCACATGCATAACACAAATCATAAGGACTTTTTATAGGTTGTAGCGGGGCTTCGGATTAAGGTAGGATATATTTTGGGAGTGTAGCTCAAAAGCCATCAAAACTAGTGGAGCAAAAATGATTTAACTCAAGCTCGAATGTATAAAATATGTAAAATCAATCACCCCATTTAGCGTCTTCAAATTGACCTTAAAGCATTCAACATACCCCTTTATTGGAATTGGAGGAAGAATTATGAAAATGAATATCAAAAGTAAATTCCTCCATAATTTTTTTTTCATTACTTCTTTCTTTCTTTCTTTCTTTTTCTCATCATCTTTTTCTCATTTTCTTTTTTTTTATTTTCATCATTTTTTTCGTTTTTTTCTTTTTTTTCATGATGGAACTCAAGAATTTGAGAATAAAAATATGTAGCCCAACTAGAAATTCAGGTACCCCCATACTTATTTTTATACACCCATACATATCATAATGCTCTACTAGTTTTCTGGCCTTGGTAAGGATTTTTTCAGGTTAAAGCATGTAATATGGGTTCACAAAAATAGAAGCAATAAGGCTCAAAGGGGTTCAACCAAAGGAAAAATAATTTCAGGAAAGGCTATTTGGCTTAAGTAGCGTAAAAAAATCGCCTTAATCATGTTCATGTATGCATGTGTTGATGTGACCTTGAAGAGAATCAAAGCAAGTTCTAGAGAAACAAGTCCATGGAAGAATATCTCTCATCAAAAAAAATAGTAAGACTGATGTGTCAGTCTAAAGGCTCAAAATCTCACCGGCTTTTGTCTACCAAATTTAGTCACAACCATTCTCAAGGAAAATAACTATACTAATTAATTCTAAGTTGAAAAGAGTATTTATTCAATCATGTTATGAATTTTTTTTAAACTTAGTTAAATCTTCCTCATGACATACACAACCATAAATTATTGAAAATCACAAAAAAAAAATTAAAATAAAATAAAACTTTATTGAAAATCACAAAAACATAAAATAAAAACTCATTTTTTTGAAACATAAAAAAAACTGAAACTGCTTAAAATATCTCCCACATTTAAACTGACATTGACCCAATGTAAGGCTAAATACAAAGAAAAGACAAAAATAAACAAAAAAATTGCAAGAATAAGAACAAACTCCCCTTGGGTTGCCTCCCAAGCAGCGCCTTTGTTTAATATGTCGTTGGCTCGACTCTATGCACACTTGACATAACTATGCAAGGGTTTCACATCTTGAATAGAGGCCTGCAAAACAGAGGATAAAGGCCTTTTGTCAGAAATCGATAATAAAATATAAGAAATATTACCTGATTGTTGTCTTTTTATAAAATTATTCAACCCTGCAACAATTTTATGCAAATTATTTGTCAAGGCTGGCTCCACATTCTTTTTCTTGAGAAGTTCGCTGACGACAATATTGAATCCATCTTTGTCATTAAGTTCAAAAACTTCATGTGCATTAGGTGCTACATCGCCATTAGGAATGTTTGCATCTGCAGCGCTGTTTCTTTCTTCTTCTTGTTTTGGCAATGTAGGTGCTTCTTTTACTAGGTTGTCAACCTCTCTACCATTTCTCAAAACGAGTGTACTTACATTTTCTTTCGGATTTATTATCGCTTGAGATGATAATTTTTTCGAACTTTGTGCCTCCAACTTTTTAATTGTTGTAGCCATTTGGCTCATTTGATTGTTCAGACTTTGGATGTTGTCCTTCATCTCCTGTATACTGGCCCTTGTCTCCTGTTGAAATTGCAAGGTATTAGTGGCAATAGACTTAACAATATCTTCTAGAGACATACCAAAATTAGAAGTTTGGTTTGATTGTTGTTCATGGAGATATGGTTGCTTGTACTGCTGGTAACTTGGAAAATTTTGAGTTACATTGGGCTCGTCTTCAAATATTGGACACGTATCAGTTGGATGCCCTACTATTGAACAAATCTCACAAGCCATTGTTGTTTGCATGTTACCACCTACAACCATTTGATGAACAAGAGAAGTTAAACTAGCAATTTGTTGTTGAAGAGAAGAAACATTTACCTCGTTAGCGTACCTAGATGGAAGATCCAGCCAAGTGCCAAATTGTTGAGAATTGGTCATCATGTCCTGTTAATTTTTTTTAGCTAATAGAAAAAATTATTTTATTAAAAGAATGAAATAAAGATCACAAAAGCACAAAAATTAACTAAAATTACTCCCCGACAACGGCGCCAAAATTTGGTGTGTTGTCGAAGGCACCCAAAAATAAAACTTTACTCTTAAAATTATATGTAGTAGAGAGAGTAAGGATCGATCCCACGGAGAGTAAGTAGTATAAATTTTATGCTATATGAACAAGGATTGGGGGAGAGAGTTTTGAAAAGAAAAATTTAAGAAGAGCTAAAGCAATTAAAGTATTAAAATCAATCAAGGAACAAATATTGGTCTCAGTGAACATTCACCATTGGAAATCATAAAATTTGATCATTGATGCAAGCATAAATTAAATCATACTTTGAATATTTACCGTTGGAAGTATCTTCCTATCTCTCTTAGGCTTAGTTAATCAGATACAAGCGACCTAATTAACTTTACTTACTAAATAATCTAAGACAAGCGCTATAGATTTAATCTAGCAAGTTCTTAAAGAACAAAGAGATCGATAAAGCAAAACAATACAAGCACAAGCGGTTGCATTTAATTTTGTCAAACATTTTTCTTTTAAGATCTAATAAAACAAAGCAGTTTATTAAAGCTTGGTTGCTTCACAAATTAGAACATCAAACTATTACGGATTTGATATCTAATTTAGCGGTAGATCGAAATGAATAATAAACTAGTAGGCCTCCTAGTAATTAAACAAAACAATCATAAAAGTTGGCATAGAAAAACATTCAATATTCAAAGTATAACTCAAATATATAAAGCAATTTAGATCTCACAAGTTTACTGATTCCAAGGCTTCCGTACACTTCGACCAACAAGACTTCTAGCCGCACATGTTCTTCAAAACTTGAAAAGAAAAGTTGGAGAAAGAGAAGAAGAGTTGTGTTGTGTCTTCTCATAATTTCTCAATATTTCTTCCCCGGCGACGGCGCCAAAATTTAGTGTGCTGTCGTAGGCACCCAAAAGGCACCCAAAAATAAAACCTTACTCTTAAAATTATATGTAGTAGAGAGAGTAAGAATCGATCCCACGGAGAGTAATTAGTATAAATTTTATGCTATGTGAACAAGGATTGGGGGAGAGAGTTTTGAAAAGAAAATTTAAGAAGAGCTAAAGCAATTAAAGTATTAAAATCAATCAAGGAACAAATATTGGTCTCAGTGAACATTCACCATTGGAAATCATAAAATTGATCATCGATGCAAGCATAAATTAAATCATACTTAGAATATTTACCGTTGGAAGTATCTTCCTATCTCTCTTAGGCTTAGTTAATTAGATACAAGCGACCTATTTAACTTTAATTACTAAATAATCTCAGACAAGCGCTAAAGATTTAATCTAGCAATTTCTTAAAGAACAAAGAGATCGATAAAGCAAAACAATACAAGCACAAGCGGTTGCATTTAATTTAGTCAAATATTTTCTTCCTAAGATTTAATAATACAAAGCAGTAATTTATTAAACCTTGGTTGCTTCACAAATTAGAGGGATCGAACAATTCTGGATTCGATATCTAATTTAGCAGTAGATTATCAAGAATAATAATCTAGTATGCATCCTAGTAATTAAACAAGATAATCATGAAATGTGCATAAGAAAATATTTGATACTCGAAGTATAAATCAAACATATAAACACAAATTAGATCTCACAAGTTTTTATTGATTCCGAGGCTTTCGTACACATCGACCAACAAGACTTTAGCCGAACATGTAAATCAAAACTTCAAAAGAAAAGTTGGAGAAGAAGAGAAGAGTTGTGTTGTGTCTTCTCATGATTTCTACCCCCTTTTATACACCATCAATTTATTGTGTCAAGCCCACAATACCTTCCCACATATCCTCTAAAAGTTACAACTTCTCAAACCAAATAGAATAAGTCATAGAACAAGTAGGGAAATGGTTATTTTGGTTCCTATTTTTGTTCACAGCATCTTTGACCCAACTTCAAGTCTGATTTCGTCCATGATGCAGCTTGATTTGCGAAAAACACAAAATATAAAAGTTGTAGCCCTGTGTCTTAGATTTCCAAATCTGTTTGAATCACCTCCATTGCTTTTCGGATGAGAAAGTTATGCCCATTTTGGTGAAAGGTGTCAAAACTGTCCAGAATTGCATTTTAGCTCAATTTTGCATATATCGTCTCCAATTGCATCCTAAAGCAAAATATAAATAAAATCAGTACCTTTAGTCATAAAATGAGCATAAAATGGTGAACACTAAGGGATAAAAATATAACATTTTACGTTCTCATCAGTACACAATGAGAGTATGGAGGCCGAAGGGGAGTATGGAGTTCTTTGCTAGAGAAGAAGATTTCTTCTTCGTTAAATTCGGATTGACGGAAGATGTCGATCGAATACTACAAGGAGGGCCATAGACGTTCGATGGACGACTCATTATTTTGAAAGCTTGGCACCCTAGTCCAATATACGAACGTGAGGTGCTGCACAATATTCTAGTATGGATAAGGCTACCGGGATTACCTATTCAATTCTAGAATCAATCGATGATTATGAAGTTAGCTAGCCTAATCGGGAGACCACTCAAGGCGGATGAGGCAGCCCAATCGCGAATTCGACTATAATATGCAAGTGTGTTTGTTGAAATAGAGGTGGGAACCCCCTTGCCGCGTGAAGTTGCTTATGAAATCCCAACAGAAGAATTATTCTCCCAAAGGGTAGACTATGAGTAGGTTCCTCCAAGTTGCCAAAAATGCAAAGTCTTCGGACATATGACGACCTTCTATCATCACAAAGAAGACCAAGGGAAGAAGGAGACGATTCAGGAAGGAGATACAAACATGTCAAACCATGTAGAGCTAGAACGAAAAGATGTTATTATTAACATCAATATGGAGGAAGCAAACCAGGAGACCCTAGAGGGAATCTCATATACAGAGATTGAAGGGGGGCCAGGGGTCACAACCCACACCCGGATATACGGGTACAAATACGTAGGCCACGTCCAGCCTACGCTGTAGTATCGGCGGTAGAGCGCTGTCAAGTACCCGATACTAACTACAACATCTAAAAGATCCATAACTATAATGGTACTCATATCACATCACAAATGCTAAGGAAGATAAGACAATAAGGATAACAATATCACTAGAACAACTAGAATCTACATAGGATAAAATGAGACAAGAAATGAAACGAAGGAAAATAATAACAAAACTAAAACAACTACCAGACCTAGAACTCCTGGGAGACAACTCACGGTGAAAGAATATCGAGAGCTGTCTCAGCTAGCGTCATCCTGTAGTCCAATAATGAGGGCATAACAACTCCTAAAAATATTGTCAACGTGTCCAGTCAGGATGGGAACCAGTACATAAACTAACAGCAGTTCCATGTGAATTAATAAATTCTATAAGAGACAATTATAATGAAATACAAGATAAAATATCAAGACTGTAATAAAAACTGGATATGTAAAACTGGATATCATGTCAGGATATGAGATATTGGAATGTAGAATAGTACAGTAGTATCTGATGTATAATGTAAATATAAACAGTATCTTGAGATATCAGAGCATTATGTGATCGGCTTGGGAACTTGCACAGGAATATAGCCTGGCTAGTCATACCTGAGATATATGACTAACACTTGGCTAGTCATGTATGGGTTGTATGATTAACACTTACATGAAACACGCATGGTGGGGGTATGATCACATAACCTCTAATAACTCCCATCTTCGAGTAGTATAATGGATCCGGATATGTCACGTCATGATGCAAGATTCTCTAAGAGGGTAGCAAATCCTCTTAGGAATCGGCGTTTATACAAGTACAAGAAAATAAGATCGAACAATGTACCAATATACCATAGTAAACCAGGAATGGCGTCTCATGACAACATCCGACGTAGACTAGTCTGTGTACCATCGTGTCAGTAATCAAGTAAAATACTATAATTGAATCAGATATAGCAGATATCAAGACAGTAAAATCTATCAAAAAAATGTACTCGCCTGCTGTCCTGAGCAATAAATGAGGGTCTATGCCTGAACCGACGTCACAGAGACTTAATATAAATTTACAGAGTTACTTAGTGTTTTAGAGTAAATAATATATATAAATACATTAATTCTATGCTTCTAGGCCTATTCTAGGTCAAACTCTGTCAAACTGGGTAAAAGATTAATTTACAGTTGACTTTGGTCAACTGGTCAACTCCTAGTCCATTTTAGGTTAAACTAGGTCAAAGCTAGTCTCTATAATCATCCACATGGACAACTTATCAATTTCAGTGATATGAAATCACTGGAAATGATGGATCTTAATTCCGATGCACGGATCCCAAAATATGAACCAAAAAGAGAAGCATCATAACAAATGGTAATAGATAAGAAAAAAATTCTACAGAGATGTGGGCCGTCCGAATTCGTAATTTCCCCTTCAGTTTTGTTTTATTGTGAATACGTTTGATTGGTTGAATTTGACGCCAAAGTTGGTCGTCCGAATTCATAATTTCCAACTTGTTAAATTTTATTTTTGAACCCGGTACTCCGAATTCAATTTCTGACACTACCAGTAGACTCGTGGCATCGTTCTAGCACGATTTCATATAAAATTTGTCAGATTTGGAGGATGTAGGCCCTGGCACACATTTCGGTGCAAAGCGGGCCTCATAGTCCTAGTCAACGGGTCATTTTGACATCGGCTCATCAGAATCCAATTTCGGATATACCGTTGAGTTCGTATCGTCATTCTGAACTCGTTGACATATAATTTGATGAGTTTTAAGGATATTGGCTTCGACACGCTTTTCTGTGCAAACTAGATTCCAAATGTTCGGGTCAACGGATCATTTTGACTCTAAGTGTTGGCTATAGGCTTAGTGTCACACCAAATTGGTCTACTATACTGGGTCATCACTTAGCTAAGTTTCCCAGTTAGAAGTCATGGCATACCACTAGTGTTAGAGTTAGCAGTCTAGAGTCTTGAACATAGAATAGGATCTGAGATTATTATACCCTTTTTGACAGTGACAGGACACCATACTTCTTCTTCTACATTTTTATTTCGTTGTCTTGCTCGAGGCGAGTACCCCTACAAACTCTATTTTACTGCATATGATAATGAATTGCGTATGAACCATGTTAAAGTACCGTTTCTTGAACTGCAAGTCATATCTTCACATGTTTTATACTGCTCGAAGTACCTACCATGTTTTATACTGCTCTCAGTACCTACCATGCTTTATACTGCTCCCAGTATCTTTCACATGTTTTAAACTGCTCTCGTATTTCTCACATGTTATAGCTTGGGTTATGGAAAAACTGATAGTTGAGTACGTGATCATGCCCCCTTCTACCGAATTCGAGCAAGGTCGCATTCTATATGCAAACCTTGCCGTAGGCACTTATCCAGCTGTATTTGTGCGTATGTACATCTATCGCCTTTTCACTTGTACGGAAGTATATTTTATTTACATGTACCACAGTACATTGTACACCTATTGACGATCACGTACCTGCTCCAGTTTTAAACAATATATACATGTATCGCCATGACAAATGTATTCCTGACATGATAGATTTGTGATATGTCATGATTGTGATACAACATGAGATATGACATAATTCTTATTTATTACATCTCTTTTTATTCCATGCTCAGTATGTTTAGTTTGTAGAACTAGTACTTGCTTCCGTACTGACAGGATAATGTTGTAGGCATACTTTTGTAGGAAGATTTGCTCTGTGATCTTTTCTATGGACCCACTGTAGAGGACCGGTCCTTTGCTTCCGAGGAAGTCCCCGTAGGGAACCTCGCTTGGTAGTCTCTCTTAGATTATTTTTGGCTTAGTTATTGAACTGTTTAGACTATATCTTGTAGTCACTGGACTTTGTCTCCAGTTTAATACTTTGGAAGTGTATTATTAAGTCTGTACTTATTTTACTTTCGCTTATAGATGCTGTGTTGTGATGAACCTTTTAAATGTGTTTATTAGAACTGTTAGCAGCTTAGATCCTTTATTGTCTATACTTAGAACAGCTTACTACACTTTAACGAAGCGTAGGCTGGACATCGCTCGGCCCGACCCAACAATTTGGGTAGCGGGTCGTGACATGTTTTTAGTGGCGGCCCATGCAGGTCGAGACTTAAGTTGTTTGGTTACGTTATTGTACCAAGCATGCCTGCAATTAGGATCTTAGGAACTTGTTAACACTAGGGTCAACAATTAGAACACCTAGAGGATTTCTAGGATTGCAACATAGGAAAACTCATCACAGCATAGGACCGTTAACTATATTTAGTCTCTTGCTTGAAATTCAGTGGAATATAATTTTGACCAAGATAGTACCTTTGGGATGACCCCTGAGAATCTCACTCTAATCTTACCTAGAAATCTATTTTCGCTTGTTTCCATTTGATCTTCCTTAATTTGTTGTTGAATTTGATTTCTGATATTCGTTGTTAACTTTGATCTTGCATCGAGATAAATTTTGTGGATTGAATTAAGGTATATCCTGATAAGGTAAATATCTGCTTTAGTTATGGAGTTTAGAATTTATCGCAACCATATTGGCTAGTATGACAAAAACATAGGGCCTGATTTTGGGTATACTTATATTAGTTATTGAATTTAGATTTTCTCGCAGCCATACCGGTTGGCGTGGCGAGAATTCTAGATAACATGATTATAGGGTGTATACCTTAGTTGTGACTCTATCGTTTATTGCATCTAAGCTTACTGGTGTGGCAAAAATTTTGGCAACATGATTTCAAAAAGACGTGTATGGTTATCAGATCACATCTCAACTTGGTTCACTTCATTATGACCGATGAGCAAGAATAAATTCTTATCATCATTCTTCCCCGTCTTGATTAACTCTGTCATATCTACATCCACAACTAGGATTATAGGTTCTCTAGGACTCTCCAACAGTATTGTTTTCATGTTATCTTTTTGGACATAATTGTTTTTGTGTTCCATCTTTCCTATGACTTGACTAAACTCTTCTTCGTTAACCTCTTGGGTAATTCTTCTCGTCTTTTTCGGTAATTATTGGAAATGCCTTATAGATTGATCCAAAAAAGGTTCGAGAAAGTAGATTTTAACCTTGTATTACGGAATCGAGAGTTTTGCAGCCAGAGAAATACTGGCGAGGCAGGACTTCAGATGACGGCATCATGGTAACATATGTTTCACGGATCTTACTTGAACCACACCCTGTGTATTTGATTAATATTTTATGGATTTAGCCAAGATAAGTTCTAGAACCTGTACTATCTGGCATGGCAGATGTGCACTGCAGCCATCCGTCGTATTACGGAACAAAGAAGTTATTTCAGCCAGATGCACACTAACTTGGCAATAACTTCACGTGACCTAATCGCAGAGGTATATGGTTCTCGAGTTTTACCTCGACTACGTCCTTGCATCTCGTTGTCTCCGTACCATTCTTGGAGATATTCTGACGAACTTTTCTGTCTTGCTTGACCTTTAACTTGTTTGGACACTGTTATGGATTGCTCGACCCGGTCTTAGGCCTTGTTACCTTCTATTTGATAGACGATTGAAATAGCCAAACCTTGTTAACTGATTCTATAGTATAACTATAAATGTTATTGTATGATATTGTGATAAGTACTTTTCCTAGGGATTGGTTAGATTAAGCTTATAGGACAAGTGTGAGTGACTGACTATAGTAGACTTGGAAACCATTAAGAACGATTGTATTGATAGTATAAATTGATGATAGGGTATCTAAGATGGAGAAATGAGGTATTATATTATTGTGACAATGGATTGAGGATCTGAGTCCTATACTTACAAATTAAGGAAGCATTTGTAGAATTTTGGTTGGTTATCTGTAGCTAATTACATATGATTTGAGGGTAGATCGATATGTGGAATGATATAGAATAAGTTATAATGACATATAATATTGCGTACGAGATCGGGAAGATATCAGTTAAAACGACAAGGAACAAGGCAAAGACATATGTACACTGGTAATTAATAAATCAGGAGTTTGAAATTTAGGATTTATATTCGGAGGAGTTGTTGAGTAAAAGGAAGAAGGCTCTACGCCAAAGATAAGTATTGAACGTATAACTTCAAGGAGAAGCTGTAGGAAAGGATTGAAGACAAATAATGCAAAGAGCTTGTGGTTGATAGAATAAAGATACTTAGGAGAGGATAATGAACCCAACTACTTACAATTGAGGTTGGAAATATGGTTGATGACTAAGCATTATTGGCTTATAAACATACCCAGAGAATGACCTATATTTTAGGGTATACAAAAAGTTTCCATATTAGTTTGGAAGATTCTAAAGGATATATAACATAGTTTATGATAGAAGGAACTTTGTTGAACTTGAACCAAAAAGATTGTAAAGAGAAATAGAAGAGATGATCACAAGGGTCGTAGATTGAGTATCGTAGCCAGAGCAGCTACATGTTATAGTTTGACCTATTGGATGATTTTAAATTTCGAGGACGAAATTCTTGTAAGGTGGGTAGGATGTAAGCCCCTTAAATTTTAGAATTTATTTTAAATTTTCTAAATGAATTATTTTTAATAAATATTTTATTATAATTATTTTTTATCATTAAATTTACTTTTTCGTGATTTTAATTTCTGGAGCGTCAGAGATGCCAGTCTCTGGAAACTCTCCTTATGACTTTATAGTAGACAAGATTATCTTTATTTTGGTATAAGGTGTCCCACTCAAACTTGTTCTCTTGTGCTCTTTTTGTATTGCACAACTTTCGGGTCAATTTAGGCCAATTGATTATCTACCGTAAAACCTGATCCAACTTCCAATTTAATTTCAGGACCCGACATCGGTCCAATCAAATTGACCAAATATATGGTTCTGACCTGTTTTGAGCCTACTATGCACGTGCCACTTGCGTGCCACCCAATTGATCTCCTGCATGCTCCTATTTCACCCATGATTATAAATAACTTAAATTTGTAATTATGACTAAACCTAGCCCAAACTCAACCAAACTTGACCCAACACCTTGTAGAAGCATGGAAAATATCAGAATGATGCTCTATGCGGCTCGGAACAGGAGAACTCCATGCGGCTCATATAGGGGCAGTCCCATGCGGTTCGGAGAGACTCTCAGTCTCATGCGGCTCGGAGCAGGAGAATCCATGCGGCTTACATAGGGACAGTCCCATGCGGTTCAAAGAGTCTCCCAGCCTCATGCGGCTCGAAAGTATATGCGGCTCACAAACGACCAACAGAGATATGCGGCTCGATCAACACCACGTGTCCCCGTGGGATCCCCTCACACAGCTGGCCATCAAGTAATGGCCTTATTTAATGCTCTGCCGTGATTTGACAGCTGACGGCTTTGGCATAAAGTGCCATGATGGTCCTGTCGTAATGACAGGCTCTTCGGGAGCAGGAGAAAATCTCTGACACGATCCAAGATTGCCACATGGCTACTCCCATGCGGCTCAATTGAAGAACAGCTTCATGCGGCTGGCAGGAATCATCTTCCTGCGGCTCACCAAAAAGCCATCTCATGCGGCTCGCAAGTACTATACCTATGCGGCTCACTAAGACGATGTCTCATGCGGTTCATGGATATCATGCGGCTCTGGTAGGGTCCACCATTAAGACACGTGGCAGAGATTCAATTGACCCCATGACTTGACAGCCGGTAGCAGGGTGATTATGGGACGTGTGGTTTTAAATTAATCAGAGATTTACCAGATCCCAATAACCATATTTAACGTTATCCTCATAATTAATGAGATCAGGGCATATCACTCGTGATCAAGCCAATGGGACACGTGGTGAGAGACCCAAGCTTGACACAACCAATCATGAAGATTTAAAGCAATCAGCATTAATCATTCACAGGATTCAATACTATCCATATTTATGGCCCAGATCCTTCACGCCTAAGACTAATGGTCCAGATTGATTAAACATCAGGTCGTCGCCACTTTGAGAATGGGTAATCATCCAAACCCTAATGATGCCCCCACTCCTATAAATAAGTAAGGTGCCATTCCCTTGCGAGATATACAGAGAGACTCCCCCAATAATTAGAGAGAAAATACACAGAGAGAGAGAGAAGCCAGAAGAGTAATAGAGGGAGAGCAAGATGAGCATTTCTTTATCAACGCCAACCATCTCTTCACAGGAGCCAAGGCTGCATACCGATTGTCCAAGGAGTAAGGCAGGGCTGTCGTCGCCTTCCCGAGCCTCTATCGTCACCTCCCAGAATCTAAAATAAACAATTGTACTTAGACTGCTGTACCTAGGTTTTCGTCCCTAGGCTTTCTTTGTACAAGCGAGTTTGTAACGTGAAGTAAAAGTCCGATCCTTCGATAATTGTTTTGTTCTTTTATATTTCATGGCAAGCACGATGGCGACTCTACTGGGGACAAACTTCTCCACGGCTGAGGAGTTGGTGACGCAGTCGGATACAGCCAAACTTGGCTCCACACAACAAAAGATGGTCCTCCGCTTCGACCAACAGGTGTTTGAAGAGATGCTCTCCGAAGGAAGCGCTGGCCCGACCCAGAAGCGCACCCGTACGACGAAGGCTCGCAAAGAGTGGAGGCCAAAATCATTTGCTCCTCCCCAAGCCCTCGATGGGCTACCCTCTGTTGCTCAAGACGGCAAAAAGGACTCTTCTGCGGCCCCACTTCAGACCGTAGACAACTCTGCTGTCCCCAAGTCCGGCAGAAGAAAATACTATGATGCTGGACTTGCAGGGGCAGAGAGATACTCTATGCGATCCGAGCCGCATAAGGGTATTAGCCGCAGGAAGAAAGCTCATGCGGCTGCATCCGCCAGCCGTATGAAGAAAACTCATACGGCCACATCTGTCAGCCGCATAGTTTATGCGGCTACAGTTGCCGACCGCATGGATGAGACTCATGCGATCACTGAAGTCTATCGCTTGCAGAAAACCCATGCGGCCACAGTTGCCAACCGCATGCGGCCAGCCTGCACGGTCGTGACTCCCAGTCGCACAAGAACAACTCATCCGACAGCAGAAGATAACCGCATGCAGACAGCCTGCACGATTTCCAATCCTAGCCACATAGCAGCTGTTCCACGCTTCTTTCAATCAGTCTTCGACCGTCTCTCATGCGGTCCTGATCCTGATGATTCTCTGGATGATAAGCCAGACTCTGTAATATTCAACTTGGACTCTTCCTATTACGCACCCACGAGTGCTAAAAGGAAGAAGTCTAGGGCAGCGCGGGCCCACCAAGCCCAGTCAGCGGCCCCAACCTCTGACTATCAGGGCGTCTCGCTAATTATTACGCGGGCCTCGGATGGAAAGTTGTACAGAACCACTCGAGTCCAGCCCCCGGCGGCAGACGGACAGAGAGGTTCCCAAAAGTCTTCCAAAATCCTGGGAGCAAACACGGTCGGTCCAGACCCATCTGACATGCGTGAGGCCATCCTCCACAAACGCAAGGAAAGGAATGATGCATCGGGATACAAAGGGTCCTCCCACGGACGCCACTGTACCCAAATCATCGTTAACTGCTGCTGCAATGGCACGACGATACAAGAAGACCGGCAGTCTGTCTTTCAAAGATTGCAACACCCATCTTCAGAAGATGAGGCACCACCCGTCATCTTCTGCAACTCTGCTTGAAAAGTCCCCGCTGATGGAAGGGGGAAGAAGACAAATGTTTCCAGCCCGAAGACCTCAACCACTGCGACAAAAAGACTGTCGTCTAATCGAGTGCCCACCACCGGAGTTTTCCAAGGAACTCGCTCTAAGACGAAATCTGCTACAGTAGGAGGTTCGTCGTCCATAACGCAGGGGATTGCTGGGGCTGGGGGTAGCACCCCTCCGAGCCTCCACAACAATCCGATATTTCAAGAAGACGAGCCAGGGGAGGCAGCTCTCCTATCGGATACAGCAAACCTCGACGTCCCCGACGACATCCACAACTCCCAAGACGAGGCAAACTCGGAAGCTGGAGGTACTCTTCATTCCGAGTCTGAATCAGAAGGGAACATACCCACATACCCCGATGACTTCTCACTACAAGAGTACGATTCGGAGGGCGCTTCCTCCATCGCTCCATCTATCTCTTCTCATGTGAAGACGGTATTCATGACAGACAGCAACCAAGGTGGTTCTAGTGATCGCCAGCACATCGACAGTCTCGAAGCCATATTACTTGCTTTGGTCAAGTCTGTAGACGAGATTAAAGCGGCCCTTCCAACTCTGCAAGGAGGGACGCCTGGCCAAACAAGCACGGGTCCCGCGGTCAACGCGGACTCGAATTCGGCGGCACCGAACCCGGGCAACAATCCTCCGGAAACAACGGCCCCCACCGCCGTAGACGAAGCCTGCGAAGTAAGAAGAGAGGTCCAAGAGCTCCGAGCCATGTTTCACGCCCGAGAAAACTCTCAAGATCTCAGAATACGACAACCATACCCGGCTGCATGGAGGGATGTGCCCTTCCCACCAAGATATAAACTGCTCAACATCAATCCCTATGATGGCAAGACCTCGGCGAGTCGGTACATCACTTACTTCGAGGTCACCACGGACCATCTGCCCCACGACGATGCTATTCTCACCCGACTATTCGTCGGGGCATTGGAAGGAGTCGCCTTCGACTGGTATCGTAACCTGCCGGACAACTGCATCCACTCCTTCGCCGGCTTCAAGCGCATGTTCTTGGAGAGATTCTACGAGGTAGGACAGGACGTCACCATGTCCACCCTCATGGACGTCATCCAAGGGGAGAAGGAGCTGACAAGGAACTACATTGAGCGGTTCCGCCAGACCGCCATGAAGCTGCCTTCCAGAAATCCAGATTCCTCTTTAATTGAAATTTGCCAAAAGAGACTGCTTCCAACGATCAGTCTCTGGATGGGCGAAAGTCAATTCAAAGATTGGAAGACGTTCATCATCAGCGCCACAAGCGCCGAAGAATGATTGAAGAAGGCTCGCCAACTGGGATTACACATCTCGGAAGGAGAAAACAAGGGCAAGCGTCCCAACAACGATAATGGGGGTAGCCCCTCCAACAATTGGGATAGCAAAGGAAAGCAGGCTATGGTGGCCGATACAGCACAAAAACCTGAGCCAAAGCCCGCAGACAAACAATGGCCGCAAATCACTTACTCCTTCGAAGACGGTCATGTCAAGCCCATCTTGGACATGCTCATACAAGGGGACAGAATTCAGCTTCCTCCACCAAGATGGGAACCGCGGCCGGCAGAGATGGAGAATCCAAAGTACTGCCATTATCATCGCTATGTCCATCATGCTACACATGATTGCTACCAGCTGAAACGGTACATCCAAAACCTCATCGATTCGAACGCTCTGGCCATTGATTTCGAAGAGGTAACCGTGGCGGCCAATATGGTGTCCGTACAATTCGACAGCTTCCCTCCGACGGAGACTCAAGACGGGGTGATCCCCGTCCCTCTAACGACAATGGAGATTACCAATCTTCTACCTCCCCGAGATCCTCGAGCTAGAGCCGTGGGCCCAGCAATTGGATGTACAATAGGAAAAACGGTTCGAACTAAGAGAACCTCCTACTGAAGATGAAGTCATACAGGTTGACCTCGGCAGCGAATCTTCCCCAAAATCGATTTTCGTCAGTAAAAGCCTAGCAGACGAAGAGCGAGAATCGCTGCTAGAACTTGTCAGAGAATACATTGATGTGTTCGGCTGGAGCTATGAAGACATGCCAGGGTTAAATCCCGACATTGCTCTTCATAAACTTAACATTAGGCCAGATACGAAGCCAGTCAAGCAACAACAGTGACGCTTCCGTCCAGGCATCATGGACGCGATCGAAGCCGAAGTCAACAAACTGATAGCCAGCGGCTTCATTCGTGAGGAGCAACATCCCGATTGGGTCGCCAATATAGTACCCGTCCTCAAGAAGAATGGGAAGATTCGAATCTGCATCGACTTTCGCAATCTGAACGAGGCGTGCCCCAAAGATGAATTCCCCCTTCCTATCACAGACATCATGATCGACAATACCTGCGGCTTCGAACGTATGTCATTCATGGATGGCTTCTTGGGGTACAACCAAATCAAAATGTCTCCTGATGACGAAAAGCATACATCATTCTGAACACCAATTGGCACGTACTGCTACACAGTCATGCCTTTCGGTTTAAAGAATGTTGGCGCCACATATCAAAGAGCCATGAGTATCATCTTCAGAGACCACTTATGCAAGACAGTGGAGTGCTATGTTGACGATATAGCCGTTAAGAGTCGCTGCAAGGGAGACCATCTGTAGGATCTAAGGACGGTATTCGACCTAATGCGAGCGCACAATTTGAAAATGAACCCTACAAAGTCCTTTCTGGGCGTATCCAACGGGAAGTTCTTGGGCTTCATCATCACAGCACAAGGTATCCATGTAGACCCTGAGAAGACGAAAGCAATCATGGAGATGGGTCCTCCGAGAAATCTCTGCGAACTCAGAGGCCTCCAAGGAAGGCTAGGAGATTCATTTCTAACCTCTCCGGGCGATGCCGACCGTTCACGCACCTCATGAAGAAAGGAGTCTCATTCGTATGGGACGAGGAATGTCAGCGTACTTTCGACAGCATCAAAGAATATTTGTCAAATCCTCCAGTTTTGGTGGCCCCGGTTCCTAGAAAACTATTCCTGCTCTATGTACGAGCAATGGAACACTCCCTCGGGGCTCTGCTGGCACAAAACAACGACGCAGGCCATGAGCAAGCCATATATTACCTCAGTCGTATGATGATTGGGCCAGAGCATCGATACACCGCTGTGGAGAAGGAATGCCTCGCCCTGGTATTCGCCATTCAGAAAATGCGACACTATGTCACCGGACAAACGATACATGTGATCTCACGAGTCAACCCTCTTAGGGTCCTCATGACTAAACCAGGGGCACTCAGCTCTCGCCTCGCTACATGGGCAATATTGCTATCTCCTTATCATATGATCTTCGTCCCACAAAAGGCAGTCAAAGGTCAAGCCCTGGCAGACTTCTTAGCAGCCCACCCAGGCTCGGAGTCCTCCAGAATATATGAAGAGATCCCAGATGAGGTCGCCGACTCGCATGCAACCTCTCACGAGGCTATATGGCGAATGTTCTTCGACGGTGCTTCGAGGACCGGACCTAAAGGCAATATAGTCGTCGGAGTCGGGGTAGTGCTAGTCTCCCCTACCGGATTGGTGATCAACCGCGCTTATTCCCTCACAGAGCCCAGCTCTAACAATGTGGCCGAGTACAATGCTCTGGTCATTGGCCTCCAACTTGCAAGAGAGCTGGGGGTAGAATACCTTAAGCATATGGCGATTTCCAACTAATCGTCAATCAGATCCGGGGCTCATACGAGGTCCTTCACGAAGACATGATCCCTTATCATCAAATAGCGATTGACATCATCTCGTCGTTTGAGGGGTTCTTCATCGAACATGTCCCCAGACTCCGAAATATCGAAGCTGATGCCTTAGCTGGTCTTGCCGCTTCCCTAGCAGTTTCGAACTATGATCGCCAATCAGTGGATATGATAGGCCACGAACAGGTCTGTCCTAAGAACAATGTGCAATTCGTGGCGAGTTATTCTGCCCAGACGATCGATGATGCCCCAGATTGGAGACAACCATGCATCGACTTCGTCGTCTACGACATCCTGCCCGAGAACCCAAAGAAAGCTACTTCCATCAGACGGCATTCTCTCAGATTCTTCTACGATACAGAGACGAAAATGCTGTATCGCCGCTCCTACGACGGATTACTGCTTCGGTGTCTGTCAAACGCATAAGCCAAAGAAGTCGTACGAGAAGCTCATGACGGTGTCTGCGGGGCCCACCAGCCCGGCCCAAAACTGCAAGACCGCCTTCGCCGAATGGGCTACTACTGGCCCACGATGGTTGCAGACGCGATAGATTATGCACGAAAGTGCAAAGCCTGCCAAGTCCACGCCGACTTCATACACCAACCATCCGAATTTTTACATCCGACAGTGGCGTCCTGGCCATTCGAAGCATGGAGAATGGATATCATTGGTCCAATCACCCCACCTTCCTCCCGAGGACATCGCTTCATACTTGCGATCACTGATTACTTCTCCAAATGGGCGGAAGCTGTCCCACTCGCAGAAGTTAAGACTTCAAACGTGATCAGCTTCCTTTAGCATCACGTCATCTACCGCTTTAGACTGCCCCGAAGGATCATCCATGATAATGGTCCGCAGTTTGCAAGCCACGCACTCTATCGGTTTTGCGATAAGCACCGTATTCAGAATGTCGCTTCGACACCGTACAACCCGGTAGCGAACAAGTTGGTAGAGGCATTCAACAAAACAATCATCAAACTCCTCAAGAAGTTTATCTCCTCCAACAAACACGACTGGAACGAGAAGCTCGGCGAATGCTTATGGGCTTATCGCACCACAGTTCGAACAGCCACCAGGAATACACCATTCTCCCTGGTGTACGGGAGTGAGGCAGTCCTCCCATTGGAGACTCAGATCCCCTCACTACGCGTCGCCCTCACACATCAATTAATGACAGACGAAAACCACCATTGCCGGCTACAGGAATTGGAGGCACTAGATGAAAAGCGCCTCTTGGCTCAGCAGCGAATTGAGCTATACCAAGCACGCATCTCTGGAGCCTTCAATAAGAAGGTCAAAATCAGAACATTCCAGGTGGGCGATCACGTTCTGGCAGTCCGGAGGCCGATGGTCATGACTCACAAGACCGCCGACAAATTCCAGCCAAAGTGGGAAGGTCCATTTATCATTGAGGCAGTATTCTCCAACGGTGCTTACCGCCTCGCAAAACAAAACGGAGACTTGCTCATGTTGCCCGTCAACGGCAAGTTCCTGAAGAAATATTATGTCTAAACGACATTCTCTCCAGATCATTGAGTCATATACCCGCTGGTACCGCTGAACTCACATCCACAATATTTTAGATTATCGAGTCATGTACCAGCTGGTGCCGCTGAACTCACCTCCACATTCCCTTCAGATTATCGGGCCATGTACCCGCTGGTGCCGCTGAACTCACACTTTCTCAATATTCTAAATTACCGAGTTATGTACCCGCTGGTGCCTCTGAACTTTCTTCCTGGAAGGGATCCTCCCTCATGATCCACTACCCGCACTCCCAGTGCACAAAAAGGGTAATCGATCCACAAATTTCCGAAACGGCCATGTCCTCATTACCTCTGAGTCGTTTTCACTTCCACCAAAAACAAACCACCCCCTCGCATAGAACTTCCACGTCCCCCTACCTCTGAGTCATTCTATGTACCCCCTCTTCATTGAGCCCACTCCTGCCATGTCCTCATTACCTCTGAGTAGGAAGGCTCCGTCGAAGAAACCTTCATGCTTGCCATGTCCCCATTACCTCTGAGTAAGTATGTCGGTTCCCTTTCAACCTATTATCTGTACCCACAACCGGAGTACGACAAGGATAATAGGTCCACAAATGTCCTCTGTTGACCACAAATGTCCTCTGTTGACCACAAATGTCCTCTGTTGACCACAAACATCCTCTGTTGACCACAAATATCCTCTGTTGACTACAAACATCCTCTGTTGACCACAAACGTCCTCTGTTGACCACAAATGTCCTCAGTCGACCACAGATGCTGTACCGGATCTCCAGTACGCGCCCATCCCTTTCCTATCATGCCTGAGAGCCCAGCTGCTCCTTGGCATTCTCCTGAATACCAAAAACTTCTATAGCTGTCTTATCGCAAAGTCGTTCTAGGTATTCATCTCCAAAACTTGTTACTCGTACCTAAAACCAAGGTACATCAAGGGTGACGGGTCCACAAATAATCCCCCAGCAAGTCCAATTCTACAAACACCGTAAGTACAAGAAAGAGAAGATGAGTTGAAACATGCTCATTCATTCAAAACTCAAAGTGCTACATCATTTAGGATCACATCCTTTACAAAATCAAAACAAAAAGACGAAAAAGAAAACAACAGCAAGAAAATAGAAAGCTGATCACTGCTCCGGGGCACATAACGCCCTGAGATGGTCCGTCAGCAAGGCAACCGACCGCTCAAACCTCTGGGTAGCTCGATGCTCCGCCTCTTGGGTCAGCACCGCCTCGTCCTCCAGTTGAGCATGGGCTTGCCAGTTATCCTTGAATCTCTTAAAGGCCCGCTCCAGGTTGACAGAAGATCGGGAAACCCTCTCGGCCTCCCGAGCGATCGACTCCTGTTTCGCACGAGCAGCCTCCAGCTCTGACTCTAAGAAGGTCAACTCCCTCTGGAGTGCGAGAATCCGCTCCTTCGTGTCAGCGATTCCATGAGAAGCAGACTCTTCCCGAGCCCGACAAGCCTGACTTCGACGACCCAGCCTGTCATACGAAGGGAAAACTTGTCATGGTCCCCCTGCACAACTGGCCTGGCAGTATCCCGAGCGAGCTTGATCCTATCCCGAGCAGCAATAAGGAAGCCCCGCTCTCGTTCAATCGCAGCAGGCAAGCCCGCCTGCCGTATCGCCAGCAATTGGGTCACAAGCTGATCAGCCTCTGCCAACTTAGGCTCCAGGAGCGCAGCCAACCCCACCCCGTCAGGAAGAGTCTTCAAAGTTTCAATCTGACCCCAAGCACACCGCAGGGACAGAGAGAAAGGGGTCCCCCGCTCTACGGCAGCATCTACGCCCCTCTTTAAATGGCGGTAGAAGCTGTCGACCACATCCTGCGACACCTCGTCCAGAGCTTTCGAAGAAGCCGACGTCAACGGGAGTGTAGCTGGCAACACTGAAGAGGACGCGACAGAATCCCCTACAACTAGAGAAACAAACTCCGAACGGAAGGACGCATGAACAGCGATCAACTCCTCTTCAGCAGCCCGCAGAACCTGAATGCTCGGCAGGGCCGAAAAGTTAGTCTCTGAAGCCGTGTGAGCAGCAGAGGATGAGACAGAGACCATTGCTCCCGGAACAAGCTCCCCTCCCATCCGCCCGTACCTGGCAGGAGGCCCCTCGACATGAGACGGCGAAGGAGAGAAAACGTTCCTTTCTCCCAGATCGTGGCAGGCCGAGCCTTCCCCAAGAACATCCGTGATAGAAAGTAAAGGGTCAGGACCTGTAGGGCCAAGGCAACCATGAATCAATTTGATCCGGCGGATATGTTGATAGAGCAAATAAGCCCCCTCACTAGTCAATATTTGGCTTATCTTACCAGTGGAGGAGTGTGGGGGCTGAGGTTCGCCTACAGCCACCGTAGCCTCTTCACCAGCAGTCTCCGAGTCAGGTATAATAGACTCCTCCGCCCCTGCACCCTCGGGAGGGGATGCAACGAGATCGGCGTCGCCTTGCTGAAGTTCAGCGATCTCGGAGACAGGCCCGAGGAAACCTTCGTCACCCCAGGCCGAGGCCTCAGCAACCTGGGAGCTCCCAGCCGTCGCTGAGAGAGCCCCCGCAGAAAGAACCGCGACACACATGTCGCTAATCAAAGCAGCAAGGGTCGGATCAACTCCAGGGGCAGCAGACGATTCAGGAGAGCCTGGTTCGTCAGACGCCTACAAAGAAAAAAATGGTCAGGTCATATCTCCAAGAAAAAAAAAGCTACAACAAGGAGATAGCTCCAACATAGTCGTACCTTCGGAGCAGCGTCAGCATTTTTACCCCTCTCGGTAATAAGCAATCCACGAGACCTAACGGCGGCTCTTTTCACAGAAAAGGTTGCTCTGCCGTCAGAAGACTCACGTCTGACTCGTTTGCGTGAGGGATCAGGCACAGCGAGAGGCTGTCCTTCCTTCACTACTTCCTCTTATGTAGCAAGTAACGGGTCCTCCGCCAGTGCATCTGATGTGGTAAGCGGTTGATCCACTACTTCTTCACCCCCACCAGAAAGGGAGTCTTCGCTATCATGATCATCATCTTCCTCAGCCGATTCGAAAGATTCTGATTCAGGGAGGGGAGTTTGGAGCGCTAGTTGCTTTCTAGCCTTAGCCCCCTTGGGCTTCTCCTCTAAACCGGTACCCACGATAAAACTGGTACTCGGATCGAAATTAACGGGAGGCTTGTTCGCCATAACATGATACAAAGCAGCCACGTACAAAATTTCCCTTGGTGCCTTAGCATCTGGGACCGAGAAGCTGGCCCGAGTATGATAAGCGTCATAATAGTTCCACGCCCTGACACCATCAAGAACGCTACCTTCAAAGCCCAAACAAGGGTTGGGACAGTCAAGAAATAACTGTCTATAGCCAAATTGGCAGGAAAACCTACTAGGTAGGTAGGGCTCCAAGTACACATTATCGCGGTTACGATAAACCAGATGCGCGGGGTGGATGTTGCGCAACCAGGTGAGCATATTCGGAGACAGAAAATGAGAAGGTTCGGTACCATCAAGGTATACATTCCTCACTTCTTCATCGGAAAAATGAGGAATAGACACGAAAAAGTCACACCCATCCACCCTCGCCAGCGCCCTTCGACAAGCTAGCATAGTATTGTATTCCCAAGACTGGCAATGGCATTTGAAAAGGAAAGCGTCTTCATCTGTAGCATCTTCCACTATTCCAGGTCCCATTAAAGATTTGTAGTGCATCAACAACTACCCCATCAAATAGTGGAACGGTAGCTCTATGCGCTCAAAATCCAGCATCTTTTTGCGGGCAATGACTTTAGACGAGAATGTTCGGAGACCATGGTATATGCTACACACCATAGCAGGAAGAAGGGCCAGTCTAACTCCAAATACCAGCTTAACGGCAGAAAGAATGAAGTGGCGGCTGATCCTCTCAATAGAACCTGTCCCTCCCGAGACTACGCAGTTTCGTAGCCATATCATTAAAAATCCAGCCAGGAGCGCCTTCTCTGACATCTGTGTGGTGCCATAGTAAAAATAGCTAAGAGAGTCAGTTTGACTCCCGAATATGTCACTCTTGGACCGCGACTTCTTGACGCTCAACATCAGGTCCTTTATCTCTCCATGGGTTCGAGGGGTTCGAGGAGTAACTTCGCCAGAAGGGTCAACTTTAAAAAGATAATTGACCCAGGATGTGGTGTGGGGAGCGGTCCCTTCTGAGCTATCCACCTTTTTTTATAGCCATCTGGTGACAAGCACTATGATGGCACAGCAACTCCTGATACATCGCAACAAAACTTGGGAGTCGTCGGTTCAAGTC
This sequence comes from Iris pallida, assembly GCA_029216955.1. NCBI lineage: Eukaryota > Viridiplantae > Streptophyta > Magnoliopsida > Asparagales > Iridaceae > Iris > Iris pallida. Next base: position 6,146,324 of record JANAVB010031419.1, read on the forward strand.
CTCGAACTCCTCATTCGACGGGGTATACACCTCGAAAGGCTCGTTCCCCCACAGAAGTTTGGAGACAGTATACATCTCATGGAGAGCAAGCCCCAACTCCCCTCCGGGTGCAAAGAACGTCCCCGTTCGCCGGTTATACATCTCCAAGAGTGCCACGAACAATGGTTTATTGATAGAAAGCCCGTGACAAGTGCCCCGAATGGCATGATAAAGTCCCACCTTCCGCGGGAATGTTTCGTAGGTCTGCAGAACCCAAGTGGTCAACTGAGCCCACGTAGAAGTGGAGTTTATCCAGTTCAGCAATGCCAGTCTGCCAACAGGATAAGATTTTTTTCGAGCGAGCCGATTCAGGAATGTATCAGCTTGAGTGAGTGTGAAGTTGGGACCGTATACATTCATAAAAGAGCCTGGGGCCAGACCCATCATGTACCGGAGGACGGAATCCTTACCCGTGTACGCTGACCGCATGTTCGGGTTATAATAGATGTTGCCCATCAACATCCCTGATTGGATAGGAGTTAAGTTATACACCATCTTCCTGTCCAACAACACCATATTGAACCACGACAGAGGATAATGACGTTCCATGAGAGGAATATGGATCGCCATCCCATCCAAAGAAAAATCCCAGTTCTCAGAAATCTCTAATACTCGAGGATTCTTTATGATTAAAGCGTCTCCAAAGAGGAATGAATGCTTCAGGTATAATCCATGTAACTTCCCAGTATTCATCATGGCACGGAGATAATGGAGGGTCTGATTCACGATGGCGCTCAACCTCTCCGAAGGCTCATTAGCAGGAAATTGATTCAGCACATACTTAACTAAGTCATCAAGACGCACGCCCAAGGCGAACTGATTTGAGCCCACTAGAAGTTCCCCCGCAGGATTTACTGGCAGATTCACTGAAGAAAGACAAAAGAAACAAGGTCAAAAAGATAGCCGAAACACAACTACTCGATGCTTATGCGGCTTAGTTCAGCATAGCCTTATGCGGCTCAGTTTGAAAGAGCTCATGGGGTTCAGTTCGAATGAGCTTATGCGGTTCGGTTCAAAATGAGCGTACGCAGTTCAGTGCGGATGAGCTTATGCGGTCTAGTTCAAATGATCTTATGCGGTTCAGTTCGAAATAAGCTTATGCGGCTCAGTTTGAAAGAGCTCAGGCGGTCCAGTCCAGATGAGCTTATGCGGCCCAGATGATGAAGTAGTTATGAGGCTGCAAACAAACAACTTTCATGCGGCTCAGGCCTGGGTCATATCCCATGTGGCTCGAACATGAGTCGAACATGCAGCACACTTGGAAATACAGGCTCGCGCATAAGATATGCGACGTAGCCATGACAGTTCATATTGATGGTCCTACCAGCAATAGGCGGGTGAACGTCGGGGTGAAAAATAGGCACGTCAGTCGACGGAGGAGCCGCCACGTTCGCCGCCGTAGTCGATGAAGACGCGGCCTTCTTGCCCTTCGCTGCCGCAGACGACGACGCGGTCTTCTTGTCCGTAGAAGCGGTAGTCTTCTTGGGAGCCATTGCCGATCGTTGATGGGAGAAGACGAAAATAAAGTCGGCAACAAGGAGTTCGAGCAAAGAAAGAAGGTAAAGAAACCCTCAAAGAATAAATTACTCCTATTTATAGGCGAAGGAGGCTCGTAAATCAACAAACGCCTCGATCCGTACGCCGTCTAAAAGAATAAAGGCAAAACGCTTCGGTCAAAGCAAAACTGACCCTTGGGATCCTCCCCCAAAAGGCGGCGTTAATTCAAAAAACGAATCAAGGGCATTTAATGCAGAAGATTTGCACACGTGGTTGGGACACGGGGCAAAAAGTCTATGCGGCCTAACAGTTCATGCGGCCAGATAAATTCGGCTGAACCATCTATGCGGTTAGCAAAGGCCATGTTTCTTATTCAAAGTATTTCAATTTTACAAATTAAAAACTTTGAAGGGGGTCCTGTAGAAGCATGGAAAATATCAGAATGATGCTCTATGCGGCTCGGAACATGAGAACTCCATGCAGCTTATACAGGGACAGTCCCATGCGGTTCGGAGAGACTCTCAGTCTCATGCGGCTCGGAGCAGGAGAATCTATGCGGCTTACATAGGGACAGTCCCATGCGGTTCAAAGAGTCTCCCAGCCTCATGCGGCTCGGAAGTATATGCGGCTCACAAATGACCAACAGAGATATGCGGCTCGATCAACACCACGTGTCCCCGTGGGATCCCCTCACACAGCTGGCCATCAAGTAATGGCCTTATTTAATGCTCTGCCGTGATTTGACAGCTGACGGCTTTGGCATAAAGTGCCATGATGGTCCTGTCGTAATGACAGGCTCTTCGAAAGCAGAAGAAAATCTCTGACACGATCCAAGATTGCCACATGGCTACTTCCATGCGGCTCAATTGAAGAACAGCTTCATGCGGCTGGCAGGAATCATCTTCCTGCGGCTCACCAAGAAGCCATCCCATGCGGCTCGCAAGTACTATACCTATGCGGCTCACTAAGACGATGTCTCATGCGGTTCATGGATATCATACGGCTCTGGTAGGGTCCACCATTAAGACACGTGGCAGAGATTTAATTGCCCTTATGACTTGACAGCCGGTAGCAGGGTGATTATGGGACGCGTGGTTTTAAATCAATCAGAGATTTACCAGATCCCAATAACCATATTTAAGGTTATCCTCATAATTAATAAGATCAGGGCATATCACTCGTGATCAAGCCAATGGGACACGTGGTGAGAGACCCAAGCTTGACATAACCAATCATGAAGATTTAAAGCAATCAGCATTAATCATTCACAGAATTCAATACTATCCACATTTATGGCCCAGATCCTTCACGCCTAAGACTAATAGTCCAGATTGATTAAACATCAGGTCGCCGCCACTTTGAGAATGGGTAATCATCCCAACCCTAATGATGCCCCCACTCCTATAAATAAGCAAGGTGCCATTCCCTTACGAGATATACAGAAAGACTCCCCCAATAATCAGAGAAAAATACACACAGAGAGAGAGAAGCCAAAAGAGTAATAGAGGGAGAGCAAGAAGAGCATTTCTTTATCAATGCCAACCATCTCTTCACAGGAGCCAAGGCTGCATACCGATCATCCAAGGAGTAAGGCAGGGCTGCCGTCGCCTTCCCGAGCCTCTATCGTCATCCTCCAGAATCTAAAATAAATAATTGTACTTAGACTGCTGTACCTAGGTTTTCGTCCCTAGGCTTTCTTTGTACAAGCGAGTTTGTAACGTGAAGTAAAAGTCCGGTCCACCGATAATTGTTCTGTTTTTTTATATTTCATGGCAAACACACCCAACCAGATTTTATGTGACCCCTCTCATGACTACCCAAACATCCCACATAATTTCTCTCTTTTTTCTACTCTAAAATATCTCTTTTTATCTCTCTACTTATTTAAATATCTATATTTAAACATCTATCTCTTTTCTTTAATATATATACAAATATATATCTCTCTCTCTTCACTCCTACATATACACCCCCTTCCCCATCACAGCACACACATCACCCCCTCTCTCTTAGCCGACCTCCCTTTCTCTCTCTATATTCTCTTTTTCTCTCTCTTTCTTTTATATATAACTCATTCTCTCTCTCTCCACTTTCCTCACAGCCACCCTTCCCCTCTTTAATTAACACACACATACGCACATTAGTCTCTCTCCCTCTACCCCATGGCCGATAACACCCTCCCCTACTCTACAGCCTCCCTAGCCGAACTCTTCCTCCTCCCTAGGTCGAGCTCCCCCTCCTCTTATTCTTCTTCACCACCACCATCATTCTCACCATCATCTTCACCATCACCATAACCACCATCACCATTACCCGCACTACCACCACCACGAGCACCACCACGGCCACCTCCGTCGTCGCCGTACCCCCACCTGGCCCCCACGCCGCCTTGCAGCCAGCTACGAGCAGTAGTAGCTGCAGCGCAGCAAGCAGCAACAGCTGCAGTAAGAATAGTAGCAGCAGCCGCCACGTGTGGCAGCGCTACTGCTCACCGTCCGCCGCCAACCACCGCCTCAACGGTGCCCCCCTGTCTGACGAACCTGGGCGACCCACCCCGGGTGTGTCGCCAACCTCTCCGACGCGTATCAGAGGCTATTCGTGCGTTTGGCACGGGATCCCATCGTGACACACGAGTTTTGAACTCAGAATTCGTATTTCGTGGTAGTGACTTTGTACACATTTTTCGAGAAATTTGACCGTTGGATCGACAAACTCTTTGCTCAGTCACAATCTCGGTATATAGCTCTTTACTCCCCTCAAGTTTTATCCGTTAATTTTGTCGTTTGATACATCAAAATCGGTCGCCAAGTTGACCGTTTAAATTGTATAATTTTTGGACAGTTTTGCGGAGCCAACTTCGTCGGCTCGTATCTCTGCCGTCGCACCTCCGTTTGATGCGCCTTCTATTCCTATATACAGCTGGTATAACCCTCTTCCTTCTCCTTCAGTTTCTTTCATTGTGAGCATGTTTGATTAGTTGAATTTGACGCCAAAGTTGGCCGTCCGAATTCGTAATTTCCAACTTGTTAAATTCTATTTTGGAACCCGAGACTCCAGATTCAATTTTTGACACCACCAGTAGACTCGTGGCATCGTTCTGGCACGATTTCATATAAAGTTTTTTAGATTTGGAGGACGTGGGCCCTAGCACGCATTTCGGTGCAAAGCGGGCTCCACAGTTCGAGTCAACGGGTCATTTTGAGATCGGCTTATAGGAATCTAATTTCGGATATACTATTGAGTTCGTATCGTCATTCTGGACTCGTTGACCTATAATTTGCTGAGTTTTGAGGACATTGGCTCCTGCACGCTTTTTCGTGCAAACCAGATTCCAAATGTCCAGGTCAACGGGTCATTTTGAGATCGGCTCATCAGAATCCAATTCTGGATATACCATTGAGTTCATGTCGTCATTCTGGAGTCGTTGACATATATTTTATTAGATTTAGTGAACTTTGACTTCGATATGCATTTCTGTGCAAATCGAATACCAATATTTAGGTCAATGGACCATTTTGTGATCGAGTCATCGGAATCCCATTTCGGACATACCGTTGTGTTCGTATCGTCATTCTGGATTCGTAAACATATAATTTGTTAGTTTTAGTACACTTTTATCCTAGCACATTTTTTGGTACAAAGTGGGTCCAACGACGGATATCATTTTGATCCAAAATTACCATTTTGCCCCTGCGTCCAAATTGGATTTATGGGTTGGCCATCCTAGCTAATTTGACCATTTCGGACACGTTGGTGATATTTGTTTCGTCATCCGACGACATCTGTAGATTGTTGCTTAGGTATCATCCTTAAATTATAATTAATTATTATTATTAGTGTATATATTTATATATATTTATATGCTTGGTTTTCGTAAAACTCTAGAATGATCTTTGAGTTTCTAAGGACTCTAAGTGTTGACTATAGGTTTAGTGTCATCCCAAATTGGTCTACTATACTTGGTCATCACTTAGCTAAGTGTCCCAGTTAGAAGTCATGGCATACCACTAGTGTTAGAGTTAGCAGTCTAGAGTCTTGAACATAGAATATGATCTGAGATTATTATACCCTTTTTGACAGTGACAGGACACCGAGCTTCTTCCTCAGTATTTTCATTTCGTTGTCTTGCTCGAGGCGAGTACCCCTACAAACTCTATTTTACAGCATATGATAATGAATTGCGTATGAACCATGTTAAAATACCGTTTTTTGAACTGCAAGTCATATCTTCACATGTTTTTTACTGCTCTAAGTACCTACCATGTTTTATACAGCTATCAGTACCTACCATGCTTTATACTGCTCCCAGTATCTTTTACATGTTTTAAACTGCTCTCGTATCTCTCACATGTTATAGCTTGGGTTATGGGAAAACTGATAGTTGAGTACGTGATCATGCCCCCTTCTACCGAATCCGAGCAAGGTCGTATTCTATATACAAACCTTGCCGTAGGTACTTATCCAGCTGTATTTGTGCGTATGTACATCTATCGCCTTTTCACTTGTATGGAAGTACATTTTATTTACATGTACCACAGTACATTGTACACCTATTGACGATCACGTACCTGCTCCAGTTTCAAACAATATATATACATGTGTCGCCATGAGAAATATATTTCTGACATAATAGATTTGTGATATGTCATGATTGTGATACGACATGAGATATGACATGATTCTTATTTATTACATCTCTTTTCATTCCATGCTCAGTATATTTAGTTTGTAGAACCAGTACTTGCTCCCGTCCTGACAGGATAACATTGTAGGCATACTTTCAGAGGAAGATTTGCTCTGTAATCTTTTCTATGGACCTACTGCAGAGGACCGGTCCATTGCTCCCGAGGAAGTCCCCGCAGGGAACCTCACATGGTAGTCTCGCTTAGATTATTTTTGGCTTAGTTATTGAACTATTTAGACTATATCTTGTAGTCACTGGACTTTGCCTCCAGTTTAATACTTTGTAAGTGTATTATTAAGTCTGTACTTATTTTACTTTTGCTTATAGATGATATGATGTGATGACCCTTTTAAATGTGATATTAGAACTGTTAGCAGCTTAGATCCTTTATTGACTATACTTAGAACAGCTTACTACGCTTTAACCAAGCGTAGGCTAGACATAGCTCGGCCCGGCCCAACAATTTGGGTAGCGGGTCGTGACAGTCAGTCTAACCTTGGACAACAGTATTACATATGATGAAGAGTATGATAGTAGCCTAAGCATGACCAAACATGAGATTTCGGTATGATCAAGGATAGCATGAAGCTTAAATGAGATTGGAACAAAACTTAGTCATTAGTAATAATTAAATCAAAGTTAAAGCATGAGTGGTTATAGCATTGAAATCCAATCACGAATAAAAATTTAAGTCTCGATACGATCTAAGTTGACCAATTCTTGATTAAAACATGATTTAGGCAAGATAAAGAACAAGGTCATCGAAGTCTGAGCACGAGCATCCGAGGATGGAAATCCAGGTCACAATTGAATTTGAAGTCATTTAAGTCTAGTCGGCAATCAAGACTCTTTGGCACGATATACAAGACGACCAAAATCGATTGGTCATAATCAGTGGGGATCAAAATCTTAATGATATTGAAATTTAAGAAACAATTCAAGGATAAGGAAATGAATTTCTTCTGATATGACAGAAAACCAAAATGTAGGATTTGTAGAAAAGAGTCGGGGTAATCATCTAGCTCTGCTTCGACTACTACCAAGATCCAAATTTTTCAGTCATGAAGATGACCACTCATGAAGCATATTCTTGTTATAACTCCCGATTAATCTTTTCTTTCTTTTTTCACCGGATTTGTAATCCTTTCGACTTAGTCATCTTGAAAGTCCAAATTCCTCTATATTGTCCTAAATTTTAGTTTAATCCTCGTATCAAAATTATAAAATTCTTGGACATTGTCCAAATCTATACTCCTTTTATTTATGCCACTACAAATAAAAATCCATTCCTCATTATATAAATCAACCTCCACATGTCTTTCAATTGTACCTTCAAATATCACCCTTCTTAAATTTGATAATCTTACAAAATCTCTAGATTTTCTTATAACTCAATTTTTTTTCCACCGGTTCTCAATCATTCTCTACCAATACTTATTTAATTTAGCATCATATTGCATGCAATCATAATATCCTTTCCATGTATCTTGAATCCCTAAATTTAGTACTTTGCCTTAGTTCAAAATGAAATATCTCAAGAATCAGTAACTTAAAAATATTTAGGTTCTCAAAATCCAGTCGTCCTCGAATATCCTCATTAGCTATAAAAACACAACTACAAAATATTACTATTTCATGCACATTCCAATTCTCAAAATCATTCTTTGTTCCTCCTAAAACAATCCATACTCAAAATAATTCTCCAAGTGTAATCGTTTTTCCCAATTGATAATACCGGCCTCTTGATTTTATTTCAAATCTCAGCCATATATTTATCCCAAAAAAATTTTCCTCTAAATGTCCAACATCTCATATTCCTACCAAGATACCACTTGATAACAAATTCGTCTTCTGCGAGATAGATGACTACGATACTTCCTCAACTTTTTCCAAAGTAAAGAGATATAAGAATTTTAAAATTTTTAAAGTGTAGATGACAGATGTAGATACGAGATAGTTGATCGAGGTAAGGATAAGGTTAATTAAGACAAGGGAATAATGGTAAGATGAGGAAATCATCATCCGATAAGGAAAAATGATAAGACAAGAAATAATGGTAGGAATTGTTCTTGCTCATTTGGTCATAGAAGTGAATCAATTTAAGATATGATCTGATAACCATACACGTCTATCTGAAATCATGTTGTCAGAATTTTTGCCACGCCAGTAAGCATAGCTGCAATAAACGATAGAATCCATAAATAAGGTATACACCCTATAGTCATGTTATCTAGATTCCTTACCTCGTCAATCGGTATGGCTGCAAGAAAATCAAAATTCTATAACTAGGATAGTATATCCAAAATTAGGCTCTGTCCTTGTCATGATAGCTAGTATGACTGCGATAAATTCTAAACTCCATAAATAAAGTAAATATTTACCGTTCTCATCGTCATCATCAAATATGTTATTAGAATATATCTTAACTTAATTCATAAAAACTTATCTAGAAACAAAATCAAAGTCAACAACAAACATCAAGATTCAAAATTCATCAACGAATCAAGGATAAGTAAATAGAAATAAGCGAAAACAGATTTTTGAGGTAGGGTTTAGAGGGAGGTGCTCAGGGGATGTCCCAAAGGTACTATCTAGATCAAGATTCCTGGGATATAATCTAAAATAATTCTTAACCTTCATATAAGATTGGCTAATCATATTCTCTTCTCAACCTAGATGATATATAAGTTCAACTTCTACATTCTAGTTCCCTCTGGGGTCCATAAACACATTCCAATACAAGAATATGGTTTGATAATGGACATATATTTCAAAATCAGGAATGAATAGAAGCAAGTGGAAAAATAGACTCGAAAAACTTTCAAAATAAGACTCCCAGGGGTCATCCCTGGAATCTATCAAGAGTTCCTAATATGTGGCTGAGTACCAAAATTCTAAAATATTCTATGACTCAATCTTAATCCTAGGGCAGGCTCGCAGTAGTACAGATAAGCTCAAGTACTACCATGACTTCACATTAATAACAAATACTGACCTGCGTGGGCCACCACTAAAAATATGGTACAATCCACACCCAGATATATGAGTACAAATACGTGGGCCACGTCCAGCCTACGCCGCAGTATCAACGGTAGAGTGCTGTCAAGTACCCGATACTAACTACAACATCTAAAAGATCCATAACTATAATGGTACTCATATCACATCACATATGCTAAGGAAGATAAGACAAGAAGGATAACAATATCACTAGAACAACTAGAATCTACATTTGATCAAATGAGACAAGAAATAAAACGAAGGAAAACAATAACAAAACTAAAATAACTACCAGGCCTAGAACTCCTGGGAGACAACTCACGGTGAAAGAACATCGAGATCTGCCTCAACTAGCATCATCCTGTAGTCCAATAATGAGGGCATAACAACTCCTAAAAATATTGTCAACGTATCCAGTCAGGATGGAAACGAGTACATAAACTAACAGCAGTTCTATGTGAATTGACAAATTCTATAAAAGACAATTATAATGAAATACAATATAAAATATCAAGACTGGAATATAAACTGGATATGTAAAACTGGATATCATATAAGGATATGAGATACTGGAATATATAATAGTACAGTAGTATCTGATGTATAATGTAAATGTAAACAGTGCCTTGAGATATTAGAGCATTATATGATCGGCTTAGAAACTTGCACAGGAATATGGCCTGGCTAGTCATACATGAGATGTATGACTAACAATTGGCTAATCATACATGGGTTGTATGATTAACACTCACATGAAACACGCATGGTGGGGTATGATCACATAACCTCTAATAACTCTCCATCTTCGAGTAGTATAATGGATCCGGACATGTCACGTCATGATACGGGATTCTCTAAGAGGGTAGCAAATTTCTTTAGGAATCAGCGTCTATACAAGTACAAAAAAACAAGATCGATCAATGTACCAATATACCATAGTAACCCAGGAATGGCATCTCATGACAAGATCCGATGTATACTAGTTCGTGTACTATCATGTCAGTAATTAAGTAAAATACTATAACTGAATCAGATATAGCAGATATCAAGACAGTAAAAACTATCAGAAAATGTACTCGCCTGTTGTCCTGAGCAATAAGTGAGGGTCTATACCTGAACTGACGTCACAGAGACCTAATATTAATTTACATAGTTACTTAGTGTTCTAGAGTAAATAATATATATATATATATATACATTAATTCTATGCTTCTAGGCCTATTCTAGGTCAAACTCAGTCAAACTAAGTCAAACTGGGTAAAATATTGACTTACAGTTGACTTTGGTCAACTGGTCAACTCCTAGTCCATTCTAGGTTAAACTAGGTCAAAGCTAGCCTCTATAATCATCCACATGGTCAACTTATCAATTTCAGTGATATAAAATCACTGGAATCGACGGATCTCAATTCTGATGCACGGATCTCAAAATACGAACAAAAAAGAGAAGAATTGTAACAATTGGTGATAGATAAGGGAAAAAGTTTGCAGATGCTGTCGGATGATGCAACAAACATCACCAACGTATCCAGAATGGTCAAAATAATTAGAATAGCCTACCCATAAGCACAATTTGGACACAGGGACAAAAAAGTAATTTTCGGTCAAAACGGTGTTCGTATTGGACCCACTTTGTACCGAAAAATGTGCCAAGATAAAAGTCCTCAAAACCTCAGCAAAATTTATCTCCATAAATATAGAATGACGATACGAACTCAACGGTATATACGGAATTGGATTTCGATGACCCGAGCTCAAAATGGTCCGTTGACCCGGATATTGGAATTTCGGTTTGCACGAAAATGCGTCCAAAACCAAAGTCCACTAAATCTGACAAAGTATTTGTCAACGAGTCCATAATGACGATACGAACTCAACGGTATATCCGAAATTGGATTTCGATGACCCAATCTCAAAATGGTCCGTTGGTCAGGACTTCGAAATTTCGGTTTGCACGGAAATACATGCCGAAACCAAAGTCTACTAAATCTGACAAAGTATATGTGAACAAGTCCAGAATGATGATACGAACTCAACGGTATATCCGAAATTGGATTCTGATGAGCCAATCTCAAAATGGCCCGTTTACTCAGACTGTAGGGCCCGCCTTGCACCGAAATGCGTGTCGGGGCCCATGTCCTCCAAATCAAATAAACTTTATATGAATTCGTACTAAACCGACGCCACGAGTCTACTGGTTGTGTCAGAATTTGAATCTGGAGTCCCAGGTTCAAAATTAGGATTTTACAAGTTGGAAATTACGAATTCGGACGACCAACTGGTGTCAAATTAAACCAATCAAACAAGCTCACAATAAAATAAAACTTAAGGGACAGGAAGAGGGTTATACCAGCTATGTACAGGAACTGGTGGCACGCCAAACGAAGCTGCGATGGCGGAGATACGAGTCAACGAAGTTGGCTCCACAAAACTGTCCAAAATGTACACAATTTAAAGGGTCAACTTGGTGGCTGATTTTGATCTAGCAAACGACAAAATTAACGGTTGAAACTTGACAGGAGTGAAGGGATATATACCGAGATTAAGACGGAAGAAATGGATCGACGATCAAACTGTCAAATTTTTCGAAAAATATGCACAATGTTGCTGTCTCAAAATGTACATTCTGAAATTCAAAATCGTGCGTCACGGCGAGATTTCGTACAAAATGCACAAATAGCCCATTTTATGTATCGAGGAGGATGGCGTCGGTCTGGAGGCGCTCGCCGGATGTTCGCCCAGTCATGGGGGCGGTCGCGACGGCCGCGCAGTAGCGTGCGAGGGTATTGCCATGCCGCTGCACGCTGCAGTGTATGCGCGCGCGTGTTGCTTGTCGCTGCTACTTGTGCACAACTGCTGCTGCCTCGCGTTTGTGCCTGGCCGCAGGCCGGGAGGTACGAGGCTGCCCGACGGTGGTGGCCTTCGGTTGCGACTGCTTTTGCAGCAGCGAATGGGAGAGGAGGAGAAGAAGTTTGATGAAGATGATGGTGAAGATGATGTGGTGATGGTGAGGGCTGTGGAGATGGTGAAGATGATATGGTGATGGTGAGGGCTATGTAGATGGTGAAGATGATGATGATGATGATGATGGTGAAGTCGGCCATGAGGGGAAGAGGGGTCTGCTGTGATAGGAGAGGGAGTGTGCTGTGAGGTGATGGGAGAGAGAGAGTGTGTTATTATAAAGAGAGGGAGAGAGAAAAATATGTATATATATTAGAAAGAGAGAGTTTAACTTATCTTCCCAATTTTGTTTCAAAATATTTATGTATTTAATTATTTTGAGTTTAAAGATTATTCCGAATTAGAAATATTTTTATAATTATATCGACGGAGGGATTCGTCAAATTATATTTATTTGACTGTTTTCAATTCTCAATTATCATGTGTTTATATTTTAAGTAAATAAATAAATAAATATAGTTTTAAATAATCTTGGGTAAATCAATTTGAATTGCTAAAATAATCAAGTGTTATATTTGGATTTAAATTATTTTAGTAATTATGATTGAGTTTAATCTTAGCACATTGCTAAAATCATTTTGATGAGATTTGTATTTATTCAAGAAAATATATCTTTGAATTATTCTTAACAACTTGACGATTTTTTATTTTGTAAAGTCTATTTAAAACATCATAAAATATTATTTTAACTTACTATAGTAATCGATGAATCAATTAAGATTTCAAAAGGTATACGATTTAAATTATTAATACCAAATGCTATACTTAATTACGACGACTAATATTTTTAGGAAAAGAGACTTGAATTTGTTATTTCATATGATAATGTAATTATTTGAGGATATTTAAATTTATTTAAATTATTTTCATAATTATCGAATATGCTTCAAATTATTTTGATAATATGCAATATTGTTTTAAACGATTATGGAGACTAGTTGTAGAACTAAAATTGACATGTTTTGATTTAAATTCACATCTACTAATATTCTACTTCCTATCCATATACATAGTCCACCTCTCTAATACATATAAACCAATCCCCTTCAAAATCCTTCCACCTTACCTCCCTAGAACCGAACAGAGACATATTAGTTTCTAATTCAAATCTGATTTTGATAAGGGATGCAAGATTCAAATCCCATCCAATTTTGTGAAGAACCAATATCCTACGATTTTTGATACAACCTAGAACCCGCATATATATATATATATAAACATCGAAGAGGATGGCAGAACCGCCACGCCCAAGCCGCCTCCTCCATCTTCTCCGATCCACCACATCGTCATTCCAACCCACCCAACAGTGCCATAACCACCGACATCATCACAACATCACAACCATTATCGAGTTCATGTCCGTGTGTCCATGTCCATATCTCTTCCACTATTATGTGTCCATACACACCATCAACAATAGTACATACTGTAAGCCCCTGTTTTTTAAATTTTATTTTAATTAGTGATAATTTATTTTTAGTGTCAATTTTAGCCTTAAAATAATTATTATGATTTTTAGGAATTTTTCTAGAATTATTAAATGATTTTTAATTAAGTTTTAATAGCTAAAATATCAATTTGTAATTTATTGAAATGTTTTAAGGTAGTTTTGCAATTTATTAAAATGTTTAAATAGTTGTTTGTAATATTTAAAATTGTTGAGAAGTCGTTTTGCAATTAGTTAAATGTTTTAGATTATGGAATGCAAATTATATTTGTATTTATACTCTGTTAGGGGCCTGTGTGCAATTTTCTAAAACTAGGGGGCCTAATTGCAAACCCTAATCTACCCACTCCCCGACGACCCGGCTGTCCCGACTGTCCGACGGCCACCGCCCACCTTTCCCCCGCTATTTCCGGCTGCCCCGACCGACCTAGGACCGACTAGAACCCCTATTTAAACCCCCTCTCTCTCCCCAGATCAAACCCTAACCCCAGCGCAACCCCACGACCACCACGACCCCTTTCTTTTCCGACGAGACCACAAACCCTAACCCTAACTCCGGCGACCACCCCAGCACCACCTTCCAGTCGACGACCGCCCCTATCCACCACCACCAGTCGACGTGTCTCGTCGAGACGAGTGCAGCGCCACCCGAGCGCCACCGCCACGACGTCTCCCCCGCCCAGTCGCCGCCCCAACAGCCCGCTCGACTCGGACACGTACGTGTCACTGTGCTATTTCCTTTCCCGACACGACTCGTCCTCACATATGCGACTCGCCGCGTCCTGGCGAACCTAGTGGTGAGTTTGGACACGACGAAATTGACTCGTGCATGTCGTGCTAGCCTAGGACACGAGAATCCTGTGTCCCTAACTGTCCGGACACAGGATCGAGTTTATTATTTTTTTATGTTTATTGTTAAACCAAACCTAATAAAATTAACCTAATCCTAACTCTAACACAACCGTTGGGTTGACCCCCTGGCCAGCCCGACCCGACTTAAAATCCCCCCCCCCCGGCGCGCTGGCTCGGGTTCGAGCCCCCCTCCTTCTGTTTCTTTTTCTTTTCTTTTTCTTTTTCTTTTCTTTTCTGTTTTCTATATATATATTTATATATATATGTATATATATATATATTAGTATATTAGTATATATATATGTATATACTATATTTTTGGCAGTATTTTACATATGTATATATATATTTTTATACTTAGTAAATTTATATATATATATATATATATATATATATATATATATATATATATATATATATATATATATATATATATATATATATATATATATATATATATTTGTATTTATATACATATATGTATACATGTAAATATTTTCATATGTATATATATTATTATATATGTACTATTGTATATATGTATACAATATTGGTATATATATATATATACTTTATAATTAAGTATTTCCTTATATATATATATATATATATATATATATATATATATATATATATATATATATATGTACTTTTAACATATGTATGTATATATTCTTTATGTGTAATTCTACCTTATTAAAATATTAATATTTATTTTGTATTTTTACGTCTTTATATTTTTGTGTATTTAAATTACTGCAACCATTTGGTGTCCAAGCCTAGCATGGGTTTTTGGGCCCAAATGTGTTTTCACACATTCAAGACCTGTACAAGTCATATTGGACTTGATTCATGGCCTTGGGTCCTGTATTTGAACTTTGGTTCAAATTATGTACATGGACAAAATACGCAGATAATTAATTATTTAGATTGTGTGCAATGCTATTTTTGATTTTCTAAAATACTTAAAGTACTGTTAAAATTCTGGAAAAATAGTATTTAGATACTATGTTAATTTAGCTAATTTAGTATAATTTTTATAGTATTTAAATTACAGTTTTGCCACTAGTTTGGCATATGGAACCAAAACTCACTTTCTGTGTACTTAGGAAAACTGATTTTTATTAAATACTTGTACTGGTTAATAAATTCCAGAAAAATTATAATAAATTTCTATAATTAACAAGGATCATTTTGGTACTTTATTTTATGTAAAATTAAGCTTTTTGTCTATCTCAAAAATTGTTAAAACACAATGATCATTTGATTTATTTATTGATTAATTACGACTTGTAACTTTTTGTGTTACATTGAATTTTAGCCGTATTGAACCTCACCCCTCACTAGTGTAAAGACCCTAGAAAGTTAGTTAAAGTAGTGTGTCACCCCACATTGGTTCCCTATGCTAAAATCATCATTTTGGCTAGGTGTCCAGTCACAAGTCGTGTTGCACCAATTAGTGTCTTAGTGTTTTAGCTTAGTATAAAAACTAAGTTTATGTATTTATTTCTATAGTGACGAGTTACCGGACATCCATAGCACTTTTATCGCAGCTTATTTTGCTTTGCTTTGCTAGAGGCAAGTACTTTCTACAAACTTTACATACTGTTACATAAATGAACTGCTAATCCAACCATGTTAAATGCTGATCCTTGGGGTAGCAAGTTAAAATATCACATGTTGTACTTTCCAGTTACTATCATGCTTAGAACAGTCTTTATGTATCTCTCACATGATTAGAATATGGGTTATGGGAAAACTGATAGTAGAGTACGTGATCATGCCCCCTTTATCGTACCGAGCAAAGTTACATTTTATATGTTACTGCGCCGTAGGCCTTTATCCCGTATTTCTGTACGGATGTACACCTATGTTGTACACTTGTACGTATGTACATTTCATTTACATGTGCCCCAGCACATTGTACATCTATTGACCGATCACGTACCTACTACAGTTTTAAACATTACATATACATCTGTCTCTATGACATATGTGTCCTTGCCATGATAGATTGTGTGATACCATGTTTCCAGTTATTTTCTCTTATGTTTATTTCCATGTTTCATATGCTAGTTTGCTAGATTCAGTACTTGCTCCCGTCCTGACAGGATAACGTTATAGGTGTCCTTACTGAGGAGGAGTTACTCTGCGACTCATATTATGGAGATACTGCCGAGGACCCGGCTTTGCTTTACGAGGATGTTCCTGCGGGGAGACTCGTCTAGTTTGCATAGCTGTTTGGGATATTTAGTGTAGTCATGTATTAGGCTACATATTTTGTAACTGGACATGTATCCAGTTTTATATTTCAGATCACTTGTACTTTGGACTTATTTCTATATACGACGACTTTTGTGTTTGGAGCATTTATGACTTTTATTCACTTATCGAACTGTTAGCACATTTAGTCTTATCCTGTTGTCTTTAGAACAGCTTACTACGTTTTATCTCAAACGTAGGCTGGGCATGACTCGGCCTGGCCCAACAAATTGGGTAGCGGGTCATGACACATACTTCGTGTCCGAAATGCCGGACATAATATCACCACAACAACCATTCCCTTTGTGTCCGATACCAAACAGGACACATCACAAAGAAGAAATCAAAACCAAACCTGTCCACACCCGTGGTGCTGACGTGCTGTAACCACTCCACCACGCCTCGTCGTGGCCGATCCCGACGTCGATCTCGGTCGACTGACCGCCATGGCCAGCAAGTACAGCCGCGTGCGCGCATCTCCGCTGAGCTCGACATCCAGATCCGGAGCCACCTCGGTGAGCCAGCGCCCATTAATCCTCCGCATCGGCCGAGGAACTCAGATCTAACGCCACCCCTTGGCTGCCGTGGTCCGTCGTGCACTTCGTCGGCCGTCGACCCTGACCGCACGCGCCCTCCAGTCCTCTTCTACCCCGCCGGTGAGCACCGTTGAGACCGGTGAATGCTTTCCCCTAGCCGTGCTCAAGCCTACTGTCGAGTCGACGCCGCCCTCCACCGGAGTAGCGCCGTACTGTCATCGTAGAAAATGCTGACCGGACCGCACCGCCAGTGCCATTGTGGAGCCAGCTTCCAGAAATCCTTTTTTCGTCTCCTCCATGGGTGCCCACACAACCGTCGAAAAGGACTCATCGACCACCGGATACTCCTCTGCTCTGGATCTCGGCGCCGCCCTTCCAGCACCGCCTCTTCCTTTTCCTCAGGAGAGTTTCCTCCCCACTCGACCTCGCTCTCCTGCTCTCAACTCTCGGGAAATAATACAAGAGACGAAGGACACTCTCTTTCTTTCCTTTTGTTTGAGTTTTGTTTCCTTAGTTTTACTTTAATGGTAGTAACTAGTTTTGCTTTAATGATAGGAACAGTAGGGGTGAGTATTTACAATTTTTTTAAAGCAAATTGGTTTTGGGCTGACAGAATAGTAGGCTTGTTAATATGGTTTAGTTTCCTTCTTAACATGTTGGGCTTTGGCCTATATGGGGGATTTAGTAATTTTGGGGTTTTATTTTATAACATAAATTGAGTATGGTTACTAGGATTGGTAATTAGAAAAAATAAAACTAATTATTATTGTTGCCATCACCATGAGTTTTATTGTTATTTATTGATATTCATTATTGTAAATTTTTTCATACACATAAATGATATTTTGTATCGAATATGTGGGCCTTTACCCCTAGGCCTATACTTTTGGGTTGTTATTAAATAAGTTTTGAGCTATTATTGTAGGCATATATAAATGTTAGTTTTGGGCTTGATATTAAAATATCTTGGGACCTATATATGATTTGGGCCAAGGCCCACAATAGGTTATGGTTTTCAAATATAAATATGGGGCTTTCACTAAAAGTATTTTCGGCATATTGGGTTTTGGGATCTAGCAAGAAAATATTTTCTTGAATGAGTTTTTAAGTATTTATTATGTTTCTAAATAATTTATAAATAAATAGTTTTCTTAAATATATATATTGGGATAAAAAAGGCATAACTTCTCTTAGATAGAATTTCCCTCATAGATAATCTTGTCCGTGACTAATCGAATATTCATATTTCCTTGTAAATTCGGGACTGCTTCATATCGTACTTGACTAATCAGACTATTCTGGATGCAATAGAATTTTCGGTTTCACCAGCTAAGGACCCCAGGCGAGTACAATTTGTTGTTTGTTTTCGATATTGATTATTAATAGATATTTCACTGCTGGTCATTCTTTATGTGGTTTTTGTCTCCTTTTTATATTCTGTCATATTTTGTTGAGTCGGAAATAAGAAGTACCAAGGATGTGTGATCTGACCGTAGACATTGTAGATCTCGTAGACATTGTTTATTTTTTGCAAGTAGACCTCGTAGACATTGTTTATTTTCTGCAAGTAGACCTCATAGACATTTTTTTTATTTTTATGCAAGTAGACCTCGTAGACCTCGCGGTGTAGTCCCAGACCGATCATATATCAAAGGTACTTCAAACATTTGGAAAGTATCTCCTTTGGGTTATTCATTTACTGGTAATTTTCTGTTAGTTTTATCATGTCTTTTCCTATTTATTTTCAAAACATGTAATATGGAAAACCTTTGCTTTATAGTCATTTTCATATATTGGAACTGCATTCAGTGAATTGTACTCGTTACATTCCTGACTGGAAACCAAAATTTTACAGATTAGTCGCGACTGCCTTTAGCATCGGATTGGGGAGACACGGGTATATGCGGAGGCTAAACCTAGAGGTTAGTTAAATAGTTTAGTATTCATCTAGTTGTCTTTTTATAATTTTGTGAGACATTGTATCTTGTATTCAAATGTAAACTTGTGAATATTGTAATTAATTTAGTTCTGTGAATGAGCAATTAGAGTATTTATTTTATGCGATATTGAGCTTTGTGGCTAGACAGCATTCTACCGCCGACATTGTGGCATAGGCTGGCTTGGACACGCACTCGCATCCGTTAAAAAAACACGAGTGCGGGTCGTGACAGAGAGAAAAAGATATTTTTAAATGAACTAGAGAGAGAAAGAGATATTTTTAGAGTAGGAAGAGAGAAAATTTTATGTGGGGTGTTTGGGTAGTCATGAAAGGACAACGTGAAGCTTGGGTTGGGTTCAATTGAGTCGGGTCGGGTCAAAATCGGACTTGGTGCAATAAATAATTTAATTTAGTCATTTATGATAACGGGTAAATAGGTAGCATGCGGGGGCTCAATTGAATGGGACACAAGAGTCATGTAGGTAGTAGGCTTAATGTGGACGGTGTCCATATTTTGTGTTGATAAGTTTGGGTCGAAAGGTGTCCCCCAATTCATCAGAAATAAATGTAACTTCGTGGGATGAATTAAGATTGGGTCCTGTGTTAGGAAAATTGTGCGATGCAAATGAAGAACAAGATGGTGTGTCTGAGTAGGACACGAAGGTCATGGGTATAGGGTGCCTCGACTAGGTCATGCACGAGAAATTGGTTTTGACAAAACGACTAGTCTTGTATTCCTAGATTAAAAGTCACGACAATATGCATATGATGATCAAAGATAAAAGTGGAAAATTTATTAATAATTATTCAACGATCAAATGGCCTAAATTGACCCAAAGTTGTGCGATGTAAAAAGAGCACAAGGGAACAAATTTGAGTGGGATATGATATCAAAATAAAGATAATCTTGCCTACTACAAACTCATGAAAGAAGTTTCCAGAGATTGACATCTCTGATGCTCCAGAAATCAAAGTCACGAAAAAGAGCATTTGATGATAAAAAATAATTAAATAAAAAATAAATTATCGAAAATAATTCATTTAGAAAATTTGAAAAAAAAATCCCTAAATTTCAGGAGGCTCACACCAGGCCTCCAATCGGAGGGTTCGCCACCAATGCAACCAACTACCATTGAGGATACGAGGACAGATGGAGCTATCAGCACAAATGAAGATCGGAGAGAGGGGCAAACGAACCATGAGTTTGCAAGCAATCCACATGGCCACATATTAGAGGAGCGAGGTATGGTCATATTCCAGGCACAGGGACACACAACAACAAAGAGGAGAGCTCATACGGAAGAGAAGGGGTATGCCCAACGAGGAAAGTCGAACGGAGCCATCCACTCTAGTCGAAAGCGCCAAGCTAGAGCCGAGGCCGAAGAAGGACGATCGTCCAGCTCCAATCCCCCGACTTCGAAGCAGAATATAGGAGACGAAGAACGGGACAAGGAATAACTAAGCATGGTGGTTGACTGTAATGCCTGTTGTTTGTATTACGTATTTTGGAATACGTATACGTATTTTATTCTGCATTGCATAATTTCCTGGCTTAGCATTTCTCTCTTGGCTCGGTTTATTCTTGGCCCGAGTTGGCTTGGTTCGGCCTGGCTTGGTTTTGCTTGGTTCATGATGAACCCAAGTGAACCCCCTACCTACCACCACCATTTGTATTTATTAGCCCATTCTTTTCTCTCTCTTCATTAATCTTATCTTCTTCTTCCTCATTACTTCCCTACCTACCAGAGAGAGAAGAGAGAGGTCTAGGCAAGTGCAACTTGCTTCATGGAGGAACTCCAATTTTATTACTTCATTCTCTTCCCTACTATATTCTAAAGCACTTTAGTACTTGGCATTTTCACTTTCCATGGCTAGATTCTTGTAGATCTATGTTTATTTTATTTTCGGATTTCTTGGGTTTTGATCTACTTAATCTTGTTATTTCTATGTTTTGATGGTTCTATGTTGTAGAGAATTTCGTTCTACCCTATTTTGACCTATGGAAGTTCGGATTTGGGCTCCGGATGAAAGTTTTATGAAGCTTGGAAGGCATGGGTTCCTAGTGTTCTTCTCCTCGGAATTTTGGAGAAGAAGAACAGTTCCCTGGCGCATGGCTGTACTTGACCGCATGAGTATTCATGCGGCAAGTCGCCATTAGCCGCATGAGACCCTTGTACTTCTAAACCGCATGAAACTTAGTCCCAGCCGCATGAGGCTGAGTCTCATACTCAGCCGCATGGGCTCATTTCCCATCAACCGCATGCGTCTACATGGACTTAGTCGCAGGGCTGGGAACGAACTCTTCTCGAACCGCATATACAACTGTTCCCCCCCAGCCGCATAAGCCATCGCATTGACCCAGCCTCATGCGCCCTCACTTCTTCCGGGTCGCATGGGTTTTGCTATGTGAGCCGCATGGACTTGAGTTCGCCATCAGCCGCATGGAGACCCCTTTCTAATTCGAGCCGCATATGCGCTCACCTCCCTGAACCGCATGAACTCAAGCACTTGCCAGCCGCATAGGCCCTGATCTCCGAGCCGTATGAGAACCCTAGACCCTGGCTGCATGGACTTCTGAGTCCGGGCCGCATGATCCCGATTAATTCCAGCCGCATGCGCCTTTGAATTTCCAGCCGCTGGCGCCCTTGTACTTCCAGCCGCATGCGCCCTCTCCTTTCCTGGCCGCATATGACTGAACCGCATGACTTTCTCATGGTCCTGTGTATTATTATTTATCATTATTTG
The DNA here is from genome assembly GCA_029216955.1 of Iris pallida. NCBI lineage: Eukaryota > Viridiplantae > Streptophyta > Magnoliopsida > Asparagales > Iridaceae > Iris > Iris pallida. The sequence goes on from JANAVB010031419.1 coordinate 6,168,285, forward strand.
CCCATGTTTCGTAACTCCTTTATTAGATATTTTACGCCCATTTTATATCCTTACGCCTTTTGTCATGAACTTGATAATCATGGATTTGTTTAATATGTTTGGAAATGATACCTGAGCATGACACGATAGTGACCCGTAGTGGTGCACACTTGACATGATAAACCTGACATGACCTGATAGTGGCCCGTCGTGGCGCACTCCTGACAAGAACACTTGACATGATAAACCTGATATGATATATCTGATAAGCTGTTGCGACGGCTACCTGACATGACATGACCTGTATAATAATATGGACACCGTGGGCGATTGTGCTTGTATAAATAAACCAGTCCTGTCTTGCATCATGTCTAGGGAGGGAGCTCCTGAGTACCACGGTCAGGAGTACCTATTGAAATGGACTAAGGTTAATAACTAGATTAACGCATTAGTCATGAAGAGATTTCCCAGCTACAGGCAATCCCGTTACCTGGGCGCGCCTGGGATCTGTAGCCTGCCGTCGAGTAGGGTACATTTCCAGCACACTGTCATGTGTTGCACCCTTCAAGCTACTTAAGGGTACATGCGTTTCCTGGACGATGTACCCACCTGAAATCAACCCTAATCTTTCGTCCTGGGTAACCTGGATGGTCTGCAGGGCTTGTGGCTGTGGAATAATCTCACTGCATCTTGCTAGTAATTAGGCCTATGATAACCCTAGTTAGTTAAAGTATCAAGCCGTAATTCTTTCTTGGCCGTGAATGATTGGATGGAGTTAAACCAATCTAGTCTGTCCTGATCCTGCTCCAGATTGCTATATGACCTGAATGCCTGTATTTATTTTACCGATAAATGGTGAGAATTCCAAGTTCTGTTCAGACGAAGGGTTGCAACCCCGGTCCTTGTTTGGTTTACGGGTTGTAACCTGGTTATCTGAATAGTTCCATGGCTATCTCGTCGTATATCATCCTGATGTATTTTCTTTATTTCCAGTTTTTACCTTATTTATACTCTTGTGATGATTGCTGGTTTTAGTTCCTAAGTGAAGCTTCCTTTGTGGCACTTGCTCTTTCTGGGATCTGACCCAGCTGTTTTTGTATGGCCAAATTTTGGAGCAGCTCCAGAGGATCTACCGGCCTTCCAGCCAGATGGTGACCACTAGACGGAACCCTGGCAACGAGTGGGTTTATTTTTGATCTCCCACTTATTGTAAAAATATTCTTTTGAGGCGTTTAGCCGACGAGCACCTGTTTAGCTCGGTTGTACTTTACTTACTGTCTGCCTACGGGCTGTAACATGATTAACAGATCCTAGGGTTGATCATGTATGACTAAACTCTTGCTAGTCCTCATATTTTGTAACGACTAGCTTCATGATCAGCTGAATATGTAATATTTGGGACGCCTTATTATTGTATATTTAATGATCATACATCTTGTAACATTTACTTACTTGCTTGTGATTGAGACAATAGGTTTGTGCATGACCTTAGGAGACTGTTGGCTTGTAGAAAACCCTCATGTATCTAGACAGCCGTGATCGTATAGCGAGGTGGAATCCATTTCAATATACGTAGCTGGCTATGTCTGCCTCCGCTCTCCAGTATTCTGGTTCTGGGACGTGACATGGTTTAAGTGGTGGCCCATGCAGGTCTTGTAAATCAAGATATGTGAGGGTTTACCGAATAGATGTCTCAATCAGTATTCGTCCTTGATCTCTGCTCGTATCTTATGAATCCCTGGATTATTGTCCTGATCATATGCTTGTATCGTTGATCTGTCCTGGTCCTTCCTTATTGTTCCCTATGTCGTCTTCTTCAGCGGCATTGTTCGTGGTCCTGCCGACCAGCAAGGCAGAGCACCTCCCGCGGACCAGCAGCAACCAGAAGATCAAGCCCAGCACTCCGGAGTAGCCTCCAGAGTCGAGCCTATTGGAGAAGAGCCCCCAGTTCAGCCAGTTCATCCTGCCAAACCTGATGATGGCATATTAGTAGGACTCGTCAGGACCTTGATAGCTTCTCAAGATCATCGTGGAGATGCCTTGCAACAAGCAGTGACGGATGCTTTGACCAGAGGCGGTCATCCAGGGAACAGCGCGGCCAACAGCTTCAAGCGCTTGAACCCTCCCTTTTTGATGGTAGTGAAGATGGTATCGCAGCAGATGCTTGGCTTCAGGATACAGAGGTGGTCCTCGAAGCAGCCAGGACTCCGGAGAATGAGAAGGTAGCCGTGGTGCGCCTGCAGTTGTTAGATCTTGCTCGTAGCTGGTGGGCGGCGCAGGCCGTTGGGTTAGCAGCACCCATTCCATGGGCAGTGTTCAGAGAGAGATTCCAGACCAAGTATTTCGATGTCGTGGCTCGGTATGATCTACAGGCGAGGTTTACCAATCTGAAGCAAGGAGGCAGGACGGTCGACGGATATGCGGCCGAGTTTTCCAGACTCAGTCGATTTGCTCCCACCTTGGTGGCAACCGAGTATGATAGAGCCCAGCAGTTCCAGCAGGGACTTCACCTGGAGATCTTGTTAGCAGTTGAGCAGTTTGAGCATCAGACTTTTGATGCAGTCTTGAGAGCAGCCCGGAGGCATGAGTATACCTTCCAGAGGATCATGGACAGGACCGGAGGTCGGAAGAGATCTCACGGCCAGATGAATCAGTCTTCAGCACCAGCCCCGGCAGCCAGGGCTTTGACTATTGGAGCTCCGAGGCGAGCAGCCTCAGTAACATCGGCTCAGCATTCCACTCCGACGTACCCTCAGCAGCAGAAGCAGAAACAGTCTTCCGCAGTAGGATGTTCTCATTATGGGAAGCCAGGCCATGTGGTGGCAGAGTGTCGCAGGGCACAGGAATTATGTCTGGTTTGTGGAGCAGCAGACTACAAGGTTGGATCCTGCCCGAATAGGGGTGGTTCATCATCATCCAACCATTCTAGCTCTTCGGTGAGAGGACCAGCTCCGGTCCAGCAGCAGCAGCAGCAGTATCCATTGCCGAGGCCCTTGCCGCCTCAGTCCCAGATATTCCAGCAGCAGAACCCCCAGCAGCATGCACAAGCCCAAGCCTTGAGTCAGAGCAGGCAGCGAGGATTTCAGCAGAGGGGACCAGCACCCCGAGGGCACGGTCAGGCTATGGTGATGACCGCAGAGGAAGGATTGGCACCAGGAGAGGTAGTGGCAGGTACTATTCTCGTCAACTCCTTTCCAGCTTCAGCTTTATTTGATTCTGGTACGTCGCATTCTTTTATGTCTGCACGATTCGCGACATGGGTAGGATTGGAGCCCGAGTCATTATCAGTAAGGCTCAATATACTTACTGGTAACGGACTTGTGGGAGTAGATAGAGTATTTTCCTCGTGTCAGATCGTAGTTAGTGGTAGAGAGTTCCCCGCTAGATTGATAGAGTTTCCGATGGCCGATTAAGATGTGGTCTTAGGGATGGATTGGTTGAGAAACCAGTATGCTAGAATAGATTTCCATGTTGGTAGAGTTGTTTTTAGCATTCCAGGTGAGCCAGAGTTTTCCTTTTCCCGAGGTGAAGTTGAGTCATCTCCTCCAGTATTGCGGATGGCAGTAGCAGCAGTTCAATTGCCCAGGATAGTGGATAAATTCCCAGATGTTTTTCCAAAAGAGCTTCCAGGTATGCCGCCAGAGCGGGAGATCGAGTTCACTATAGACTTGATTCCCGGGACAGCTCCAGTATCAGAAAGAGTCTACAGGATGGCGCCTTCAGAATTGGAAATCTTGTACAAGATGATTGAAGAACTCAGAACCAAGGGATTCATTCGTGCTAGTGGATCGCCTTGGGGAGCCCCGATGCTTCTTGTGAAAAAGAAGGATGGTACGTCCAGGCTATGTGTTGATTATCGTACCTTGAATTCGGTGACAATCAAGAACAGATACCCTCTTCCGAGGATAGATGACTTGTTTGATCAACTCAAGGGGGCTTCAGTATTCTCGAAAATTGATTTGCGCTCAGGTTATCATCAGATCAGAGTCAGAGAGCAGGACATCCCGATGACAGCTTTTAGATCGAGATATGGGCATTGGGAGTTCCTTGTTATGTCTTTTAGAGCAACCAATGCGTCAGCTGTATTCATGGATCTCATGAATCGCATCTTCATGCCTTACTTGGATCAGTTTGTGATTGTGTTCTTGGATGACATCCTGGTCTACAGCAAGAGTGAGGCAGAGCATGAGCAGCATCTCCGTATGGTTCTTCAGATTCTCAGGGAGCACCAGTTATATGCCAAGTTTAGTAAATCCGAGTTCTGGCTCGATCGTATTTCGTACTTGGGTCATATCATCACCAGAGGAGGAGTAGAAGTCGATCCCCAGAAGATTGTGGCTATTGAGTCATGGCCAGTGCCCAGCACAGCTGCAGAGGTTCGTAGTTTTCTTGGATTGGCCGGCTACTACCGGCGGTTTGTTTCGGATTTTGCTCGGATATCAACGCCATTGACGCAGTTGACCCGCAAGGACGCGCAGTTTGCTTGGACGGCAGAGTGTCAGAGTTCTTTTGAGCAGTTGAAGCGAGGCCTGATAACAGCTCCTATTCTCACGCTTCCAGATGGAACCGAAGGATTCTCAGTATATTGTGATGCTTCAGGCAGAGGCTTAGGATGTGTCCTGATGCAGCATGGAAAGGTAATAGCTTATGCATCACGACAACTTCGTGATCATGAGAGAAATTACCCAACCCATGACTTAGAGCTGGCAGCAGTAGTATTTGCACTTAAGTTGTGGAGGCACTACTTGTATGGGGACAGGGTGGAGATTTTCACCGACCACAAGAGTCTGAAGTATGTTTTCATTCAGAAGGATCTTAACATGCGTCAGAGGAGATGGCTGGAGCTTCTTGTGGATTATGATGTCAACTTGCAGTATCATCCTGGGAAGGCCAATGTTGTTGCAGATGCTTTGAGCAGGAGAGCCAGAGTTTATTTCCTAACAGCACAACCAGAGCTATTAGCAGATCTTCAGAAGATGGGTATAGAAGTTGTTCTTCCTTCCAGTGTGGCATTGATGGCCAGTATGCAAGTTCAGTCCACTATAGTCGAGAGGATCCGGATGGCGCAGTCAGCAGATTCCAAGCTTCAGCGACTCAGGGCAGAGTGTGAGGCAGGACGAAGACCAGAGTTATGCATTCATGAGGATGGTACACTTCGACATGGTAAGCGTCTTTGTGTACCCAGCGGAGATATCCGGCAGGAGATCATGTCAGAAGCACACAGTTCACAGTATTCTATCCATCCCGGCAGTACGAAGATGTACCGTGATATCCGTCAGCACTTCTGGTAGAATGGCATGAAGCGGGAGATAGCTCGGTTTGTCTCTCGGTGTTTGGTTTGCCAACAAGTCAAGGCCGAACATCAGAGACCAGCAGGACTTCTTCAGCCCTTGCCGATTTTGGAATGGAAGTGGGAGCATGTGACCATGGATTTCGTGACTGGATTACCTAGATCCCCAGCTGGTAGAGATGCTATCTGGGTTATTGTTGATCGGCTCACGAAAGTGGCTCACTTTCTTCCATTCAGAGTTGGCCAGTCGACGGCTCAGTTAGCAGAGATATATCTCCGGCAGATTGTCAGATTGCACGAAGTGCCAGTCAGTATCACCTCGGACCGAGATTCCAGATTTACGTCACACTTTTTGTCACTCCCCGTTCCTAAAATGCGTATTTTTATACATGTACAACTCATGTGAATTTATTTAGTAATTATCATGTATTTATTTAATAGTTATCATGTATTATCCTGTATTTAATTTCTTTTAATTCATGTTAATTTATTTTCTGCAATTATATTTCTGTAATTTTATTTCTACACTTTATTTCTTGCTTTTATTCCCTGCCTTAGTCTTGCTTATTTGGGTTCGGGTTGGCTTTGGTTGGATCCCCTACAACCCGACCCATTGGACTCGGCCCATTAGCTCCCACCTACCACCCCTTCCATATTTAAAGCCCGCCTCTCCATTCTCTCTCCTCATTACTCACATTCTCACCATTACTCCTCTTCTTCTTCTTCATTACTCTCTCCACCTACCAAACCCATAGGCAAGTACATCTTGCTTCTTCATGAGGACCCATTTTTATGGCTCCATTCTTTTTCCCTCGTGATTCTAAGAGAGTTTAGAACTTGACATTTTTTATTTCGAAGTCTTAATCTTTGTAGATCTAGATATGAGTTATTTTCGGATTTTGGGGGTTTTGATCTATTAAACTTCTGTGTTTTCAAGTTTTGATGGTTCCATGTTGTAGAAGATTTCATTCTACCCGATTTTGACCTTTGCAAAGTTGGATTCGGACTTATTTTGACCAAGTTATGGACTTTTGAAACTTTAGGGTGCAACCATGGAGTTCTTGCTGTTTGGAGAAGACAGTGAGCAGTGTATGCTAGCTTTTTAGCTTGCGTCACTGAACTGTGCGCGCTCTTTAGCGCAGCGCAGTATGGAGTCCATACGCTGCCTTTTTAGGAAGCGTGTGTCTTGCATACGCTACCTTTTGGAAGCGTATGACATGCATACGCTAACTTGGATGGTCAGGAGTCGTATGGAGTTCATACGCTACCTTTTGGGAGCGTATGACATGCATACGCTGACTTGGATGGTCAGGAGTCGTATGGAGTTCATACGCTACCTTTTGGGAGCGTATGACATGCATACGCTGACTTGGATGGTCAGGAGTCGTATGGAGTTCATACGCTACCTTTTAGGAGCGTATGACTTGCGTACGCTGGCTTGGATAGAGATGAGTCGTATGGAGTTCATACGCTGCCTTTTGGAAGCGTATGACTTGCATACGCTAGCTTGACCTGAGCGTAGCATGACCCGAGCGTACGCTGGCTTGAGCGTAGCTTGACCTGAGCGTACGCTGACATGAGCGTAGGCTGGCATGAGAGTAGCCTGCTTACCCTGGATCTTCTATAGCCCTGTATATTGATATCTTATTAGATGTTTAACGTCCATTTTATATCCTTACGCCTTTTTGCATAAACTTGATATAATCATGATATGTTGATATTTCTGTTAAATATGGATTGTTACGTGGGATGTACCATGTGTCGTGAATTGAGCTATAGATACCCCGATTGACTGGAATTAAACCCTGAGAGTCGTAGACTCGACTCCACTGAATACTATTTGACTTTCATGCCTTGTCACCATTGATGATAATGGTTATCTTGACTAAAATTGATCATGCGTTCCTAGGTGGAACTAAGAGACTGGCTAGTCGTCTTATTGAATGAAATGAATGAGACACGTTCATGTAATGAACTATTGTACTCGATTAGCCAATCCCGAATATTGGCATACAGGCACATGCAGGCTTCAAATTATTTATTTATTTAGTTATTTATCTATCTTACAAAAACAGCATGTGTACTTTATGGTCAAGGCATGATTACTCCGTGGTCAGATTTGATTGTTGCATCACGCTATGTAAAATCTACAACCTAGCCGCACGGGTATCGTTGTAGAGTTGCGCATATCGTACCCCGTACGAAAGTACTCATTTGAATGACCATGATCCACGACATGGAACTTCACTCAACGTAGAGACTATTAAGTTAAATAAAATAATGATGGCATGGAGAGAATGGATTCCCGAGTTCTTATATGGCAGCCCCCTTGGGACTATTAAGTGCCCGACGGGCCGGCTGGTTCCCACAGATACTGTAAATCTGTCACACGGGCAGGGAACAGTATCTGCTTATATTATTGTACATACTATATTAACGACGGGCGTCCCGCTGGGACTCGTCTAACTACATGATTGGCACAATTGATTGATTGGATAGACTAGCCTTGCTTGCACATAGTAAGAACTGAGGAATCCCTATTGCATAAATTCCAGGATAACTTGGAACTCACAATAGCAAGCCGTAGTAGTTGATTGGCCGTTCAAGATGATTTGTTTGTGTACTGTACCTACTCTGTTACTTAACTGGGATGATCAGAATGTCAGGACATGACGGGCCAACTTCGGTCCTTGTTTGGTTGGGAGGTTGGTTCGAAGTGTTGTGATGTTATGTGAATCCTAGTAGCAAGCAGAGATCTATTTATCATATTTCATATTACTGGTTTTAGTTCTCATGTCGTGCTTCCTTGTGGTACTTGTTATTAGAGGTCTAACCTCTCTGGTTTTGTATGGCCAGATTTAGAGCCGGTTCCCGAGGACTCAGCTTACTTCTACCTCCAAGATGGTCAACACTAGAGGGATGATCGCAGGAGGACTCGAGTGGGTTTCTTACTTCCCCGCTCGTTTTGTTATCTACTTTATACTTTGCCGTTTGGCACCGACATGTTAGTCGGATTGTCTTGTACTTACTTTTTACATAATTGTAACTAAAGTCAGGCTGCAGCTGATAACAATTGTGTATACTTTTGCTACATCAATCTGGCTATGTTTTGCAAAGCCAGATATCAAGAACATTTTGACAGAGCGTTTGGGACGCCTTACTGCTTTATCTTACATGTTCTCTATTACTGTTTCTTGTTCGAATGATTGAGACAATAGATGTGAAGTGACCATAGTAAGACTTTTATGTAGTATGCACCCCCTTGTCTTTTAGACAGCATTGATCGTATTATACGGTATTCATCTACCCGTAATACGTAGCTGGCTGAGTCATTCTCCCGCTCTCCAGTATTCTGGTTCTGGGGCGTGACAAGGTTTTAGTGGTGGCCCATGCAGGTATGATTTCAGACTTGTGGGGTGTTTTGATTTATAGGATGTCTCAATCACACATGTTTTCCCTTGTTCTCATGATTCGTTACTCTCAACTCTAGCTTGACATTCCAGTATCCTTTGACTTCATTGATCATTCATGTCCGGTTGTTCGATTGTTCTCTTATCCCTTTTCTTAGGGGCACCTCGTCCGCACCTGTCAGAGCTGGACAGCAACAACATGGACAGCAACATGGACAACCTGACCCTGTTGGTCAGCAACAAGAGCCGGTACTAACTCAGGAGGCTACTCAGGAAGAAGTGATCGTAGAAGCAGCAGCTGGATCGCAGTATCCGGATGTTCCACCCCCACCAACAGTTCCACCTACCCAAGTGGACACGCCAGCCCTTCTGGAGATCATGAGAGGAATGATGGCTACTCAGCAATACCAGATGTTAGCTCAGCAGCGCATGCATGCTCAGTTGCAAGAGCAGAATGTACTACTCAACCAAGGATTACAGACGGCATTGGAAAGAGGGGCAAGGACAGATTCAGGAGCGTCAGCCCGGTTTTGCAAGTACAACCCCCGCCGTTTCGAGGGCACAGAGGATGCCATCTCAGCAGATGCATGGCTTAAGGATATTGAGACTATTCTGACAGCCGCTAAGGTGCCGGCAGAAGAACGTGTGGATCTAGTGAAGTTGTTACTTCAGGATCTCGCACGTGATTGGTGGGAATCAGAGGAGGTAGGCATCAGACGTCCTATTGCTTGGGACGATTTTACTGTAAGGTTCAAGACGAAGTATTATGGAGTTGTGGCACAGTTTGAGCTACAACAGAAGTTTATCAACCTCAGACAGGCTGGCAAGATTGTAGATGCTTACGCAGCAGAGTTCTGCAGATTGAGTAGGTTTGCCCCAGAGATGGTAGCAACGGAACGCCAGAGGGCTATGAGGTTTCAGCAAGGGTTTCATCTTGAGCTCTTGCAATTGATAGAAGGGCACAATTACCAGACTTTTGATGAGATATTGACGGCAACCCGGAGGCATGAGATCACCATTCAGAGGCTTGCAGTAAGGACTGGGGGTCAGAAGAGATCTCACAGTCAGATTGAAGGAGGAGGGGGAGCAGCGCCCCGAACAACAGCAACATCCACTGGCATTCGTATCCACGATGTGGCGATACGAGGACCAGCACCACCACCCAGGCAGCAGTAACAGCAACAGAGAAAGAACCAGCAACCCCCGGCAGGCTGCACTTATTGTAGAAAAATAGGGCACATTAGAGATGTGTGTCGGACATTGAATGGACTATATCTGATATGTGGAAATCCAGACCATCGGGTTACCACATATCCCATGAATTCGAGGTCAGGAGGACCAGGACAGCAGTTTCCTGCTCTGCTAGCACCAGGGACAGGCCAGTATCGAGGACCAGCAGTGGCAGTAAGGCCGTTGGCACAGCGTCCGCAGGCTCAGATGTATCGACAGCAGGGACCACCGATGCAGCAACACCAGCATAGACCACCCCAGCATCATCAAGGAAGGGGCCAGCAGCAGCACCAGGCTAGGCCACAGCATAGGAATCAACAAGGAGGTCGAGGGCAAGCATTCACTTTGTCCTTGGAGGAGGCATTAGCATCGGAAGATGTTGTGGCAGGTAACATTCTCGTCGCCTCATATCCCGCAGTAGCATTGTTTGATTCAGGAGCATCACACTCATTTATATCTGCACAATTTGTGACACGGCTAGGAATGGAGTTCGAGGCATTGCCAGGGAGGTTGAATATACTCACTGGCAATGGGCTCGTAGGAGTTAGTAGAGTTATTCTAGCGTGTAGTGTTGTAGTTTGCGGGCATTCCTTACCCGCCCAGTTGATAGAATTTCCTGTTAGAAATTTCGACGTTATCTTAGGCATGGACTGGCTGAAAGACAGTCATGCGACAATAGATTGTCGTAGTGGGAGTGTATCTTTTGATATTCCAGGCATGAAGAGATTCACCTTAGTCAGGTCAGAGGCAACTCAGCAGGAGCAGGGAGTAGTAACAGCAATGGAAGAAGTTCAAGTTCCGAAGGTAGTTGAAGAATTTCTAAACGTGTTTTCCGAAGAACTTTCAGGTCTACCACCGGTTAGAGATATTGAGTTCAGCATAGAATTGGCACCTGGAACTAAACCGATATCAGATCGAGTTTAAAGAATGGCGGATTCGGAGCAGGCCAAGGTATATCAGCACATAGAGGAACTGAAGGAGAAGAAGTTTATCCAAGATAGCATATCGCCATGGGCAGCACCAGTGGTACTTGTGGGGAAGAAGGATGGATCATCCAGATTGTGTATCGACTACAGGAAGCTTAACGCGGCGACAGTAAAGAACAAGTATCCACTACCCAGGATCGACGACTTATTTGATCAGTTGAGCAGGGCCAGAGTCTTCTCCAAGATAGATCTTCGTTCAGGGTACCATCAGGTGAGGGTTCGAAAGGAAGACATTCCCAAGACAGCATTCAGGTCGAAGTATGGACATTATGAATTCTTAGTAATGTCGTTTGGTTTGACCAATGCTCCAGCTATATTCATAGATTTGATGAACCGCATCTTTATGCCATACTTAGATCAGTTTGTCGTTGTCTTTCTTGACGACATACTCGTATATTCTGCTAGTGAAAAGGAGCATGAAGACCACCTCAGGAAAGTGTTGCAGGTTCTAAGAGAGAACCAGTTGTATGTCAAGCTCAGCAAGTGTGAGTTTTGGTCGGCTCATATTTCATTTCTGGGTCACATCATATCAGGAGCTGGAGTAGCAGTGGATCCCAAGAAGGTAGAAACAGTAGAGAGTTGGCCAGTACCCAAGACCGTAGCTGATGTACGGAGTTTCTTGGGATTGGCAGGATATTACAGAAGGTTTGTATCAGATTTTGCGGGACTTTCAGCACCCATGACCCGCTTGACACGAAAGGATGTACCATTCGTCTGGTCGGCAGAATACCAGGCATCATTTGAGAACCTGAAGCAGAAGTTGATATCAGCGCCTATCCTTACATTGCCAGTTGGGTCCGGAGGTTTTACAGTATATTGTGATGCGTCAGGTAAAGGACTTGGATGTGTCCTTATGCAGCATGGGAAGGTGATAGCATATGTATCTAGGCAACTTCGGGACCACGAGAAGAATTACCCAACTCATGATCTGGAATTGGCGGCAGTAGTGTTTGCTCTGAAGCTATGGAGGCATTACTTATATGGTGACCGAGTGGAGATGTACACAGATCATAAAAGTCTGAAGTACATCTTTACTCAGAAGGAGCTGAACATGAGACAGAGAAGATGGTTGGAGTTGATCAAGGATTATGATGTGGAGCTTCAGTATCATCCAGGCAAGGCTAATGTGGTAGCAGACGCTCTTAGCAGAAGAGGCGGCACATTTATGTTGACAACGCAGAAGCACATCTTAGAAGACCTTCAGGAGATGGGCATTGAAGTTATACTTCCTAGTGATGTAGGAATTCTAGCGAGTCTACAAGTTCAATCCGACTTGGTAGGCAGGATCAAGGCAGCTCAGGCACAGGACCCAAGGATTCAGAAGCTTAGGACAGAATGTGAGTCAGGACTCAGAAAGGAGATACAAATTCATAAAGATGGTACGCTTAGGTTTGGATCACGTCTATGTGTACCTAGTGGAGATATCAGACAGGAAGTTATGACAGAAGCTCACAGTTCTCAGTATTCTATACATCCTGGAGGGACCAAGATGTACCAAGATATCAAGCAGCACTTCTGGTGGAACGGGATGAAGAGGGAGATAGCTAGGTTTGTTTCCCGTTGCTTGATATGTCAGCAAGTAAAGACAGAACAGCAGAGGCCAGCTGGGTTATTGCAACCGCTTCCTATCCCAGAATGGAAGTGGGAACACATCACGATGGACTTTGTGACCGGTTTACCGACATCACCAAGTGGTAAGGATGCTATTTGGGTGATAGTAGATCGGCTTACGAAGGTAGCACACTTTCTTCCTTTCAGAGTAGGACAATCTACAGAAAAGTTGGCAGAGTTATACATGCAACAGATAGTCAGGCAGCATGGAGTCCCTGTCAGTATTGTGTCAGACAGAGATACCCGTTTCACATCGCATTTCTGGAAGAACTTGCATCATAGTCTGGGTACCAAGTTAAAATTTAGCACGGCGCATCTACAGACGGACGGCCAATCAGAAAGGACAATTCAGACTTTGGAAGACATGTTACGAGGTTGCACGTTAGATTTTGGAAGATCTTGGGAAAGCCACCTGCACTTAGTTGAGTTTTCTTACAACAACAGTTATCAAGCCAGTATCCAGATGGCGCCATTTGAAGCATTATATGGTAAGAAGTGTAGGTCGCCACTAGCATGGGATGATATCGGGGAGAGGAAGATGTTAGGCCCGGAAATGATTGTTCAGACAGTTGAAGTGATTAAAGGAATTAGAGAGTGACTTCGTGTTGCGCAGGATCGGCATCGTCATTGGGCGGACCAGCATCGTAGGCCGCTAGAGTTTTCTGTTGGGGACCACGTGTTCTTGCGGATCTTACCTACCCGTGGGGTCATTAGATTTGGCGTTCGCGGGAAGTTGAGCCCACGATACGTAGTGTAGCTCCCCTTCCCAAAAATTTTGAAATATTTTATTATTATTTATTTTATTTAAATGGTAATTATTAGATTTTATAAATAATTAATTAGTTATTATTTTGTGGTGATTAATAAATATTATTATTAATATATGTGTAAGTTTGTGAAATATATATATACGTATATTGAAGGTATAGGTATATATATGGGTGTATACTGAATGTATAGGTATTTATATATATAAGGGTATATTAAATGTATAGTTATTTATATATAAATATATATATTATTATTGATAGGTTATAGATATTAATATTGATATAGCAAGATTGGTAATATATATATATATATATATATATATATATATATATATATATATATATATATATATATATATATATATATATGTATGTATTAATATTGATATGTGTATTTTATATAAAATATATACCTGTATATATGGATATATGGGTGTAGGTGTATAATAGATATATAATAATAGATGGAAAAGTTTATGAGTAAGTAAAATTTATCTTTGCTTGCAAATAGTTTATTTGTCTTCATAACTGTAACTTGACCCTTTGTACAGTCCTTGAGATTAGTACTGTGAAATTATGTAGGCCTGTTAGACATTATACAAAAACCTATTGATTGATCAATGAAATAAAACCCATGAAGATAACCAGCAGCCTCTAACCCGAGAACACCCCCAGGGCCCGACCCTATCAACACTGCAGATGGAATCATATATATATATCGTTATATATAGAGCGTGAGATGGAGACCGAAGAGAAACCCTAACTCTCTCCGGCCACGGCGCGAGCGGTGCGCCTCCCTTCCTGCGCAACTCCCCCGGCCTTGGGCCGATGCACCCGCACTGGTGCCAGCACTTTCCGTCGCGTCTCACCACCACAAACCAGCCTAACCCTGTTTCTTCACGCCTCTCGACCGACGCCCGAGCATTCCCGCGGCCAAACTCGGCCTCTGTGGTGTCGATCCTTCGTAACTGATGAACCTCGACCCACCTCGACGTCGTACACCGAGCCATGCCAGCACCGGATGCCATGTCGCGGTGCCAGCACAGGCGACCGCTTGGCCATGCATGACAACGCCGTGTCTTCCAACCGCGTGCGCCACCGGTGGAATCCTGTGGCCGCCGTCCGGTCGCTGACGCCGCCGAGTCCCGCGTCCGGCCGCAGGCACATCGTCCCCGGCCCTGAGCCACTGGCAGTCACACCAAGGCGAGCGTCGGTCCTCCCGTGCCCCATCTTTTCCGCACGAGCCGTGTCGTCCGTCGTCGTGTCCACGACCGTGGGATCTCCTTCCTGCAGCTGCAGACCCGGACACTCCGCCGTGTGGGTCTCCGCCAAGGCCGCTCTGAGTCCGGACACTCCGGCCGATCGTTCTCCATCTCCACCTCCCGGTGAGCGCTCATTCTTCCTCTTCCCTTTTTATTAACGATGGAGGAATAACATTCTCTCTCCATTCATTCTTTAAAATAAGGAAAGTAGAGACAACCACTCTGGTCAAAACATTGGAAAAAGTATTAATTTTATTATTAATTTAGTTACTTTTCACCTACCAATAATTCTCTCTCTGTACTTTCTGTCACTCCCTATACTCTTTTCTCTCTCTATTAACCTTCCTATATATTAACTCCTCTAGCGAAACGAAGGAGTCAGAACAACCATTGGTGCCGTCAATATTTATTACTAATTATTATTATTAATATTAATATGCTGTTACTGGTTATTAGTATTATTAATAATATTTGCTATTGGATTGTTAGTACTGGACTTAGCATTGGGTTAGGCTTGTTCATATATATTGAAAGTATATATATTATTGAGTTTTTCTGATATATAAATTTATTTATATAATCATTTGGGGCTATTATATACGTATAAATAAATTCTTTGGGCATATTATATTGGGTTATACCTGTATGGATTTTTGACTAATAATATAATATTATTCTAGATTTATAATAAGAACATTTCTAATAGTCTTTTATTTATTTTAATGGTTGTAAAAATATGTTTATTAAAAAGGCTAATAATCTTCATATACTTTTATATATTTCTTAATAGGTTCACATATGAGAGTTGTAAATAATTTCTAATTAGTTTGTAAATATCTTCCTAAATATACATAATTTTCTAAATAAGAATTATTCTTTCTCAAAAAAATTTCCTCTTAGGCTAGATTATTCTTTTAACCATAACTAAACTAATCTTATCCCTATTTCTTTTGCCAAATCTGGATTCTTCATATCATCCCTAGGCTAATTAGACTATCCTTGGCTCAACGGACAATTTTGTGCACAGCCCGCCGGAATCCAACTCTGGACATACGGTTGGGTTCGTATCGGAAAACTGGATCCGTAGACATATAGTTTGATGACTTTAGAGACCGTTGACTCTGACACGCTTTTCGGTGCAAAGCGGATCCAACGGCGGACATCGTTTTTGCTCGAAATTACCGTTTTGCCCCTGTGTCCAGAATTGGACATAAGGACAGGCAATCCTAGCTAATTGGACTATTCTGAGATCATTGGTATTGTTAATTTCAGCTTTTGGAGACTGTTGTACGAGTTTTGACTATAGTGGCACATTGAGTAGTTCAGATTGTCGGTTTCACCAGCAAAGGACCACAGGCGAGTACAGTTTATTGTCTGCATTTCGATATTGATTTTCACTATATTTCATTGATTGGCCATTGGTTATGTGATTATTTTCTATTATAAATTATGGAGTCGGGAATTAGAAGTACCAAAGATATGTGATCTGACCATAGCCCGTGTTAGACATTGTAGCCCGTGTTTATTTTCTGCAGTAGTGTAGCCCGTGTTTATTTTCTGCAGTAGTGTAGCCCATATTTATTTTCTGCAGTAGTGTAGCCCGTGTTTATTTTCTACAGTAGTGTAGCCCGTGTTTATTTTCTGCAAGTAGTGTAGCCCGTGTTTACTTTCTGCAAGTAGTGTAGCCCGTGTTTACTTTCTGCAAGTAGTGTAGCCCGTGTTTATTTTCAGCAAGTAGACATTGTAGCCCGTGTTTATTTTCATGCAAGTAGACCTTGTAGACCGTGCGGTGTAGTACCCCAGACCGATCACATGTCAAAGGTACTTCTAGCAGTTGGGGAAAGTCTGTTGTGTCTATTTATTTACTATTGGTTTTCTGTATTTTCTATTTATTTTCAAAACTCATAATTGATGTCTAACCATTGTTTTATAGTCATTTTCTTTATTTGGGTTCGGGTTGGCTTTGGTTGGATCCCCTACAACCCGACCCATTGGACCCGGCCCATTAGCTTCCACCTACCACCCCTTCCATATTTAAAGCCACCCTCTCCATTCTCTCTCCTCATTACTCACATTCTCACCATTACTCCTCTTCTTCTTCTTCATTACTCTCTCCACCTACCAAATCCATAGGCAAGTACATCTTGCTTCTTCATGAGGACCCATTTTTATGGCTCCATTCTTTTTCGCTCGTGATTCTAAGAGAGTTTAGAACTTAACATTTTTCATTTCGAAGTCTTAATCTTTGTAGATCTAGAGTTATTTTTGGATTTTGGAGGTTTTGATCTATTAAACTTCTGTGTTTTCAAGTTTTGATGGTTCCATGTTGTAGAGGATTTCATTCTACCCAATTTTGACCTTTGTAAAGTTGGATTCGGACTTATTTTGACCAAGTTATGGACTTTTGAAACTTTAGGATGCAACCATGGAGTTCTTGCTATTTGGAGAAGACAGTGAGCAGTGTATGCTAGCTTTTTAGCTTGCGTCACTGAGCTGTGCGCGCTCTTTAGCGCAGCACAATATGGAGTCCATACGCTGCCTTTTTAAGAAGCGTGTGTCTTGCATACGCTACCTTTTGGGAGCGTATGACATGCATACGCTGACTTGGATGGTCAGGAGTCGTATGGAGTTCATACGCTACCTTTTGGGAGCGTATGACATGCATACGCTGACTTGGATGCTCAGGAGTCATATGGAGTTCATACGCTACCTTTTGGGAGCGTATGACATGCATACGCTGACTTGGATGGTCAGGAGTCGTATGGAGTTCATACGCTACCTTTTGGGAGCGTATGACTTGCGTACGCTGGCTTGGATAGAGAGGAGTCGTATGGAGTTCATACGCTGCCTTTTGGAAGCGTATGACTTGCATACGCTAGCTTGACCTAAGCGTAGCATGACCCGAGCGTACGCTGGCTTGAGCGTAGCTTGACCTGAGCGTACGCTGACATGAGCGTAGGCTGGCATGAGAGTAGCCTGCTTACCCTGGATCTTCTATAGCCCTGTATATTGATATCTTATTAGATGTTTAACGTCCATTTTATATCCTTACGCCTTTTTGCATAAACTTGATATAATCATGATATGTTGATATTTCTGTTAAATATGGATTGTTACGTGGGATGTACCATGTGTCGTGAATTAAACTATAGATACCCCGATTGACTGGAATTAAACTCTGAGAGTCGTAGACTCGACTCCACTGAATACTATTTGACTTTCATGCCTTGTCACCATTGATGATAATGGTTATCTTGACTAAAATTGATCATGCGTTCCTAGTTGGAACTAAGAGACTGGCTAGTCGTCTTATTGAATGAAATGAATGAGACACGTTCATGTAATGAACTATTGTACTCGATTAGCCAATCCCGAATATTGGCATACAGGCACATGCAGGCTTCAAATTATTTATTTATTTAGTTATTTATCTATCTTACAAAAATAGCATGTGTACTTTATGGTCAAGGCATGATTACTCCGTGGTCAGATTTGATTGTTGCATCACGCTATGTAAAACCTACAACCTAGCCGCACGGGTATCGTTATAGAGTTGCGCATATCGTACCCCGTACGAAAGTACTCATTTGAATGACCATGATCCAGGGCATGGAACTTCACTCAACGTAGAGACTATTAAGTTAAATAAAATAATGATGGCATGGAGAGAATGGATTCTCAAGTTCTTACATGGCAGCCCCCTTGGGACTATTAAGTGCCCGACGGGCCGGCTGGTTCCCACAGATACTGTAAATCTGTCACACGGGCAGGGAACAGTATCTGCTTATATTATTGTACATGCTATATTAACGGCGGGCGTCCCGCTGGGACTCGTCTAACTACATGATTGGCGCAATTGATTGATTGGATAGACTAGACTTGCTTGCACATAGTAAGAACTGAGGAATCCTTATTGCATAAATTCCAGGATAACTTGGGACTCACAATAGCAAGCCATAGTAGTTGATTGGCCGTTCAAGATGATTTGTTTGTGTACTGTACCTACTCTGTTACTTAACTGGGATGATCAGAATGTCAGGACATGACGGACCAACTTCTGTCCTTGTTTGGTTGGGAGGTTGGTTCGAAGTGTTGTGATGTTATGTGAATCCTAGTAGCTAGCAGAGATCTATTTATCATATTTCATATTACTGGTTTTAGTTCTCATGTCGTGCTTCCTTGTGGTACTTGCTATTAGAGGTCTAACCTCTCTGGTTTTACATGGCCAGATTTAGAGCCGGTTCCCGAGGACTCAGCTTACTTCTACCTCCAAGATGGTCAACACTAGAGGGATGATCGCAGGAGGACTCGAGTGGGTTTCTTACTTCCCCGCTCGTTTTGTTATCTACTTTATACTTTGCCGTTTGGCACCGACATGTTAGTCGGATTGTCTTGTACTTACTTTTTACATAATTGTAACTAAAGTCAGGCTGCAGCTGATAACAATTGTGTATACTTTTGCTACATCAATCTGGCTATGTTTTGTAAAGCCAGATATCAAGAACATTTTGACAGAGCGTTTGGGATGCCTTACTGCTTTATCTTACATGTTCTCTATTACTGTTTCTTGTTCGAATGATTGAGACAATAGATGTGAAGTGACCATAGTAAGACTTTTATGTAGTATGCACCCCCTTGTCTTTTAGACAGCATTGATCGTATTATACGGTATTCATCTACCCGTAATACGTAGCTGGCTGAGTCATTCCCCCGTTCTCCAGTATTCTGGTTCTGGGGCGTGACACTTTTGGCGTAGCTTGCAAGAGAGTTTGGAGACTCGTCTCCAGTTCAGTTCAGCATATCATCCGCAGACAGATGGTCAGTCGAAGCGCACGATCCAGACTCTTGAAGATATATTGAGATCATGCACACTCGACTTCGGTGGTTCATGGGAAGATCACTTGCACCTGGTGGAATTCTCGTACAATAACAGTTTTCAGGCCAGTATCCAGATGGCACCGTTCGAGGCACTATATGGTAGGAAGTGCAGATCCCCGCTAGCTTGGGATGATGTTGGAGAGAGACAGATGCTTGGTCCAGAAATGATCGCTCAGACAGTTGAGGTGGTCAGGAGAGTCCGAGATCATCTTAGAGTTGCCCAAGATCGCCAACGCCATTGGGCCGATTCTCATCGGCGTCCTCTAGAGTTTTCGGTCGGCGATCATGTATTCCTGAGGATTTCGCCTAACCGTGGCGTAATTCGTTTTGGCGTCCGGGGAAAGCTTAGTCCTAGGTATATAGGACCGTTCGACATTCTGGAGTGAGTAGGAGATGTATCCTATCGTCTCGCTCTTCCGCCGTCGCTAAGCGAGGTGCATGACGTGTTCCACGTATCCCAATTACGACGGTATATCCCGGACCCGAACCACATCCTAGATCATTCGGAATTGGTTGTTGGTACCAACCTTTCGTATGAGGAGAGGCCTGTGTCTATATTGGACCGAAGAGAGAAGATCCTCAAGAACAAGACTATCAAGTTAGTCCGAGTTGCTTGGGATCATCACTCTTTGGGAGAGTCAACGTGGGAGCGTGAGGATGATATCCGATCGCGATATCCCGACCTGTTTGACTCGTGAGGTATAATGTCTTTCTTATGCCTCATGCCTTCGATTCCTTGCTTGAATGAGTGATTGTCTGCATAGTTATAGCTTGCATGTGATTAATGTAGCTTGTCATTGCTCCTCTAGCCTCTTGATTAAATTTCGAGGACGGAATTCTTTTAAGGTGGGTAGAGTTGTAATGTCTGTTGTTTGTATTACATATTTTGGAATACGTATACGTATTTTATTCTGTATTGCATGATTTCCTGGCTTAGCATTTCTCTCTTGGCTCGGTTTATTCTTGGTCGAGTTGGCTTGGTTCGGCCTGGCTTGGTTTTGCTTGGTTCATGATGAACCCAAGTGAACCCCCTACCTACCACCACCATTTGTATTTATTAGCCCATTCTTTTCTCTCTCTTCATTAATCTCATCTTCTTCTTCCTCATTACTTCCCTACCTACCAGAGAGAGAAGAGGGAGGTCTAGGCAAGTGCAACTTGCTTCATGGAGGAACTCCAATTTTATTACTTCATTCTCTTCCCTACTACATTCTAAAGCACTTTAGTACTTGGCATTTTCACTTTCTATGGCTAGATTCTTGTAGATCTATGTTTATTTTATTTTCGGATTTCTTGGATTTTGATCTACTTAATCTTGTTATTTCTATGTTTTGATGGTTCCATATTGTAGAGAATTTCGTTCTACCCCATTTTGACCTATGGAAGTTCGGATTTGGGCTCCGGATGAAAGTTTTATGAAGCTTGGAAGGCATGGGTTCCTAGTGTTCTTCTCCTCGGAATTTTGGAGAAGAAGAACAGTTCCCTGGCGCATGGCTGTACTTGACCGCATGAGTATTCATGCGACAAGTCGCCATCAGCCGCATGAGACCCTTGTACTTCTAAACCGTATGAAACTTAGTCCCAGCCGCATGAGGCTGAGTCTCATACTCAGCCGCATGGGCTCATTTCCCATCAGCCGCATGAGTCTACATGGACTTAGTCGCAGGGCTGGGAACGAACTTTTCTCGAACCGCATATGCAACTGTTCCCCCCCCAGCCGCATAAGCCATCGCATTGACCCAGCCTCATGCGCCCTCACTTCTTCCGGGCCGCATGGGTTTTGCTATGTGAGCCACATGGACTTGAGTTCGCCATCAGCCGCATGGAGACCCCTTTCTAATTCGAGCCGCATATGCACTTACCTCCCTGAACCGCATGAACTCAAGCACTTGCCAGCCGCATAGGCCCTGATCCCCGAGCCGCATGAGAACCCTAGACCCTGGCCGCATGGACTTCTGAGTCCGGGCCGCATGATCCCGATTAATTCCAGCCGCATGCGCCTTTGCATTTCCAGCCGCTGGCGCCCTTGTACTTCCAGCCGCATGCGCCCCCTCCTTTCCTGGCCGCATATGACTGAACCGCATGACTTTCTCATGGTCCTGTGTATTATTATTTATCATTATTTGCCCATGTTTCGTAACTCCTTTATTAGATATTTTACGCCCATTTTATATCCTTACGCCTTTTGTCATGAACTTGATAATCATGGATTTGTTTAATATGTTTGGAAATGATACCTGAGCATGACACGATAGTGACCCGTAGTGGTGCACACTTGACATGATAAACCTGACATGACCTGATAGTGGCCCGTCGTGGCGCACTCCTGACAAGAACACTTGACATGATAAACCTGACATGATATATCTGATAAGCTGTTGCGACGGCTACCTGACATGACATGACCTGTATAATAACATGGACACCATGGGCGATTGTGCTTGTACAAATAAACCAGTCTTGTCTTGCATCATGTCTAGGGAGGGAGCTCCTGAGTACCACGGTCAGGAGTACCTATTGAAATGGACTAAGGTTAATAACTAGATTAACGCATTAGTCATGAAGAGATTTCCCAGCTACAGGCAATCCCGTTACCTGGGCGCGCCTGGGATCTGTAGCCTGCCGTCGAGTAGGGCACATTTCCAGCACACTGTCATGTGTTGCACCCTTCAAGCTACTTAAGGGTACATGTGTTTCCTGGACGATGTACCCACCTGAATTCAACCCTAATCTTTCGTCCTGGATAACCTGGATGGTCTGCAGGGCTTGTGGCTGTGGAATAATCTCACTGCATCTTACTAGTAATTAGGCCTGTGATAACCCTAGTTAGTTAAAGTATCAAGCCGTAATTCTTGCTTGGCCGTGAATGATTGGATGGAGTTTAACCAGTCTAGTCTGTCCTGATCCTGCTCCAGATTGCTATATGACCTGAATGCCTGTATTTATTTTACCGATAAATGGTGAGAATTCCAAGTTCTGTTCAGACGAAGGGTTGCAACCCCGGTCCTTGTTTGGTTTACGGGTTGTAACCTGGTTATCTGAATAGTTCCATGGCTATCTCGTCGTATATCATCCTGATGTATTTTCTTTATTTTCAGTTTTTACCTTATTTATACTCTTGTGATGATTGCTGGTTTTAGTTCCTAAGTGAAGCTTCCTTTGTGGCACTTGCTCTTTCTGGGATCTGACCCAGCTGGTTTTGTATGGCCAGATTTCGGAGCAGCTCCAGAGGATCTACCGGCCTTCCAGCCAGATGGTGACCACTAGACGGAACCCTGGCAACGAGTGGGTTTATTTTTGATCTCCCACTTATTGTAAAAATATTCTTTTGAGGCGTTTAGCCGACGAGCACCTGTTTAGCTCGGTTGCACTTTACTTACTGTCTGCCTACGGGCTGTAACATGATTAACAGATCCTAGGGTTGATCATGTATGACTAAACTCTTGCTAGTCCTCATATTTTGTAACGACTAGCTTCATGATCAGCTGAATATGTAATATTTGGGACGTCTTATTATTGTATATTTAATGATCATACATCTTGTAACATTTACTTACTTGCTTGTGATTGAGACAATAGGCTTGTGCATGACCTTAGGAGACTGTTGGCTTGTAGAAAACCCTCATGTATCTAGACAGCCGTGACCGTATAGCGAGGTGGAATCCATTTCAATATACGTAGCTGGCTATGTCTGCCCCCGCTCTCCAGTATTCTGGTTCTGGGGCGTGACATTGACAACCCAGTGCGGAGGAGATACATGCAAGAGGGAGGGAAATAACAAGTTGGATTAGTGCATACCAATACCCAGATGGAGGAGTCGCGGTCGTCTACCCAAGACACCAACGACAGTGAAGCTCAGGGCAACCTCCTGAGTAATTAATGTCGATACTATCCTGGAATATTCGAGGAGGCTGCTTGATTGGTCGATGGAAGGAAGTATGCAATCGAATGAGAGAAGAACAGTGCACTATATATGCGCTCCTGGAAACCAAAATTTAATCGAAACGAATTATTAATTCACGAACCCCGAACAACTGGGCTCAGGTCAACAACCTGGAGAACGGCAAAATGGCTAGGATCTGGCTTATGTGGAACAAGAGCCATTGGTAGGGGCAAGTGGTTACTTTGTCGAACCAGCTCATTACTGTATCATTAGTTCACCGTAGGGGGCTAAAGTTCATCCTAGGAATGATGTACAGCCATAATGATCAAAAAAGGTGGGAGAGGCTCTGGCAAAAATTGAACAAATTAGCAACGTGGCTTCCTCTACGCTTCAACTCCCTCTTCTACTTATGGGAGACTTCAACTCTATCATTTATCAAAACGAGAAAGTAGGAGTAAGAGTCATCCCAGCCATAATACTATATGATTTTCAAAGTTGTCTTCTCCGAGCGGGCCGGAGCACACTAGCACGAGGGGGGGGACACGTCTGGACATGGAACACCAAGGCGACTTGGAATAGAGTTGTCTGTCAACTTGACAAGGCAATTGGTAATCATCTATGGTTCGAGAAGTTCCCCCACGTCGTGGTTACAGGGCTCACGGTGGGCACCAGCGATCACTTCCCGTTCTGCATCAGATTGGTTGAGAAAGATGGTCACAAAGCCATACCATTATGGTACAACAATGCATGGTATCTCGTACAAGGGTATAGGGAGACGGTGAGAAGGGGTATGCAAACTTAGCCAACAGGAACAGCCCAATACCGCCTAGCTCACAAACTGAAGCAAATTAAGGAAGAACTCAAACTGTGGGTTCTTACCCGGCCTAGCGGAGAACTTCACATGAAGCGGACTACACCCAAGGAAGTTTAGCAGGCGCTACAAGCCAACTTATGTAGCAAGGAACTGGCCAGACGAGAATGAGAGCTCGTGGAAGAAGTCGGGACACTGCAGTTAGCTGAAGAAGTCGCCGTGATGCAATGCGAAAAATGCACATGGCTAAAAAGTGGAGATAAATGCTCCCGGTTCTTCTACAACGTCATCAGGACCAGACAGAACAAAAACCATATCCATCACCTAATCGATGACCAAGGTAGCGTTATCTCTGCCGCAGCGAACATTCGTTCGACAGCAGTCAGGTACTACACCGATCTTTACAATTAATCCTCTTACCTCATCAATTATCCCGATCTTGTCTGCAAGAAGTTGGTCACACATATGGGCAATGAACGCCTAATGGCCCCAATAAGGATGGAGGAGATTGAGAGTATAGTGAAATGCGCGGACCTAGATAAAGCACCTGGTGGATTATGTATAGAAGCACATAGAGAGGTGGCAAGCACAAAATCTATCCCTTGGCGGCCACATAGAACTGGTAAAAACAGTTCTACTGTCCATCATGAATTTCTGGCTTCAAGCCATAATGCTACCTTTGAACACATTAAGGCGGGTAGAAAGAGACTGTGCTGACTTCGTATGGCGGAGGGGAGTTCATGCTATATCCTGGGACAAACTATGTCAACCTAAAGATGAAGGAGGGGTCGATCTCAAATCGCTGAAGCATATGAGGATGATAGCACGGTTGAAGATGGCTTGGAGGTATATCCAAGGAGACTCCCTTTGGGCAGAGTAGACGACAAACAAATATATCTGCGACACAAACTTCTGGGAATACAGAGCCAACAACAACGAATCAGTATCGTTCAAGACCATCTTGTGACAGAGGAGTGTCATCTCACCGCATATAGATCGTATTCTGGCCGACGGCAACAGGACAGATCTATGGCTCGATCCCTGGATCCAACATAAAAGTCTCTTCCACATCATTCGCGCTCATATGGAACGCGAGGCTTGGCGTGGAGAAAAGTTAGCAAAATCCTGCAATCGGGAAGCTTGATCCAGGCCCGCCACCGCTGGGCGAAGCTGGCGGAAGCGAACATCCAGAGGTATAGGGTGAACGTCTCCAGAGGAAAGGACGAATGGATGTGGACTGAAGCTAATGAGGCGGGATTTGATTCAAGGCTGGCGTACAGTATAATAAGGGAGCCGAGGGAGAAGCTAACCAATGCGGATATAATTTGGGCCAAATGGATCACGAGGAAGATGCAGATGTGCCTGTACAAGCTCATGCTCAAGAGATTACTGACCAAAGATAGACTGCAGCGAATGGGAGTTTAGATAACGAACAGCTTGTGCTCGCTTTGTATGCAATAGGAGGAATCAATTGAACATCTATACTTCAAATGTGGAAAAAGCCATATGGCACTCTCAACTTAGCAAAATGGGTATACAGATGGACTCGGAGGAAGGAATTGATGGTGTGACTCAAATGATTCGGGAAAGTCCAGGACGAGGCACGCAGTGTTTCAAGGAAGCGTGTGGTCGGCTTTCATCAGCAGTCTGGAACATATGGAAGGAACGCAACAATAGGGAGTTCGAAACTTGTCGCACAACGATTATAAGCATAGTTCACAGTATAGAATTTGATATTAAAGGAATGGGATTAGTTGGAAGGAACACCTGAAAATTGTAATTACATTTTTGAGTAATAATATCACTTACCTGGATCCATATATATATATATATATATATATATATATATATAGCACAGTGGGTTTTTGGTCCGACCCATGTGCTTTGGTTCACGATGATGAAAGAACTAAATTGCCCCTCTCTATAAGAGAGGAGGAGGTCCCATGTTGGGTGCGGAGCAACCGGTTGTTCCAACGGCACTCCCGCCTCCAGCTCCTCTTGTACTGCCCCTCCCTCCATCCCCTTCGCTCCATCCTCGTCCATGCCGTCATCGCCTGCCTCTTCCGCAACCCCTTCATCGTAAGCAGCCTCCTCCACCGCGCCGCCGACGCCGACCTTTCCTTCCTCGCCTCCCTCTTCTCCGCCATGACCAACCCAACCCCTTCTCCTTCAATACCGCCATCGCCATCTCCGCCGACCCACTCTCCAGCTACTCCCAAATGCTCCGCCGCCGTGTCCCTCCCGACTCCCACACCTTTTCTTCCTTGCTCAACACCACCACCACCGTCGCCGCCACCAGGTCGCTCCACGCACACGCCCTCCTCCTCGGATTTCGGCCCGACCCCTTCGTGCAGACCGTCCTGCTCACCGCCTACTTCCGACGCGGCTCCGCCGACCACGCCCTGTGGGTGTTTGACGGAATACCGCACAGGGACGTCGTCTCGGGCCTCGTCGCCCTCGGACGCCCCGCGACGGCCTTGCGCGTCTTCGCCTCTATGAGGCCCACGCCGCCCCGAATGCCGTCGCCGTGGTCTTTGCCGTGTCCGCCTCCGCCAGGCTCGGGTACCTGGCGCTGGCCCGGTGCCTGCACGCCTATGTCGAGAAGGCCGGGTTCGGAGGCCGCGTCTCCGTCCGGAACTCCCTGGCGCTGGCCCGGTGCCTGCACGCCTATGTCGAGCAGGCCGGGTTCGTGTCCGTGCCATTATTGCACGGGTTATCCACTAGTATATATATAAAAGGAGGCTTCAAAACGGCTCAAGATTTAGCCGTCTAAGCCGAATGTATAACATGGATCATTTTATATTTTTTAAATTACGGAAGATAAAATTAACTTCATCATCCACAATTTCTTTAAAAAATTACGGATGAAAACTTTCTCTCTTTTAGTCGGTACAAATATCTATTTAAAAACTAAATTTGACACCGTTTAAAAATCAATTTAAAGGAAAAAATATCAAAAAATATTTAAATTGTTTAACAAATCTTAATTCAAATATATTTAAATATTTGAACTATTTCTCAACAATATCATAAAAATATTTATCCATAACATATTATTATTAAATTATAATTAATTTTTTTTACAAATTTTAATTAAAATATAAATATATATATACAATAAAAATTTATTTCAATTTAAATATTTAAATTATTTTTTGAGAAGATTAGAAAAAAAGAAAAATAATTTAACGTGAAATCCAAGTGTATCTTCTACTATATATAATTCATATGTCATAAGATGAACTCGTAGCAAAGCAACACATGTTTTCCTTCTGGTAGTATCAATACATCTCCACCAAACATTTCTTCTAATAGCCATACACTATACTGGGCCGGCTCTAGCAAAAATGGATGTAGTTCTGAAATTTTGAAAAAAATGAAAATAACGGTTCTTGTCGAACTCGAGTGACTCTTATGATCAGCGGAAAGAAGTATACAAGTTTTGGCTAGATGGCAAACATCAGTGAATCGAACATCGAATGCATACTTTTTCTTCCATTTATGTTGAAGTTAGGGACGGTGGTACAAAAATCATGCAATGCAGTATGTACAAAAAATTTCGAACGTTGCGCCGAACACCATAAAAATGAAGGTTCTTATAATTCTAAGACTTTTGTAAATTTTAGGCAATTTTTGTAAATTTTGAGCCCCATATCTAACCCTAAGGTACTGTTTGGGAAGGGTGGAAAATGGGAAGAAGGAAAAAGTTGAGGAAAAAGTGAGAGAAAAATTTTAAATGATGGTGTTTGGAAAGGGGGAGAGAATATGGGGGAGGAAAATTTGAGAGAAAAAAGTAGGTGAGTCCCACCAAAAAAATTTCCTCCCAAATGTGGGAGGAAAATGGAGAGAGATGAGAGGAATTTGAGTGAATTTACCCCGCCACCCCTCAAAAAGTTAATATTAAATCATCATTTGAGAATACCAAGGAGGAAATAGTAATTATACCTATATCCATAAATAAATAAAAAATTGTTTTTAAACTGTTTCTTCCACTACTTTTTGTCCATTCAAACAAAGGAAGGAAAAATTAACTTTACTTTCATTTTACTCTCCTCCATTTTTCTTTCCCTCAAATTTTTCTCTCCCTTCCCACAAATGTTCCCAAACACAGTGTAGGTTGTCTAGGTTTGGAGCCGGTTTTGAGTTTTGACCATACTTAATAAACTGTGTTATGCATCTTCTTTTTTAATTTTATTCACAACTGGTCTTAATACAAATATGTAGTAAACGCAGAAAAACAAATTACATTAGTTCTCTTCACGCTAACATGTGGGCCACAATGGGACTCCTACCCGCAACTACTGCACCATGGGCCTGGCTGAGTTAGAGCATCTCCAACCCTATTGTCTTATTTTGTGTTGTGAATCCTATGTGGCATGAGAGACAAGACAATATCTTGTATAGGTGGCAAGGTTATATTCACAAATGACAATGGGTTTAAAAAGTCATCTCCAATGCAAAATTATTGAGAAGATAATACAAATAATTTTTTACAACTTCCAAGACAACTTTTACTCTTCTACTTCTTTTTTATAAATATTTTTATTCACAAATGATGATGTGGACATAAAGACATTGTGAAGTGCATTGTCTAGATCTAGACAACCAACTTCACATTGTCTTTGCCATGTCATTGCCATGTCAACTCCACACTTTATTTCACATTTGCATTGGAGAAGTACTTTTGGAAAAAATGGTTGTCAATCCTATGTGGCAACCATTTTTTTCAAACTCACAATAGGGTTGGAGATGCTCGCATTGTCTAGATCTAGACAACCAACTTCACATTGTCTTTGCCATGTCATTGCCATGTCAACTCCACATTTTATTTCACATTTGCATTGGAGAAGTACTTTTGGAAAAAATGGTTGTCATTCTTATGTGGCAACCATTTTTTTCAAACTCACAATAGGGTTGGAGATGCTAAGAATGACAACCATTTTGAAAAAAATTATTTGACAACCATTTTTTCCAAAAGTACTTCTCCAATGCAAATGTGAAATAAAGTGTGGAGTTGACATGGCAATGACATGGCAAAGACAATGTGAAGTTGGTTGTCTAGATCTAGACAATGCACTTCACAATGTCTTTATGTCCACATCATCATTTGTGAATAAAAATATTTATAAAAAAGTTAAAGAAGTGGAGGAGTTGCCTTGGAAGTTGGAAAAAATACTTTTTATTGTCTTCTCAATACTTTTGCATTGGAGAGAGTTTTTCTATCTCATTGTCTTTTGAGATATAATTTTGCCACATAAACAAGACATTGTCTTGTGGCTCATGCCACATAGGAGCCACCTAAGACTCACAACACTTAACAAGACAATAGGGTTGGAGATGCTCTTAGAGTAGCGATGCTACTGTCTAAACGTAAATGTTCATGAGAAGTAGCATTTCATATTAAGAAAATTTGATTGCAAAGTTCAATTGTCTATAAAAAGAAATGACGAAGATAAATAGAAACATTATCTAGAAAAGAAAATAGATCAGACAAATGATCAGGCATCTATGGGCTATTTGAGTTTGGAAAATGATCAGGCAATCAAGGGCTAGAGCAGGAGTAGGTAGGCTTAGCTAAAGTAGAATAATGGGCCTTATTGGGCCCAATTTGTCATTGGAGGGCATAGATCCGGAGATTGTCAAATAGGTTCTGCAATTTTTTTGAGATATCCAACGTTACGTACGTAATTTTATGAATACTACATTTTTTTGGGCCCACTTCTTTTGACTCCCACCATTTTTTTGTAAATGGAAGGAATAATACGCCTCCGTGGCTCGATCCACTGATCTTCCGCCATCAAGTTAGGGTCTTATGCCTCTTCCTAGTAACCGCAAGGGTAACTCGAATTCGGCAAATATGTTAAGCAATTCATTCCATGGGCAGGCAAGAGACAATATGACTAACATTAACATTTTATGGAGTTTGTTTCTTTCACTAATTAGATTTGTGACACTAATTAGAGGTTACGTACCACTTCACTAATTAGAACATCTAATTAGTGGATATATGTTTGCTTTTCAATGTCTAGTTAGACATCAATTTACTTTTGTATCTTTATTATAAAGTATTCTAAAATAAAATATTTTGCTAATGCTATATAAAAAAAAATTATCTAGGACAACTTTAAACTAAGATTATATTTTTATTAGAAATTAAATAAAATATCATATTCCTATACTGTATCATGCAAGTCAAAATAATTACAGAATATATCTTAAACTAGTCCTTTACCACTCTCAACAACTACAACATCAAAAACAATAAGATTACATTAATCTAAAAAAATATTTATGTAATTCTCCGTCATTATTCTATCTTTGTGTTTTTTTTTTTAAATTTTTTTCTTTTTTTCCCCCTCAAATTTTATATCAGAGGTATTAAGGATACAAGGAAAAAAAAAACTAAAATTTGTAAGAATAATAATGGTCTTAGAGGTTGAGTTGCAAAAAAGAATACATGTTAGTGCTTTTTTCGAAGCCTCTAGTTAGTCGTCAAGATCTAATTATTCCTAATTAGATGTAAAAATAATAATTTTTTTTGGATCCACCTTTAATTAGCCCAATTGGCAATTCATATTGGAAAAAACAAACAACCTATCAAGTCTCGTTTGTTTTGGTGAATCAAGATCTTTGGAAAGAAAATTATTCATTTTCCGTGTGTTTGGATACCAAACAGAAAAAAAATGATTCCTAACGGAAATAATAATAGTGAAGAGAATAGTTTTTCCACTCATGCCATGGATTAACTTTTCCATCCCAAATTCTTCACTTTTTCTCTCAGTTTTTCAAGTCATTCCAAACAGGGATTTTTTTAAATAAAAATTATAATCTTCCAATGAAAAAAAGCAAAAAAATTGATTTCCTTTCCTTTCTTTACCAGGTTGACTAGTTGACTCCGCCTCTCATTACCAGGTTTGCAATTTATGTGCTCCATCGACGCATCGCAAAGCCAATGAACTCATTGTTCAACCCCCATTTCATCCCGGCAAAAAATAGTCAGGCAAGGGACAAATCTGATTAGCTGAAACATGCCATCTCCAATGCTGATTTTTATCTCTCCTATTTCATAGAAATCTTTTTTTTTTTAGAAAAGAAAATTTTCTTCCAATAATTTTTATTCCAATTTTTATCCTATGTAGCACTTACTGTTGATGTAGGGTGATGAATACGAAAATTTCTATATGTAAAAACTCTCATAGATATTCTCTCTTTTATATATTTTAATATTGGACCATACTTTTAAAGTAAATAATTAGATTGACCATTTTATTTTTAATTTTTGTTAAGTAGGATAGGAATTGAGAATCATTGTAGAATATTTTTTTTTTAGTACAATCTCTATGTAGAAACTCTGTCAATTATGATAGATATTTTCTTATAGTACAATGTGATAAACTAAATTTTATAAATTCTCAGTGGAGATAGCCTTGGTTGCCAGAGGAACATAAAGCAAAACATTTTAAGCTTAAACTTAAAGTAGGTTTGTCAAAAGTAGGGTTCAGATCTCATTCATGTAAAACTCAAACACGACCTTAAAGATGTGCAAATTTCATATTATCTACTCTGGTCCGATCAAGAATTCGTTGTCATGTTTTTAAAATCAAAGTCCAGCATCCGATTAAAAATTAGGATCGAGTTAAATCGTCCATGGGATTGTAGTCTGATAGTTGCAACAAGAGATCCCCATGGGGAAGGCGCAGGTTCGAATCCCCTCCAGAGAGTAAGTTGGCCTGAAGGACACTCAGAAAAGAAGGATCAAGTTAACCGGCTGTATACACAAGGGTTATTCTCTTGGCAAAATTTCAGATGAAAAACTCAGTGAGTAAACGTAATTAGAAATCTCTCGACTAAAAGTCGTGCTTCTAATATGTAACAGCAACGAACGTAATTAGAAGACTTTCGACTGAAAGTCGTTCTTCCGATACGTAACAACAATGAACGTAATTAGAAGGCTTTCGACTGAAAGTCGTGCTTCCGATACGTAACAGCAGCGAACGTAATTAGAAGGCTTTCGACTGAAAGTCGTGCTTCCGATACATGGCAGCCGCGAGGTGGAGGAGAGAGGAAGAAGAGAAAGGCAGCTTTGCTGGGGTGATCAGATCACCGTTGCTCAAAGCAAGATTCGCCTATATACGATCCGCTTCCAGGAATCAGCAAGTTCTTAGAGAACTTCTGGAACGCTCATCAGTCAATTTTTGAGACTTGAACGGATTTTCTAAACTTTACGGACTCCCTTAACACTCTTCTTTGGTACATCTAAGAAAGGAGGCCAGGGGGATCTATTTATAGAGTGGAGTAAGACTTCACCATCTCTCCTATCAGATATGGGACTAAAATACCAATACTCTAAAATAGAGTTTGATGTTTTACATCATCCCACAATCAACATAGTCGAGTGCTAGCTCACGCCTACCCCCCGATCACACGACCGTGCATGCACGAGGCATCCTGGAGTCCGAGTCCGATCAACAAAAATCAGCTTGCATCATTGTTAGAATTAATCCTTTTTTATTCTAGAAAGATACTCCCACATGGCACACACTTATGCCCCATTACACCTCATGTGCACACCTCAACACAAGCAATACATTATATTGAGATACTTATTATTTGGTGTAGCCGATGTGGGATTATCTTTCCTAGTCTAAAGGCAAAAACACCAGCAATCTCCCACATATTTTAATATATGGGTTCAGCGTTCCCCACAATGACTGTCCATAATGCATAAGGAGAGATGTCGCTACGACTTGAATCTTTCCGCATAGGTTAAATAACAACATGACACTACCAAAATACAGCGCTTTAGCGACGGATATTTAGCGACGGATGTATTCCGTCGCTAATAGCGACGGACTTCCAACGAAACAGCGATGGTCTTCCGTCGAATTGCAGCCAATTATTTTTTTTGTTTTAAGGGTAAACATCGGTCGAAAATTCGTCGCTATATCGTCGGACATATAGCGACGGACAAATAACCCGTCACTATGTCGTCGTCCAGCTGTCAATATTTTGCAGGAAAATGTTAGAAAATATTGGCATGAAATTTGACGACCACATAGCGACGGATTATCCATCGGCAAACTAGCGGGGTATAGCGACGGCCTGACGACGAAAATATCCGTCGCTAAATACGGTGCCCTAACATAAAACGAACCGACGGGGAGGAGGGGAAATTTTCGTTCCCTCCAAAATTTTCTCTCACCTCTCTCTCTCTCTCTCACGCGCTCTCTTTCTTTCACTCAGGTATATCTCTCTCCCTCACTCTCTCTCTCTCTCTCTTAGTGGTCGGGGGGGTGCACCCCGCGGGGGGAATCGTGGCCGCAGGGGGGA
Source organism: Iris pallida (assembly GCA_029216955.1). NCBI lineage: Eukaryota > Viridiplantae > Streptophyta > Magnoliopsida > Asparagales > Iridaceae > Iris > Iris pallida. The sequence goes on from JANAVB010031419.1 coordinate 6,201,725, forward strand.
CGGGGGCCGGAGGGAGGGGGGTCGGCGGGTAGGGAGGTCGCGGGGGGGGGGGGGGGGGGGGTAGGGGAGCGGAGGGAGGGGGGCCGGGGGGTGTTGGTGGTCAGAGTGGGGAGGAGGGGGGTTTAGGGTGGGGCGACGGGTGGGGAGGTCGCGGGGCCGGCCGGGGGGTCTTGGCGATCGGGAGGGGGGAGAAGAGGGGGGTGGGGGCCCTGCTGGAGGGGGATTTAGGTTGGGGGTCGGCGACGGCGGGGGGGGGGAGGTAGGGAGCGGAGGGGGGCCGGGGGGTCTTTGTGGTCGGGGGGGGGAGGAGGGGGGGTGGGTGAGGGAGGGAAGGGATTGCGTGGGGTCGAATGGGTTGCGTGGGGTCCGCACGCGCGCCCGTTCGATCCAACGGTTGAGGACGACGGGCTCCCGACCCCCTACATATATTTTTTCCCTGTATATATATATATATATATATATATATATATATATATATATATATATATATATATATATATATATATATATATATATACACACACTAGTAACTCACAGTAAGCTGTAATAAGCTATATATACACTGTTGTTCTGCAGCCTATCAGCAGTAACACCTTACAAATCGCAATGCACATGCATGCAAACACACACTAATATGTATACACACACACACACTCAACACTCCCATACACTAATACCAAGTACTCTAAATTTCAATTGATACCACACTTTTACGTCTATAAACATCACCCATAAATGACACACTCTCACACACAACATACGCTTCCCTTATCAAGCACAACACCAATGCACTAACACAATCACAAATACCAAATATCAAACACCCCTCTATTCCTACACCAACACCAACACCATTATGATACCAACATCCAAACCATATATATATATATATATATATATATATATATATATATATATATATATATATATATATATATATATATATATATATATATATATATATGTGTGTGTGTGTGTGTGTGAGGAGGGATCCGTATCCCCTCACTTTTGCATCCCCCATGCATCCCCTCTTTTACATCCATTGGATCTTGTTTAAGTCATCTAATCTTAACTGTTGAAAAATCAACGGTTAAGATTAGATGACTTAAACAAAGATCCATTGGATGTTAACATGGGGATGCATGGGGGATGGAAAAGTAAGGGGATGTGGATCCTTCCTTTTATATATATATATATATATATATATATATATATATATATATATATATATATATATATATATATATATATTTTCCTTCCTTATATATATATATATATATATATATATATATATATATATATATATATATATATATATATAACAATTATATCTAGAATAATATTGAGAAATTGACACAAAATAGGCTCCAAAACACATCATGGTGTATCATGACCCAACCACTCAATATCCAATTGTGGACACAATAACATAATCACAACTCAAATTGGACAAAATATTTTATTTGGGAACACGTATCGAACACTTGATGGTCAAAATTCGTAAATAACAAAAATTGAGCATAGAATTTATCATTTATCATGGTAAAAACCTAGATCTTCCAAATTAAAGGTTTCTAACACCTAGATCTAGCATTAGAGAGTCAATTCCACCTATGGAAGGGTTCCTATGGATTCAATTCGGGTCATGAGGGTTCAATTAGGGTTCCTATGGGTTCAATTCGAGTCAATTTCACCTATGGAAGGGTTCCTATGAGTTTAAGAATCGGTATCGGTATCGGTATCGGACTATTTCTATGAGTATCGATATTGATCGCTTAGGCGTCTAGGCGGTAAGCGGACTCTCTTTGCCACGCACCCACCTACCGCCATTTAGAACCTTGTCCATACTGTGAACCTTGGTGTAGAGTGAGTATCCTAGAAGGATATATATAAGATATCTTAGTAGTAGCTAGGTAAGTATTGAAAATTAAATTTACTTATGCCAAGTCTTTTGGGCCTATCGGAGTTATAGATTTTTTTGAAAATCTAGTATAATACTGATTACCTCAAAAGGCTTGCATAAGTAAGAGTGTATAGAGTGTATATCGTAGGCGGATGAGTGTATAGAGTGAGCCTTCCTACTCCCCTTCTTCTCATTCGGGTCATGAGGCCTCCTATTCTGCATCATATGATATCCATCTCAACCAAAGCGTAGAGAAGTATAAAAATATTAATATTAACTAAGGATCGGTATCAGAATCGGTATCACCATGAATCTCATGGCTTCTTCTACCAGAGCATAATATAAAACCAAACGTGTGAAGCAGAGCTGCACATCCACAATATTAAAAGAAAAAAAATTTGCGATGGGTGGTAGGGCACGCCAGAATCCTTGTGATAGGTCCTGTTCCAGATCAAAAATATAGTAAAATCATCTTTCCCATTCTTTTCCCCGACCCCACTACGAAGAAAGACGTTCACTTCTTAAAATATTCGATATATGTAGGTGGGAACAGGGGAAGGGGTCAGATTTATCCTGATGGGAGCAAGAGTAACAATACATCTACTATGGTTATTTCATATCCTTCATGCGGAATAGAAGGCTGAGAGAGCCGAATGAGAAGTAGGGAAGTAGAGGGGGTCAGAGAGGGGGCCTTCTTGAGAAGCAGGAAAAGTAGAGCGACGAAGTAGAGGGGGGTCGGTATCGGACTATTTCTATGAGTATCGGTATTGATCGCTTTGGCGGCGTCTAGGCGGTGTCTAGGCGGTAGGCGGACTCTCTCCGCCGCGCACCCGCCTACCGCCGTTTAGAACCTTGTCGATACTACGAACCTTGGTGTAGAGTGAGTATCCTAGAAGGATATATATAAGATATCTTAGTAGTAGCTAGGTAAGTGTTGAAAATTAAATTTACTTATGCCAAGTCTTTTGGGCCTATCAGAGTTATAGATTTTTTCGAAAATCTAGTATAATGCTGATTATCTCAAAAGGCTTGCATAAGTAAGAGTATATAGAGTGTATATCGTACGCGGATGAGTGTATTGAGTGAGCCTCCCTACTTTCCTTCTTCTTATTCGGGTCATGAGGCATCCTATTCCCTATCATATGATATACATCTCAACCAAAGCGTAGAGAAGTGTGAAAAAAGTTAATATTAACCAAGAATCGGTATCGGAATCAGTGTCACCATGAATCTCATGGCTTGTTCTACCTGAGCATAATATAAAACCAAACATGAAGCAGAGCTGTACATTCACAATATTAGAAGAAAAAAATTTGATTGGTGGTAGGGCGAGCCAGAATACTTTCAAAGGATTCTGGCTCGCCCTACCACCAATCACAATTTTTTGTCCTAATATTTTGATTGTGAAGCTCTGCTTTACACGTTTAGTTTTATATTATGCTCTGGTAGAACAAGTCATGAAATTTATGGTGATACCGATTTCGATACCGATCCTTGGTTAATACTAATATTTTTACACTTCTCTACTCTTTGGTTGAGATGGATATCATATGATGCGGAATAGGAGGCTGAGAGAGTCGAATGAGAAGAATAGAAGTAGAGGGGGGGTCAGAGAGGGGGCCTTCTTGAGAAGCAGGGGAAGTAGAGCGACGAAATAGAGGGGGGTCGGTATCGGACAATATATTTTTAATTGCAATTCTGTTTACTTTGTCTTACGATGCAAATTTTTACATCAAATCTGCGATGGATCGTTACTTTGTTGATCGTGCCATGTGGTAATTATCGTAATAGTCATTACGAAGAAGTGGTGACTATGAGAGATCATTTGACCCGTAAGGGTTTCGTACGTGTTTACGGCCTGTGGTCATCGCAAGGTGAACTATATGGGAAAAGACAAGATATGGTGTACGATACGTCAGGGCCTAATTTTGATCCAGAGGATCCTAATCCCGAGTCGAAGGAGTTCTATGATATGTTTCAAGATACAGATACTCCTCTATATCCTGGTTGTGAGACTCATTTCGTACTGTCAGGCTATGTCGTTAATAGCTTTAAGTTTAAGGCAAGACTTCTGAGGGTCATTCACCGTTGGATGGTCATTCACTGTTGTAGGTGGTTAAAAGTTCCATATTACACATCTAATCAAGTAAAAGAGGTTGAAGTATCCGAAGAGAAAAACGAAATAGATGAAAGCGAAGATGAGGAGGAAGAGGAAGACGAGGACGAAGAAGATAAATTTTTAGAAGATGATTGAAAATTAAATAAAATATAAAATATGTTTAACCACTAATTAGTTTTCATACAACAATGAATCTTCCACATTATACGTCTAATACTGTTATTTTGTTTAATCCCTAATTTATGTTTCCATCAATCTTACCAGATGGCACATATGACCCGAGCACGTCGCTTGAGAGAGGCACAGATAGAGGAGGTAGTGGTACCACTTGCTGCCGAGGAGGTAGTGGTACCACTTGCTGCTGAGGAGGTAGTGGTACCTACTGCGGAGATGAAGGTCAAAGAAGAACTTCCTCCTACTATTAAGGAGGAAGTGATTCCTAAAGCCGAGATAGCTGTGAAGGAGGGGGCGGCACCAGAGGACAGTTGCACCGGGAGTTTCAGTCATCCATCTCCTCTGGATATTGATCTTGCTGGCGTGGATCCTACTTATGTGCAGTGGCTGAGGAGGAAGATCTTTCTGCGCCTACGTAGAGGACAATAGATATATATATATATATGATATAATTTTTGACCGGATTTGTTTCCAGTAGACTTATTTCTGGTTTTGACTTGGATGGTTTTACAACTCTTGATTTTTTTATTTTCTAGACATGGTTATTTTCTAGACTTAGATGTTTTTGGATGCTATTATCTAGACTTGTTATTATCTAGAAATTCAACGGAGGGTTGCTCCGGGTCTCATTGATGTATGTTGGTTTGTGTGATGTATTTGTGATAGATATTTGTATATTGGTGTGTGATGTATATTAGTTTGTTGGTTTGTGTGAGGTGTGATGCATATTGTGATGTTTCAATGTTTCAGATGTTGTACAAACAGGGAATGCTCTATTTTATGTAAAAAACATTCAAAACTTTTCCAATTAGCGACGGACTTACGACTGCCTAGCGACGGAAGGCGGCGGCTGAGCGATAGAATATTCCGTCGCTAATTGGAGAATTTTCAGTTAGCGACGGATTATCCGTCGCCAAGGTTCTGGAAACAGAAAGATTTCCAGAACCTAAGCGACGATAATTCCGTCGCTAAACCGTCATTCTTCCATCGAGTATTAGCGACTATTAGCGACGAATTGGCGACGAATTTTGCGTATCTGAAACTCTCTGATACACGGTTACTGATGTATTACCGACGGACTTGTCCGTCGCTAAAAAGTAGTATTAGATACTTCCTGATACTTGATTTGACGAAAATCCGTCGGCTAGCCGTCGCTAAATGTACGATTCTTGATGATGGAAATCCGTCGCTAAGCCGTCGAATGGTGACAGCTTAGCGACGAACTTTTTTTTAGCGACGGGCTATTTCTCGACGGATTTTTCCAGTCAAATTCCATCAACAATCCGTCGCTTGGTCGATTTGTCGACGGAGTAGCGATTGATATGGCCGTCGCTAATTTGCTGTATTTTAGTAGTGTGATATAATAATGGACTAAGCCTTGAATTATGTACCATAACTGCAATTCTTCCTACTCACATAATGATATCAACTGTGCTTCTGGTTGTACATTAAAGGCCTTGTGCCAGCCTGGTTTCAGTGTATGTATATTGGGTGTCTACAAAGTTTTTCTCAAGAGATGGCCTACATCTCTATCCATACACTCTAGATAAGTTCTTTTAAAGAGTCTTGGCATGAAATCTTTTGCTTTCTTACGGTGCTACGTCGCTATGACATGGCCCAAAGCTGAGGCACTGCCTCATATGGTGTCATACCACCTGTAGCATGAGGTCCAGCCTCTTTGTAGTGCCGAACTACCCAGCATAAAGCCTTTCACTTCCTTGTGGTGTTACACCGCCGTAACATGGCTTGCAAAGCCGAGGCATTGCCTTATGTGGTGTCACACCACTGTAACATGAGGCTCATCCTCTTTGTAGTGCTGCATACCACTCTTCATTCTACAGTATTAGGCTCACTTGCCTATATACGGTGCTACGCCACTGTGACTTGGCCCGAAGCCGAGGCTTTACCCTCACTAGACACCTCAGGTGGTGTCACCCTACTGTAGCATGGAGTACTATGCTCCTTTGTAGTGATGTACTACCCGTGCTTCCTGTCACGACCCGCACCCTGAAGAGGGGCACGAGCACGTGGTTACGTCCAGTCTACGTCGAAGAATCGACGGTAGAACGCTGTATATAGGGTCTGTAAATACTACGACTAAAACAGATAAATGTACCTGTACAGTATATACACTCCGAATGGAGGTGACATAACAAATACAGTCTCAATCACATAATCAAAGCTAAGGTAGATAGCATAAAAAGAGATATGATAGATAAAAAATAAAACGAGTCCAAAATCCACAAGTCAGAGCAAACACAAATATCCAGAGTCTCAGATAATATAAGTATAAAGATACTACAAACTGAAATGTACTAGCTGGCTCGCAGGCCAGGTAAACCTAACTAAACTAGGCTACTCAGGGTGAGCAAAGTCCAGTGGCTCTACCAATAAGCTACGGTCTAAATCTAGTCCATCAGAATCAACCCCATAGTAGGTCGGGCAGTCAGTCTCAGAGTCATCTGTAAAATTTGTCAACGGTATCCTGTCAGGAAAATGAGCAAGTACAAACACCAACAACAGTTCCATATGAATTGAGAAATACTATAAGAGACAGCAATAATGAAATACAAGACAAAAGATAATGCGACTTGGGAACCATTTGAAAGTCGAGTTACAACCCTTGAACCAAACAAGGACCGGAGTTGTAACCCTTCCTTCAAACAGAACTTAGTCTCAAATCATGGTACAGTATAAAGCAGGTAGAGCATGTGAGAAATGAATCATAGCATGGTGAAAGTACAGTAAGTAAAGCTGAACTGGAAATATAAGATATGACAATAAATGTAAAAAGGTGATTTGAATTATTAGAGCGATATGTGATCGGCTAGGGAAGCAAGAGATGGTTATCCACTTGGCCCGGCAATTCGCGGTGTACTCAACGGAGAGTCATGCCGTCCAACCTGGATAACTGGTAATGAGGTGTCTGCTACACCCTACGTGAGGTGAGGGTGGTGCTAGCAATATATAGTTACAGGAAGGCTTTGATCACATAACCCCTAATAATTCCCCCATCCCGGAATAGTATCACGGATCCGGACATAACACGTCATGACACGAGATTTAAAAGCAGGTGATCAGCCCACTCCCAAGTCCATGTCTATACAAGTATAAGTAATAAATCGAGTCATGTACCAATATACCAAGTAATCCGGGAACAACATCTCATGACAGGATCCGACATATACTAGTCCGTAAAATATCGTGTCTGGAAATCAAGTAAGACACTACGACTGAATCGGATATAGTAGATATCAAGACAATGAAAACTATCAGTGAATGTACTCGCCTGTAGTCCTGAGCTGATAGGGTGAACAGACGCTCAGAGTGATCACAGACCTAAAATAAGATACTATGAGTCAAACAGGGCTTAATACTGAAAAAGAAAACTAATACAAGCCATGAATGCAAGTCTAAGTCAAAACTAGGTCAATCTAGGTCAAACTGAGTCATACTAGGGCATACTGGTTCATACTAGGTCATACTAGGTCGCTGGGAGTCATTCCAAGTCAAACTAGGTCGATCGGGATCAACGGTTGACTTACAGTTGACTTTTGGTCAAAAAGTCAACTCTGGTCAACTCTGGTCAACTCTAGGTCAACCCTAGGTCAAAATAGTCTAATGTTAACCAACTGTTGACTTTCAGTCAACTGGTCAACTCTGGATTGGTTTCGGTCAAATCGGGTCGCTTAAAGACTAAGTTTGACTCTCGGTTGACTTTTGTTGACTTTTGGTCAAAAAGGTCAACCGACGTCAAAACTAGTCTATGAGTACCATATTTGATCATTACCAACCACGGGAATCAAGTTCTAACTCTATTTTAGGCTTCTAACACAAATATCTTATTCCTAGGCAAAACTAGCATTTACCCTTCCAAGATAAATCCCGATACCTTGCCCAAACCCAAGGAAACCCCGTAAATACCCATGGTACTAGCCTAGACTCCTTAGGGTAGCTAGATATCAACCTATCTAAGGTTTACATACCAAGAAATTTGGGTATCCTAGGCATCTAAATCATCTTATGACACATACTAACCATTTACCCATTACCTTACCTATATCATGAATTTACCCTTTTCTATACCACACTCATCTACATCACTCACTCTCATGACACACTTCTATATTTATCACTCTCATAGGTTTCCTACTAATTTAGATGTAGGCTATACTATAGGGTACTAGTTTCACTCATAAGAAGGCTCTCTCACACACACACACAACTCACAAACACACCCACACACAAAGGCAGAATATGGACAGATTTTTGGGGGATACATGGACTGATTTTGAATGGTTGTGGACTGATTTAGATTGGTGTTTTGGGGGCTGAATTGTGGGGGGACATGTGGACAATGATAGGGTTAAAGGGGCAGTTTTGTTGGCATTTGGTGGACTGTTCTTGACAGTCCAAGTAGGGACTGTTTTGAGGCAAAAATGGACAGCCATAGGGGCTTAAAGGGGCTGCCATTGAGGGGTTTTAGGGGCTGTTTTGGGACAGCAGAACATGGGTTTTCCTCCCCCTCCTGGCACTCTACACACCTCACAAACTCTCCTCTATCTCACCCACAAACACACACACAATTACACATAATCTCTCACACTCAAACACAACATCAAACACCACTCCTCATTACCAACACAACATACACACACACCCCATGGCCGACCACTTATGGCCCCTCTCCCAAACAACACAAACACCACACCACAATATATACACCAATATATATATATAAGCCATATATATATATATATATATATATATATATATATATATATATATATATATATATATATATATATATATATATATATATATATATATATATATATATATAACCACATATATATATTCATATGGAAAAAAAATATGAATATGATACATTATGAAAACATGGAGAAACACATTCTAATAGATGCAAAAATCTGGAATAAAATGCAAGAACAACACAAAAACAATACACAAACAAATCTATGAGTCCAAATAGAGGGTTTTCCTATTAGGACACAATCCTACATATTGGACACCTCTAAAAATGCCCAAAGGACAAAATAGTCTCTAATGGAGACACAACCATGGGAACATTCCTATTGGGTTCCTAACCATTCTACATGAGAGGGAAAACTAATTTGGAGAAGAGATTACCTAATTTGGAGGTGGAACAATGGTGGAGCTCTCAAGAAAAATGGAGGAAACCCTTGGAGAAGAAGAAGAAGAAAGTGGATGAGAATAAAAGATGGGATTTCTCTCTCCTATCCCACCTACATGTGGCCGGCCACCACATGGTCCAAATACCCCTTTTCCTATTTACAAGTTTGCCCTCTATTGGTTTAATTAGTTCATTACAAGTTTGCTTAGGGTTTGTGGGTAGTTTAGTCAAACCTAAAACCACTAAACCAAATTAGTCTTAACCAAAAATAATTAGTCTAGTCTCTAACCAAAATACTGACATATGGGCCATGGCTAACTAGTGTGTGGGCCCGCTAAGGTCAACACTACCCCGGGTCCCCGAAACAAGTCAAAACAAGTCGGAATGAGTTGAAATTCGAACCCGATTCAAATATCCCCAAAATAATACAATAAATAAATAAATAATTCCAAAATAATTTTTAAAGTAGAAAATTATCAAAATACCCCTGTTTATGAAAACTGGGGGTGACAAATCTATCCACCTTAAAAAAAATTTCGTCCTCAAAATTAAAACCAAACAATAGTAAAATATCAAATTCACAAGTCATGGCTAAAAATTTAAAATGATTAAAATCTCAAAAATCGAAGTAGGAATTAAATGACTAAATTTATAAAATTTAAAAATTACTCTCAAATATAAGTCTATCCACCTTAAAAGAATCATCCAAAAACTTAAAACGAAGCAAACACAAAAAATTCATGCAATTTGATAATCGTATGCGTCTGTCCAATAATCATGATACTCAGAATCTCCGTCATGCCAGTGAGCAAGGCTACGATAATCACAGAGTCCTCAACTACGGTACATACCTCTAGAATTATGATATTTAAAATTTTGCATTGTCGCTAGCTTGGCAGCGAAAACCTTAAATTTCCACACCCGAGAGATACGTCCATAGTCCGACTATATGTCCTCACTCTGCCTACTAGCATGACCCTAGAGGATTCTAAATCTCATAATCGAGGCGACCTAGCCCATACGACTTATCTCAGAAGGAATTCATATCACAAGTACAATTTTATCAAACGATCAAAGAACAGATAGAATCGAAGTTCAAGACAGTTTACGAAGGCAAAATGCGGAAAGGAGATTCGAAAGATTGGAACCTGGTATATACTCTGCTACTGCCTGAGTGGGCTCAACTGTCATGGCGAAAGCTCGCCCCTGCTGGTCTCCTCTAGCCTGCCGCACTCTATCCTGGCCTGTCTGTCTGACTGCACGGGCAGCACAGTCCCTCATCTGGTGATCTGGAGCTCCACAGAATAGACAAACTCCCAGCCTCAATCTACAGACCTCCCCGGTGTGCCCTATCTTCTTGCAGAAGGCACACTGGATGGCCTGCCTCTGGCCCTGTCCCTGGTGCTGCTGGGCACGCGCCGGTGCCTGCTGGAACTGCAACTGAGGCTGCTGCTGCTGAAACTGCCTCTGCTGGAAGTGTGGGCGCTTCGCTGGCCCTACACTCGAACTAGCTCCAAGAGCGTCACTGCTCCTTTTCGGCCTGAGGCCGAAATCCTTCTCTGAAATCTGAGCCTCCATAAGGATCTGCTCGAAGGTCGCGTCTCGTCTCCCAGATGTGCGAGTGCGCACTGCATGGTTGATACCCCTCCTGAACTTCCGGGCCTTGCATCCCTCATCCTGAACCAAACTGGGGGCAAACCGGCTCAAGCGGAAGAACTCCGCTGCGTACTCGTCCACCGACGAGTTCCCCTGCACCAAACTGGCAAACTGTCCCTCCAAAGCTGACACGGCTACGTCCGGGTAGAACTTCTCCTTAAAGAGCTTTCTGAAGTCCTTCCAAGACAAACCTCTCACTGACACACGCGGATCCGTGCGGTACCAAGTCAGCGCTATATCGAAGAACTGGCTCGCTACAGACGTCACCCATAGACCTCTCGGGACCTCTGCCAACTCCAGACTCCGCTGGACATCCTCTAGCCAGTCGTCCGCGTATAGGATACCCTCGGTACCCCTGAACTCCTGCGGGTTCATCTTTCTGAAGTGGAGGTGTGTACCGGGCCTCTCCTGACCCTGCTGCTGTACTGGTGCTCCCTGAACTCTAGCCTGTGCACCTCTCTCCACTGCTGCCATAGCTAGCTGATGCGAGTTCTCCATGGTCAGTCGCAGCACCTCTGCCTGACGGTGCTGTACCTCTGCCTGTGCTCTCTGTGTCTGCAACATCTGCTGCAGAAGGGCCATCATCCCCTGAGCATCTGTCGGTAGCTGAGGCGGCGGTAAAAGAATGTCAGGGATGACCATGGGCGGTCTCGCTGCTGGAGGTGGAAGACCTCCTGAAACCGTCGCTGCCGCTCCCCGCATGAAAGGCAGGGACTGATGTGGCAGCTCCCTGAACTGCAGCTCCCCCAGCTGGAGGTGGAAGACCTCCGGGAACTGCCGCTGCTACTCCTGCCTGAAGGGCAGGGACTGAGGCTACTGCTCTCTCGACTGCTACTCCCGTAGCCGGAGGTAGAAGACCTCCCGGATCTGACCTCTCTGGAACTGTACTAGGCCCTGCCGCCTGAGAACGAGTCACCGTCATCCTGAAGATGAATTGAACCCAAGAGATCAATATGGCACAAGATAAGATATTATCAAAGGAGGACAATTGAATTCAAATGCAAGAAGAGTTGTCATGGTAATCAAAAGATCAAAATTTTCCTAAAATGTGATTGAGTAACTCCTACCATACCCTAGATCCTACATCCTAGTCGCAGGCTCGTAATTAGCGCTCTAAGTCGAGCACCATTACGAGATCGTACTAATTGCGACACTGACCTGCATGGGCCACCACAAAAATATGTCACGACCCGTACCCTGAAGAGGGGCACGAGCACGTGGTTACGTCTAGCCTACGCCGCAGAATCGGCGGTAGAACGCTGTATATAGGGTCTGTAAATACTACGACTAAAACAGATAAATGTACCTGTATAGTATATACACTCCGAATGGAGGTGACCTAACAATACAGTCTCAATCACATAATCAAAGCTAAGGTAGATAGCATGAAAAGAGATATGATAGATAAAACAGGAAACGAGTCCAAAATCCACAAGTCAGAGCAAAAACAAATATCCAGAGTCTCAGATAATATAAGTATAAAGATACTACAAACTGAAATGTACTAGCTGGCTCGCAAGCCAGGCAAACATAACTAAACTAGGCTACTCAGGGTGAGCAAAGTCCAGTGGCTCTACCAATAAGCCACGGTCTAAATCTAGTCCATCAGAATCAACCCCATAGTAGGTCGGGCAGTCAGTCTCAGAGTCATCTGTAAAATTTGTCAACGGTATCCTGTCAAGAAAATAAGCAAGTACAAACACCAACAGCAGTTCCATATGAATTGAGAAATACTATAATAGATAGCAATAATGAAATATAAGACAAAAAATAATGCAACTTGGGAACCATTTGAAAGTCGAGTTACAACCCTTGAACCAAACAAGGACCGGAGTTGTAACCCTTCCTTCAAACAGAACTTAGTCTCAAATCATGGTACAGTATAAAGCAGGTAGAGCATGTGAGAAATAAATCATAGCATGGTGAAAGTACAGTAAGTAAAGCTGAACTGGAAATAGAAGATATGACAATAAATGTAAAAAGGTGATTTGAATTATTAGAGCGATATGTGATCGGCTAGGGAAGCAAGAGATGGTTATCCACTTGGCCCGGCAATCCGCGGTGTACTCAACGGAGAGTCATGCCGTCCAACCTGGATAACTGGTAATGAGGTGTCTGCTACACCCTACGTGAGGTGAGGGCGGCGCTAGCAATATATAGTTACAGGAAGGCTTTGATCACATAACCCCTAATAATTCCCCCATCCCCGAATAGTATCACGGATCCGGACATAACACGTCATGATACAAGATTTAAAAGCAGGTGATCAGCCCACTCCCAAGTCCATGTCTATACAAGTACAAGTAACAAATCGAGTCATGTACCAATATACCAAGTAATCCGGGAACAACATCTCATGACAGGATCCGACATATATTAGTCCGTGAAATATCGTGTCTGGAAATCAAGTAAGACACTACGACTGAATCGGATATAGTAGATATCAAGATAATGAAAACTATCAGTAAATGTACTCGCCTGTGGTCCTGAGCTGATAGGGTGAACAGACGCTCAGAGTGATCACAGACCTAAAATAAGATACTATGAGTCAAACAGGGCTTAATACTGAAAAAGAAAACTAATACAAGCCATGAATGCAAGTCTAAGTCAAAACTAGGTCAATCTAGGTCAAACTGAGTCATACTAGGGCATACTGGTTCATACTAGGTCATACTAGGTCGCTGGGAGTCATTCCAAGTCAAACTAGGTCGATCGGGATCAACGATTGACTTACAGTTGACTTTTGGTCAAAAAGTCAACTCTGGTCAACTCTAGGTCAACCCTAGGTCAAACTAGTCTAATGTTGACCAACTGTTGATTTTCAGTCAACTGGTCAACTCTGGATTGGTTTCGGTCAAATCGGGTCGCTTAAAGACTAAGTTTGGCTCTCGGTTGACTTTTGTTGACTTTTGGTCAAAAAGGTCAACCGACGTCAAAACTAGTCTATGAGTACCATATTTGATCATTACCAACCACGGGAATCAAGTTCTAACTCTATCTTAGGCTTCTAACACAAATATCCTATTCCTAGGCAAAACTAGCATTTACCCTTCCAAGGTAAATCCTGATACCTTGCCCAAACCCAAGGAAATCCCGTAAATACCCATGGTAGTAGCCTAGACTCCTTAGGGTAGCTAGATATCAACCTATCTAAGGTTTACCTACCAAGAAATTTGGGTATCCTAGGCATCTAAACAGTGGCGTAGCCAGGATTTGGGTGCAGCGGGGTCAAAATCGACTAGAAAATTTTTAATTCAAAAATTATAAAATATAGAGGAAAAAATTGCATAAATTAGTCACAAATCCTATTTTCTATACCGAACATTCATTGTCTATTCTAGTTTTCCTATTGTAGCTGTTCATTTTTTTCATTCATTTCAAAATACGATTGGCATTGAAGTGTACATTAATTATAACCCAATATAACTAGAACCATACATTTCAATTGCATTATAGTCAGGTCATACAAGACATTTTTGATCAATTTTGACCATCTAATTGAGGAGATTCAGTGTATCTTAAAAGTCATACTTGGATCCTACCATTTTAGTCATAGAGCTTGCCATCCTAGGGTCTTATGAAAATTAAATATTGTTTTTCTCTCAAGAAAAAATAAGATTAAAAAAATTTCATTTACAACCACTAATTTACTTTGACTTCATATCTTTTAATGAAAGAATGTTATACTAGAAAATGATTTCATTCCATCTAAAAACAAATTAAATCTTGCATCTAAGAACAATTAAGGACAAAATTTATGGCATGAATCGGCTACTCGCAACTATAAGTAAAACGAGTAAAAAATCAAATTGTTACTCGTTCGTAATATAAGTAGCCAGGAGTAAAACAATTATATATATATATATATATATATATATATATATATATATATATATATAACCGAAAATATATATATATATATATATATATATTTTCGGTTATATATATATATATATATATATATATATATATATATATATATATATATATATATATATATATATATATATAATAAAAATTGAGTGGGGTCACATGACCCCACTGGGCTATGCTGGCTCCGCCATTGCATCTAAATCATCTTATGACACATATTAACCATTTACCCATTACCTTACCTATATCATGAATTTTACCCTTTTCTATACCACACTCATCTACACCACTCACTCTCATGACACACTCCTATATTTATCACTCTCATAGGTTTCCTATAGGTTTCCTACTAATTTAGATGTAGGCTATACTATAGGGTACTAGTTTCACTCATAAGAAGGCTCTCACACACACACACACAACTCACAAACACACCCACACACAAAGGCAAAATATGGACAGATTTTTGGGGGATACATGGACTGATTTTGAATGGTTGTGGACTGATTTAGAGTGGTGTTTTGGGGGCTGAATTGTGATGGGAAATGTGGACAAATGATAGGGTTAAAGGGGCTGTTTTGTTGGCATTTGGTGGACTGGTCTTGACAGTCCAAGTAGGGACTGTTTTGAGGCAAAATGGACAGCCATAGGGGCTTAAAGGGGCTGCCATTGAGGGGTTTTAGGGGCTATTTTGGGACAGCAGAACATGGGTTTTCCTCCCCCTCCTAGCACTCTACACACCTCACAAACTCTCCTCTATCTCACCCACAAACACACACACAATTACACATAATCTCTCACACTCAAACACAACATCAAACACCACTCCTCATTACCAACACAACATACACACACACCCCCCATGGCCGACCACTTATGGCCCCTCTCCCAAATAACACAAACACCACACCATAATATATACACCAATATATATATATAAGCCATATATATATATACATATATATATATATATATATAGAAATATATATATATAACCACATATATATTCATATGGAAAAAACATGAATATGATACATTATGAAACATGGAGAAACACATTCTAATCCATGCAAAAATCTGGAATAAAATGCAAGAACAACACAAAAATAATACACAAACAAATCTATGAGTCCAAATAGAGGGTTTTCCTATTAGGACACAATCCTACATATTGGACACCTCTAAAAATGCCCAAAGGACACAAAATAGTCTCTAATGGAGACACAACCATGGGAACATTCCTATTGGGTTCCTAACCATTCTACATGAGAGGAAAAACTAATTTGGAGAAGAGATTACCTAATTTGGAGGTGGAACAATGGTGGAGCTCTCAAGAAAAATGGAGGAAACCCTTGGAGAAGAAGAAGAAGAAAGTGGATGAGAATAAAAGATGGGATTTCTCTCTCCTATCCCACCTACATGTGGCCGGCCACCACATGGTCCAAATACCCCTTTTCCTATTTACAAGTTTGCCCTCTATTGGTTTAATTAGTTCATTACAAGTTTGCTTAGGGTTTGTGGGTAGTTTAGTCAAACCTAAAACCACTAAACCAAATTAGTCTTAACCAAAAATAATTAGTCTAGTCTCTACCAAAATACTGACATGTGGGCCATGGCTAACTAGTGTGTGGGCCCGCTAAGGTCAACACTACCCCGGGTCCCCGAAACAAGTCAAAACAAGTCAAAATGAGTTGAAATTCGAACCCGATTCAAATATCCCCAAAATAATACAATAAATAAATAAATAATTCCAAAATAATTTTTAAAGTGGAAAATTACCAAAATACCCCTGTTTATGAAAACTAGGGGTGACAAATCTATCCACCTTAAAAAAAATTTGTCCTCGAAATTAAAACCAAACAATAGTAAAATCTCAAATTCACAAGTCATGGCTAAAAATTTAAAATGATTAAAATCTCAAAAATCGAAGTAGGAATTAAATGACTAAATTTATAAAATTTAAAAATTACTCTCAAATATAAGTCTATCCACCTTAAAAGAATCATCCAAAAACTTAAAACGAAGCAAACACAGAAAATTCATGCAATTTGATAATCGTATGCGTCTGTCCAATAATCATGATACTCAGAATCTCCGTCATGCCAGTGAGCAAGGCTACGATAATCACAGAGTCCTCAACTACGGTACATACATCTAGAATTATGATATTTAAAATTTTCGCATTGTCGCTAGCTTGGCAGCAAAAACCTTAAATTCCTACACCCGAGAGATACGTCCATAGTCCGACTATATGTCCTCGCTATGCCTGCTAGCATGACCCTAGAGGATTCTAAATCTCATAATCGAGGCGACCTAGCCCATACGACTTATCTCAGAAGGAATTCACATCACAAGTACAATTTCATCAAACGATCAAAGAACAGATAGAATCGAAGTTCAAGACAGTTTACGAAGGCAAAATGCGGAAAGGAGATTCGAAAGATTGGAACCTGCTATATGCTCTGCTACTGCCTGAGTGGGCTCAACTGTCATGGCGAAAGCTCGCCCCTGCTGGTCTCCTCTAGTCTGTCGCACTCTATCCTGGCCTGTCTGTCTGGCTGCACGGGCAGCACAGTCCCTCATCTGGTGATCTGGAGCTCCACATAACAGACAAACTCCCAGCCTCAATCTACAGACCTCCCCGGTGTGCCTTTTCTTCTTGCAGAAGGCACACTGGATGGCCTGCCTCTGGCCCTGTCCCTGGTGCTGCTGGGCACGCGTCGGTGCCTGCTGGAACTGTAACTGAGGTTGCTGCTGCTGAAACTGCCTCTGCTGGAAGTGTGGGCGCTTCGCTGGCCCTGCACTCGAACTAGCTCCAAGAGCGTCGCTGCTCCTCTTCGGCCTGAGGCCGAAATCCTCCTCTGAAATCTGAGCCTCCATAAGGATCTGCTCGAAGGTCGCGTCTCGTCGCCCAGATGTGCGAGTGCGCACTGCATGGTTGAGACCCCTTCTAAACTTCCGGGCCTTGCACCCCTCATCCTGAACCAAACTGGGTGCAAACCGGCTCAAGCGGAAGAACTCCGCTGCATACTCGTCCACCGAAGAGTTCCCCTGCACCAAACTGGCAAACTGTCCCTCCAAAGCTGAGTTCATAATCCTGCAAAGTCCCAAAGGATTGCCTACTTACAGTAGTTCTGGTTCTGAAACCCCACAATATCCAAAGAGATTGCCCACTAACATTGGTTCTTGGTACATGACCCCACAATATCCAGAGGATAGCCCACTAACAGTGGTTCTAGGTCCGTGACCCCGTAATATACCAAAGGATTGCCCACTGCATCTGATATTCTTCCAGTCAATGGTCCTTCCTTGAACCAAAAGCTAGATGTCGAGTAGATTTCTCTTTGAACTAATAGCATAAAACTTTATGGTAGGATTGCAGAGACACAATATCAGAGTATCTTCAAGCCCATTTTATATGCTGTGTTTTCAACCAACTGGCGCTTGAGACCTTTGGTGAACGGATCTGCTAGATTCTCCTGGCTCCGAACATCCACTACGACAATGACTCCGCTTTTAGTAAGATCATTCACCGACCTGTGCCTTAATCGCACAGCCCTCTTATTTCTATTACAGAGGTTATTTGATGCCACATGCTGCAGTCGCCTGGTTGTCGCAGTAAATCGGTACTACCGAAATTTGTGCACCAACCATAGGAAGATTATACATGAGCTTCCGAAGCCATTTTTCTTCATCTGCAGCTGCTAGTACATAAAAGTCAATTTCCATAGACGAGTGTGATAGCGTAGACTACTTCTTCGACTTCCACGATATAGCAGCTCCATCCATTGATAATATGTATCCTCCTGTGGACCTTTCACTCTCTACTTCTGAGCACCAGCCCGCATCACTGAAGCCTTTTACTACTGTTGGATCTCTGCAGTAGTACAGTACATACTTCTGAGTCCTTTTGAGTTATCTCATAACCCTCTTTACAGCTTTCCAGTGCTCCATATCTGGATTGCTCGTGAACCGACTTTGCATGCCCACGGCAAAAGCTATGTCATGCCTTATGGCAGTAGTCGCATACATCAAACTCCCGATGACGCTTGGATACTCCAACTGTCTGACGCTTTCCCTTGTATTTGGCTTTAGCTTCTTGTCACACCTAAACGTCGTATCTATTCCTGGAAAATCCTGATACCCATAGCGTGTGAGCATCTTCTCAATGTAATAATATTGTGATAATGCCACTCCATTTTTGTCCGAATGATTTTTATCCCTAGGATAACATCAGTTTTCTCTAAGTCCTTCATGTTGAACTTAGATGAGAGGAACTTCTTTGTCTCAGTGACACTTGCTAGATCTGTACCCAAGATCAGCATGTCGTCCACGTACAGACAAACGACAACTCCTCTCCCATCAGTGAACTTTGTGTATACACATTTGTCCGTCTCGTTGACCCTGTAGCCGTTTGATCTTATGACTTTATCAAACTTCTCATGCCACATCTTGGGAGCTTGCTTCAGACCATACAGAGATTTCACCAACTTGCAGATTTTGTCTTTGAGGTCCTTGACGATGAATCCTTCTGGCTGTTGCATGTAAATCTCTTCAGTTAACTCACCATTCAGGAAAGCAGTTTTAACATCCATCTGATGAATAACTAGCTTGTGAATTGCACTTAGAGCAATCAATATCCTGATGGTCGTCATCCGTGCTACTGGAGCATAAGTGTCAAAGTAATCAATCCACTGCTTCTGAGAAAACCCCTTGGCTACCAACGTAGCTTTGAACTTATCAACAGTTCCATCGGCATTCATCTTCTTCTTGAAGATTCATTTACATCCGATTGGTTTTGCTTCTTCATGCAGATCGACCAACACCCACGTGTTATTGGAGGTTATCGAGTCATACTCATCATAAATAGCCTCCTTCCAAAAGATAGTGTCTCTGGTCTTCATTGTCTCATCATAAGTAAGCGGATCTACTCCACATGATAGGTAACAAAATCCTCTCCGAAGTCCTTCTGTCTCCTCATTCGCTTAGACACAAGTTCTATGATTTCTGGTTCAACAGTTGTTCTTGCAACAACTTCTTCTTGGACTGTATCTCTGCAAGAAGCTTCAGCCTCCTGTGCACTCACACTTTTCTCCAAAATATTTACGAGAACAATGTTCTTGTGCCTTGCAAATTTTCTTCAACGAATTCTGCATCGCAAGACTCAATGATATGATTAGAATCAATATCAAGGAACCTCCGAGCATCACTCTTATTGGCATAACCTAGGAAGATTGTCTTCATAGTCCTTGTAACTAGCTTCTAAATCTTTAAATTTGGAAGCTTCACATACGTCAGACACCCCCACATTCGAATAACATTCAAGTTGGGTCTGACCTTGAACCAGAGTTCATGAGGAGTGACATCGGAAGTTGCATACGGTACTCTATTCAGAATGAGAGTAGCTGTAAGTACTGTTTCGCCCCAGAAGCAATTTAGAAGACCCGCAGTCAACAACATTGAGTTCATCATCTCTGTTAACATTCTGTTCTTTCTTTCTGCAATACCGTTTGTTTGAGGGGAGTACAGAGCAGTCGTCTCATTAACAATTCCATGTTCTCTACAGAACGATGCGAATTCATGAGACCTATACACTCCACCTCGATCACTTCTGGTTTAATATTTAGCTTCAGCCCTGAAGTCCCTGAACTACTCGAATGCTGCATCCTTCAACTTGATAAGTCATGCGAACTCGTACTTCGAGAAATACTTCGAACCGGCCTCTGTGAAGAATTGATAAAGTCACAGATATCTCTGAGTGTACTAACTCCAGATGATCAGTACTTCAGTTCAATCATCTGAACAGCTTCCTTATTGTCTTGTATCTGCACAGACCTTAAATTCCTCTACCTCCTTACCCCCATATTCTGAAGATAAGGCCCCGTTAGGACATCTTGAGTCTGCTTCTATCATAGAACAACTCTTAGTCCATTCAACGAAGTAACTTCATTGCCATCAGCAGAAGTTCGAACATCCCTTCAGTACCGAACATCTTTTTGAAGCATGTTTCTCGCCATGAAATCACCATCTGGCTGGTACAAATGTCCATCTCTCAAGTCTGTATCAGATAACAAGCTTCCTGAGATCAGATCTTTCAAAATCTTCGGTACGTGTAACACGCATTCCAGTGTCCTTTCCTGTGGTTTATAACCACTGTCTCGATCTTCAGATATTCTGCTAGGTACATGTTCGCCATCGAGACCTTCGTCATAACAAGGTTCGTCTTTGGTGAACAGCTCTTTCGAGAGCACACGCGGTCAGATGTACTAGTATCCAACCTCCAGTCAGTTACCACGCTAGATAACTCAACCTGTGCAACAATAGCAACCAAGTTAAGTAATCAAAACAATCAAGTTTAGCCATACCTGCTATTTTGGTTTGGGCTTATAATGTCA
The DNA here is from genome assembly GCA_029216955.1 of Iris pallida. NCBI lineage: Eukaryota > Viridiplantae > Streptophyta > Magnoliopsida > Asparagales > Iridaceae > Iris > Iris pallida. The sequence goes on from JANAVB010031419.1 coordinate 6,223,000, forward strand.
TGACCCGCTCCCAATTTTGGGATACGAGTTCGAGGCCAAGTCCAGCCTATGCCGCAGCATCGGCGGTAGTACGCTGTCTATGATAACAATGGTCCACAACAAGCACAATACGCAAATATATATATATATATATATATATATATATATATATATATATATATATATATATATATATATATATATATATATATATATATATATATATATATTAAAAAAAAAAAATATATATATATATATATATATATATATATTTAATATATATATATATATATATATATATCATCCACAACTAAGCCAGCAATAATCACCAAAATATCCAATAGTCTTAATATTATAAATATGAAAATCCACTACAACTCAGAAAGTCTCGGGAACAAACCCGGATAGCAGAAAATAAAATAGACAATTAACTCCATAACTATAACTACTAACTAATGCGAATCCATAAGGAAGAAAATATGCTAATTCGTATCAGTGCTGTAATCGGGTATACCAGTGACGTCAGTGTCTCCAACATACTCACCGTAAACCTCTGGACAGATCACGTCGTCTACAACTGAAAAATGGTTATCCAGTCAGGATTGGAACAAGTACAAGTCTAACTAGCATGATACAAGTACAATATAAAGTAATAAAATACTAAACATGGAAAATAATGATCAATGGAAACAATGAACAATATGAACAAGAAATCATGATATTGAAGAAACTGATAAGGAAAGTAACAAGCATGAAGAGTAAAGAGACTCATATAAACATTCGTAGTGCACATGTCGTGAGAAGTACAACGTTCCTACACATGGACGGCTTGGGCGAACGATGAGGTTATAAGGCCCGCCCCCGTAAACGGGAGAGTTGCTAATAATACAATCTGGACTTTGTCCACGTGCCTAGTAATTGTACCCCTCCAATATCCATACCTCACAATCATGAAAACACGGTCATGATAACGATCACGATAACAATAAAAAAATATGATCAATAGTCAACACTCAACTCTCGTGTGTGTAATAGTCAAGACACGTAAGATAGCATGTATAAGTGAAATACGACAATATAAAGTAAATGCACATGAAGGTGTCAACAAGTACTTGCCTGAACTCTTGGACGGATTGATTTCACAAGTTGAAGACAATATGAACTCCGGCCTAGAAGCTATCAAATCAAGCCATCATCCCACGAACCCCGTCGTACAAACAACCACAAGTTAGATATACAATTCCCACTCTAAAAGTCTTAGAAAGTAGCTAATGGGTTAAATAAATTAATACTATTCTAATTCTAGAATAAATCATCTAAAATTTTATTTTAACCGATTTAGAATATTTGGCCAAGGAAAGTCACGGTTCCAAATTCGGGACCCGTTGCACGCAAACCGAGACATAATATTGACTAACTAGTCAAACATTATGAATTCAAAAGTTTGAGTGTGCAACATGGTAGATTTTAGTGCCATGAGTGCACTGGAATCGACCGTGCCGCAAAATCACGATTTGGTCAAAAGTTACCGCCATTATGGCTAACCATGACCAAATCGATGAACCGTTGACCAAATATGAATTCTATGAACAAAATAAAATACTAGATGAAACTTTGAATTTCTAGAAAAATTATATGTTGTAGATCTCGGTGTCAGCTTTCCAAAACTTCAAACAGATCACAAAACGGAGTTCGAAAACGCTCGAAATCTCAAAAACCGTACGACGTATTGATTTTTGGACAACCGACACTCAAATAATTATTCAGAAATTCGAGATCAAAATACCAGAAAATAATTTATATATTCAGAAACCTAACCTCAATACGCTTCTAACAAAAAAATCGGCGCGCAAAAAGGACGTCTAGATCAACGGCAATCCCTCCGCGAAGTCGAAGAACTCTATCGAACTCTCCCACAAAAGCTGCTGAAAATAATATAGGGTTTTCGAAAACCTAAACATATATTAATATATATAGATAGAGGGAGTCGGTGGCTGTCTTGAGGCGGCTGGCGCTGCCACATGGCACGATCGTGTGCACCTACCACACTGATCGAACGGTCACAGAAAGCTGAGCTTGGCTCGGCTCCGAGCATGGCTCGGATTAGGATTATGTGGGCGGCTCGGAGACCGAGCCTCACTCCACCCGTGCTGACGGGTGGGCCTGCCACGCGCGCCCGAGCGGCTGACGGGTGGGCCCCCCGCTCGGCTGACTGGGTATTTATTTTAGAAAATAGGGTTTTTAATTACAGAAAATTAAATAAAAATCAAGAAAAATCCTAAAAATTTCAAATAAATCCCAGAAAATTCCTAAAAATTCCTAGAAAAGTCTAGAAAATATTTTAAGGGTCCTAGAGCCCAAATAAATTATTTGACCTCAAAAATACTCTCGGATGCCTTCACAACAATTCCTAGAAGCTTAAGAAAATAATGAAACCATATATAAAAATATCTAAAAATCTCCTAAAAATCTAAGAAATTCTAAAATAAAAAAATGATACTCTAAAGGCTGTCTGGGGACCTTGGAGACCATATATGTCCTAGTTTTACTATACTTAAGCTATAGGCTTAGGTACGCACCCTTGTGATCCCAAATCAATTTCCTAATTATCAAAATTAAATTCTTAGGAAGCAAATGCTACAAACTATCACCCTTAAAATATTTTTGTCCTCAAAAATAAAATAATGCTACATAAAAATATTACCTCAATCTTCAAACAGATGGGGAAACCTCTCCCGCATTTCATCTTTTCGCTCCCAAGTAGACTCCCCGGGTGAATGATGTCTCCATGCTACTCGAACCAAGGGTATGATCTGTCTCCTCAAAACCTTCTCCCATCTGTCCAAGATCTCCACTGGTTGCTCTTGGTAGAATAGGCTTGGTCCTACCTCAATCTCCGAATGATCCAATACATGGCTTGGGTCAGCCACGTACTTCCTCAACTGTGATACATGGAATACATTATGAATATTCTCCAATGTGGGTGGAAGTGCCAGTCTATAAGCAACATCTCCAACTCTGTCGAGAATACCAAATGGTCCAATAAATCTCGGACTCAGCTTCCCGCTTCTACCAAATCTAATAGTACCACGAGTTGGCGAGATCTTCAAGAATACCAAATCGCCAACCTCGAATGATAATGGCCTCCGGTGACTATCTGCCCAATGCCTCTGTCGATCTTGTGCTACCCTCAGTCACTCACGAATCTTCTTCACTTTCTCTGCGGCATCCACAACCATCTCCGGTCCTAACAAGGATCTCTCACCCACGTCGTCCCATGATAAAGGGGTACGACACCTTCGTCCATAGAGCGCCTCGAAAGTTGACATCTCTATACTTGCTTGATAGCTATTATTGTAAGAGAACTCCACCAAATATAAGTGATCATCCCATGACCCACCAAAATCTAACATACAAGTACGCAACATGTCTTCTAGTGTCTGAATAGTATGCTCTGACTGCCTATCAGTCTGCGGGTGATAAGCTGTACTGAACTTGAGCTGCATAACGAGGCTCTCTTGCAAACTCCTCCAAAAGTGTGACGTGAACCGTGAATCTCTGTCGGAGACTATACTCACCGGAACACCATGCAGTCTCACAATCTGTCGAACATATAACTCCGCTAATCCTTCAGTAGACAACCCAACCTTGAAAGGTATAAAGTGTGCCGATTTTGTCAACCTATCCATGATGACCCAAATCGTATCCTTCCCGCTCTGTGTCCTTGGCAATCCAGTCACAAAATCCATCGTAATGTGTTCTCACTTCCACTCCGGAATGGATAATGGCTACAATAATCCTCCGGGTCTTTGTCTCTCCGCTTTGACTTGTTGGCATACCAAACATCTCGAAACAAGTTGGGCCACTTCTCTTTTCATACTATACCACCATACGTGATTCCTTAGATCCTTATACATCTTCGTTGCTCCTGGGTGTATCGAATATTGAGACTTATGGGCCTCCTACATTATAAGCTCTTCTCGAATTCCTCCACTTGGTATACAAAGTCGATTACCATGCCTTAGTGACCCATCCTCATGAATAGTAAAGTCACTGCTCTGTCCTGCTTCAACTTGAGCCTTGATCTTCTGTAGTCCCTCATCTTGTGTTTGTGCCTCCCGAACCTTGTCCATCAAATTTGATCCAATCTGTAAGTTCATCACCTGTCCTTCTACTCCCGGTATAACTACCTCAATACCCAAGTTCTCCAAGTCCTCCAATAGATGCCTGTCCATAGTCAAGTACATCGCGGTGGGATATCGACTCAATGCATCCGCTACTACATTCGCCTTCCCCAGGTGGTACTGTAATATGAGATCAAAATCCTTCATCAACTCGAGCCATCTTCTCTGCCTCATGTTAAGTTTTTTCTGAGTAAACACATACTTGAGGCTCTTGTGATCTGTATATATCTCCACCCTCTCGCCATAAAGGTAATGCCTCCAAAGCTTCAGTGCAAAAACTACTGCTGCCAACTCGAGATCATGAGTAGGATAATTCTTTTCATGTGGCCGTAATTGCCTAGAAGCATACGCTACTACCTTTTTATGTTGCTCTAATACACAACCAAGACCTTTACCCGAGGCATCACTTATATCACAAATCCTCCCGATCCTGATGGTAAGGTCAAAATAGGAGCAGTGGTCAATCTTCTTTTTAACTCATCAAAAGTGTCCTGGCATGCTTCTGTCCAAGTAAAAGCCTTATTCTTCCTGGTGAGCTTCGTCATTGGATCTGCAATCTTCGTAAAATCCTTCACAAACTTTCGATAATAACCAGCCAAGCCCAAAAAGCTTCTCACCTCTGCTACAGAATTTGGTGTAGGCCATGCCTTCACAGCTTCTATCTTCTTGGGATCTACTGATATCCCATCTCCTGTCACAATATGCCCAAGGAAACTAACTTTGTCCAAGAAGAACTCACATTTGGATAACTTGCCAAATAACTTCTTCTGTCGTAATGTCTCTAAGACAATCCGTAAATGCTGCTCATGCTCCTCTTCAGTCTTCGAGTATATCAGTATATCATCTATAAATACAACCACGAACCGGTCCAAATACTGATGAAAGACTTTGTTCATCAGATTCATGAATACCGCTGGAGTATTGGTTAATCTAAACGGCATCACTACGAACTCGTAGTGCCCATACCGAGTCCTAAAAGCTGTCTTTGCAATGTCTTCCTTCCGTACCTTTACTTGATGATAACCGGATCGTAAATCAATCTTCAAGAATACGCTGGCTCCGCTCAATTGGTCAAAGAGATCGTTAATCCTGGGCCAAGGATATCTGTTCTTGACCGTTAGTGCATTGAGTGCACGATAGTCAATACACATCCTCACCGACCCATCTTTCTTGGGCACAAAAAGTACTGAAGCACCCCAAGGTGAAGCACTCGGAAGAATGAATCCTTTAATCTCAAGATCCTCCAACTGTGCCTTCAACTCCTCCGTTTCTTTCTTGTTAATGCGGTACACATTCTGTGCCACCGGTGCCGCTCCTGGCACTAAGTCAATAGAGAACTCTACTGCTCTATCCGGGGGTAGACCTGGCAGATCCTCGAGAAATACGTCCAAGAACTCCATAATAAGTGAATGTCGTGGAACTTCTTTTGTTGTCAAGGATCCACATACAGCTCGTACGCCAAACTCTACACTTTCTCTAGAAAACTCAAACTCGGGTTCTCCGGGTGGCCTAAAGATGACACACCCTCGATGGCAGTCTATCATCTTGTGGTATTTGCTTAGCTAATCCATGCCAAGAATAATATCGAAACTAACAATGGGCATAACAAGCAATCTTGCTCGCATCTCTCGACCACAAATAACTATAGGGCAGTCCCTACAAATATCACTAACCGGAATACTACCTCCATCGGTTAATATTCTAAGACTCTTACTCAAGGGAGTAGTCATAATACCATGCTTCATCAAGAAAGCTACTGATACAAAAGAATGAGAAGCCCCAGAATCGAATAAAGCAATGGCAGGAAATGACTTTAATAAAACCATACCTGCGATAATATCTGTCAAATTTTCATCCTCCTCTTCTGTCATGGTAAATGCATGACCATTCCTCTGGCCTCCCATCTGCTGCTGATGTTGAGCAAACTTTTGTCTTTGGCTTGGTAGTGGTGGTCCTCTCTGCTGCCCTCCATCTGCTGTCGGTCGAGACTGAACTACTGCTCTCTGATCCCCACTGGATGATCTTTAAAATATAAAGGGGCATACTCGTACTTGGTGGTCAGGTGATCCACAATGAAGACAATGTCCCAACCTCTTCCTACATACAGCCGAGGTATGCCCAGTCTTCTGGCAAAATTGGCACACTGGAAGGGGCTGATTCTGCTTGTTCTGATGTACTGGTGCTGCTTTGATAAGTGGTCTGTGCTGCTGAAACTGGAGACGCTTTGTCGCACCTTGAGATGTCTTATCTGAAGAAATCATGGAAGAGGTCCTCTTCAGATCAGTCTGCTTCTTCTTTAAAATGGACTCCTGACGTCTAGCCGCATTCAGGATAGCCGTATATGATGTCGGATCTGCTGATGCTGTCAAACTCTGCAACTTGTAATTTAATCTAGAATGGAACTTTTCTGCCTTTTCTTCTTCTATAGAGACAAGAGTAGGAGCAAAGCGGCTCAAACGACTGAATTCTGCATCATATTCATCCACCGTCATGCTCCCCTGCTCTAGTCGTATGAACTGATCCCGTAACTCCTTCCGAACTGTCATGGAGAAGAACATGGTGTTGAAGAGCTCCGTAAACTCTTTCCATGACACATTCTTGCCCAACCGTCTTTCTTGTGCAGCCCACCAATGATGTGCATTATCCTTGAGCTGCAGCTTCACCGCTTTTATCTACTTTTCTGGTGGCAACTCTGATGCTTCTAGTATTGTCTCTATCTCTACTAGCCAGTTGGTAACTTCTATGGGTTTTTTTGAACCAGTAAAGGGAGGGGGGTTTATTTTGCAAACCCATCAATAGTACCCACACGATCTTGTCGTGTTTCTATGCTCCTCTCCAAAACGTCTGCATACCTCTGCTGAGTCTCCATCATGCCCTGGAGTATCGCAAGGATGTGTGCTCCATCTACAGTTACTCCTTGGATTGGGGCTCCTGGTGGTGGGGGTGGAAGATCCTCAGCGCTAACCCTATCTTGTTGATGGTTAGAAGGCTCTACGAACTCGGTACTCTCTGCTGTCGATCCCTCGGGTTCGGGAGTAGCATATGGGTTAGCTACCCTTTTCCCTTTACGGATCGCACTGTGCCTTGTCTCAACCATTACGAACTAAAATGAAAGAAAGGATATGGTTAGTACGATAGATACAAACATATCGAAAAAATCTCGGACGGAATCAAGCAGGATGCAAAATAAGATACAATAAGATTCTATGATAAAACAGACTCATAAGATTAGAAATCCTATTTCTGGATGATATAACCTCATAACTTCAAATCTATTTGCAGACTCGTTGTAGTACAGCTAACTTAAGCACTACCACGAGTTTGCAGTCTTTTGCGAAATTGGACCTGCATGGGCCACCATAAAAACTTGTCACGACCCGCTCCCAATTTTGGGATACGAGTTCGAAGCCAAGTCCAGCCTACGTCACAGCATCGACGGTAGTACGCTGTCTATGATAACAATGGTCCACAACAAGCATATATATATATCATCCACAACTAAGCCAGCAATAATCACCAAAATATCTAATAGTCTTAATATTATAAATATAAAAAATCCACTACAACTCAGAAAGTCTCGGGAACAAACCCGGATAGCAGAAAATAAAATAGACAACTAACTCCATAACTATAACTACTAACTAATGCGAATCCATAAGGAAAAAAATATGCTAATTCACATCAATGCTGGAACCGGGTACACCAGTGACGCCAGTGTCACCAACATACTCACCGTAAACCTCTGGACAGATCACGTCGTCTACAACTGAAAAATGGTTATCCAGTCAGGATTGGAACAAGTACAAGTCTAACCAGCATGATACAAGTACAATATAAAGTAATAAAATACTAAACATGGAAAATAATGATCAATGGAAACAATGAACAATATGAACAAGAAATTACGATATGGAAGAAACTGATAAGGAAAGTAACAAGCATGAAGAGTAAAGAGACTCATATAAACACTCGTAGTGCACGTATCATGAGAAGTACAACGTTCCTACACATGGACGGCTTGGGCGAACAATGAGGTTATAAGGCCCGCCCCCGTAAACGGGAGAGTTGCCAACAATACAATCTGGGCTTTGTCCACGTGCCTAGTAATTGTTCCCCTCCAATATCCATACCTCACAATCATGAAAACACGGTCACGATAACGATCACGATAACAATAAGAAAATATGATCAATAGTCAACACTCAACTCTCGTGTGTGTAGCAGTCAAGACACGGAAGATAGCATGTATAAGTGAAATACGACAATATAAAGTAAATACACATGAAGGTGTCAACAAGTACTTGCCTGAACTCTTGGACGGATTGATTTCAAAAGTTGAAGACAATATGAACTCCGGCCTAGAAGCTATCAAATCAAGCCATCATCCCACGAACCCCGTCGCACAAACAACCACAAGTTAGATATACAATTCCTACTCTAAAAATCTTAGAAAGTAGCTAATGGGTTAAATCAATTAATACTATTCTAATTCTGGAATAAATAATCTAAAATCCTATTTTAACCTATTTAATTCTGGAATAACAATCTAAACGCAAATATTTGGCCAAGAAAAGTCACGGTTCCAAATTCGGGACCCGTGGCACGTAAACCGAGACATACTGTTGACTAACTGGTCAAACATTATGAATTCAAAAGTTTGAGTGTGCAACATGGTAGATTTCAGCATCATGAGTGCACTGGAATCGACCGTGCCACAAAATCACGATTTGGTCAAAAGTTATCGCCATTATGGCTAACCATGACCAAATCGATGAACCGTTGACCAAATCTGAATTCTATGAACAAAATAAAATACTAGATGAAACTCTGAATTTCTAAAAAAATTATATGTTGTAGAGATCAGTGTCAGATTTCCAAAACTTCAAATGGATCGTGAAACAGAGTTCGAGAACGCTCGAAATCTCGAAAACCGTGCAACGAATTGATTTTTGGACAACCGACACTCAAATAATTATTCAGAAATTCGAGATCAAAATTCCAGAAAATAAATCATATATTCAGAAACCTAACCTAAATACGCTTCTAACAAAAAAAATGGTATGCAAAAAGGACGTCTAGATCAACGGCAATCCCTCCGCGAAGTCGAAGAACTCTATCGAACTCTCCTACAAAAGCTGCTGAAAATAATATAGGGTTTTCGAAAACCTAAACATATATTAATATATATAGGGAGAGGGAGTCGGTGGCTGTCTTGAGGCGGCTGGCGCTGCCATGTGGCACGATCGTGTGCACCCACCGCACTGATCGAACGGCCACAGAAAGCTGAGCTTGGCTCGGCTCCGAGCATGGCTCGGATTAGGATTATGTGGGCGGCTCGGAGACCGAGCCTCACTCCACCCGCGCTGACGGGTGGGCCTGCCACGCGCGCCCGAGCGGCTGACGGGTGGGCCCCCCGCTCGGCTAACTGGGTATTTATTTTAGAAAATAGGGTTTTTAATTACAGAAAATTAAATAAAAATCAAGAAAAATCCTAAAAATTCCAAATAAATCCCAAAAAATTTCTAAAAATTCCTAGAAAATTGTAGAAAATATTTTAAGGGTCCTAGAGCCCAAATAAATTATTTGACCTCAAAAATACTCTCGGATGCCTTCACAACAATTCCTAGAAGCTTAAGAAAATAATGAAACCATATATAAAAATATCTAAAAATCTCCTAAAAATCCAAGAAATTCTAAAATAATAAAATGATACTCTAGAGGCTGTCTGGGGACCCTGGAGACCATATATGTCCTAGTCTTACTATACTTAAGCTATAGGCTTAGGTACGCACCCTTGTGATCCCAAATCAATTTTCTAATTATCAAAATTAAATTCTTAGGAAGCAAATGCTACATATAATCCTTCTTAAAGTGGCCCTTCTTGCTACCGTTGAAGCAAGCCCCATCGCCCTTAGGCACTGGCTTGAATTGAGCTGACTGGTCTTTCAGCTGGTGAGAGTGCTTAGCTCTTCTTCAAAATAAATTCAGTACAAGAGGCGTTCAAGATCCACTTCCATCTTCTTGTAGTACAAGTCCACGATGAAATTGCACCACCCAAGTGGGAGCTTGACGACAATACCTCCAACGATAAATGTATCGACCAAGGGCATGTCGTCATCCTCAAATTTCTGACGTAACTTGAGAAACTCTTTGACTTGAGGCAACATCATCTTGTCATCCTCAAATCGTATCTTCCAGACCTTTTCGGTTATGTGGATCTTGTTCCTGTTCTCATCTGCCTTGTAGAGATTCTCTACAGACTCTCAGACATCCTTAGTGTAACGCCCCAGTCCCAAATACTTGAGACTAGATACATATCATGCCAGCTGTACACATACGAGTAAATATACGACTCGTATGTATACATAAGCTGTAAAATGTAGAAAGCCAAGACACTAAATCTCAACCGCAAAGATAAATAATAATATAAAAGCAACTTTGAGTTTGTCATGTATACAATCGTTGGGCGGAGACAAATCCACTACCAACTAATTTAAATAAGAAATAATTATACAAGGAAATGATTTGGTCACGCGAAGGAGATGGCGATCCAAAAGCAACATCTCGAAGAATAGAGCGCAAGACATGGCCTTAGCTAGAGCACCTGCAGACAATCACAAGACACACCTGGAGAGATAACCAGGTCCTCAGAGGGACGTAACAAGACACATAATATCATGCCAAATAACTGAATAATAAAGCTCAACAGAAAAGTATGCATGAGTAAAGGTTCCTAACCATCCTATGTGATATGTATTTTGAGGACAACGTTCTACGCAGGGGCTGTAACGGATTCAAGCAAGCAAGTAATAGAGAGTGGCCGTCAAGTAGCGCTCATCCGAGACGCTATCGGCCCTGGACAGAAGGTAGGTCTCATAAGAGTCACCTTCGACCCAAAATGTGTGTAAAAATAAATGTAGCCCCTACGCTAATAACTGTCCCCTCCCTCCAATGATACTATACATGTGTCGACTCCATGACACTATTTTAATACTTAATAACTGCCAAGTCTTCAAAAAAAATCTATTGGCAGTTATATCCTAACGCACGGCCTGTACGCACCAATGATCAGTCAGCACGCAAGTCCGCATCTATATGCGACTCACAACTCACACACAATCCGTGGCACATCATGACAGTTATATGAGATGCACTAAACCTACGGTGGTCCCTTAATTCTAAGCCAATTGCATAAAATATAATAATTTGCATATATATATAATTTTGAAAGAACAACATAAAGAATAAGCATGCATGATATTGAGCAAGAAATTAAACAGTAAAGGCAAGGTGTCTTGCCTGGTGTGTTGCCTGGTATGGTGCGACGATCATGATAATTTCCAGATAGTCCAAAGCCATGGTAGATGTACACCGGTACGAATTCGCAAAGACATAGGAACGTGGATCAGTCAGGATAATTGGTGATAGTCGAAAGAAAATTGTGGGGATGGATACATATATAAATCTTTAGAAATATTTATATTATCTCTAAACTATGTTTATTTGTAAAAATACGTAATAATACTTTTACTAAATCACTTGAAATTATTTATGTATAATATTTTTAGAATTTATGTTTTACTAGTAAAATATATTTTGCTAAATAAATAAAAAGAACTAAAGAAAAGATTAGGCTACAACTTTAAGTCTTCGTCAAAATTATTTGAGCTAAAAAAAGTATATTTCATTATTTAAAATAGTTTAGATGACCAGTCGAAAGTACTAGGAAATCATTTTTACAAATTAGAAATTTTTATTTCAATTATGTAGAAAATATTATCCCCCTTATTTAATACTATAAAGATATCATATAACAAAGAAAACTAAAATTTTAAAATACCAAAAATTTATGTAATAAAAATAAAGTAGCATTAATGGTAGTAATAATAATAAAGATAATAATAATAATAATAATGATAATAATAATAATAATAATGATAATAATATTAATAATAGAATTAACAATGATAATAATAATAATATTAGAAATAATAATCATTATTAATAATAATACTAATAATAATAATAATAATATTAATATTAATATTAACCCTGTTAATATGATAATATCTACTCTTCCCCCCCCCCCACAATAATACACAGCAAAAGAGAGAGAGAGTGAGAGCGGGAGAGAGAGAGAGAGAGAGAGACTATGGAAGAGAGAGGGAAAAGAGAGGAGAAGAGGGACGGGCTCACCGTGGGGTTGTTGGTGGCGAAGCACGGTGGAGCTCCGGCTGCGGGAAGGGAGGAGGCGCGCGGCGACCGGTCTCGTGCGGTGGCGCGGCGTCACTGGGGAGATAGCGGCGGCCGAACGGCGGAAGGGGCGAAGAAAGAGAAGTCGGAGGGGCGGCTCATGCCGGGCGGCATGTCGGGCGCTCACGGCGGACGACGGAGGGGAGAGTCGGCGGTCGGCGCCGGCTCGTGAAGGCGGTGGAGGATCGGTTGCGGGCCGCTGGAAGAGGAGCGGGGAAGCGGACTTCCCGGGGTGCTCGGCCGGGCTTCATCGGCGGGAGGAGACGCGCGGAAAGGTGTGGCGCCTGTGGAGCACGGGGTCGGGTGCCGGCAGCTGAGAGGAGGAGGCCCAGGTCCGGTGCCGTGGCGAGGAAGGGAAGGACTACTCGGCGCGTCGGTGGCAAGACGGCCGGCCCAGGTTAGGGTTTTGCTTCCCCTTATTCTATTCTGCTGTGGTCGTTGTGGTGACGACGGGGATGGTGGCGAGACAGAGACGGTGGTTTGGGGTCGCCGGTGACGTGGTGGTTGTGTTCAAGAATTTGGTGATCCCGATATGGGGTTCTGGCCGGGTTGGCGATGAGGTCGCTGGCCGGGACGGCAGGGACTGTGGTGGTCTTGATGGTGATGAAGATGGTGCTGGAGGAGCGAGATTGGTGGTATGTGTTCGGGAAAGGCTGTGGCGAGGACGGGTGTATGCAGGCGACAATAGGTTGAATTTGTGTCGGGGTTGTCGACACAGAGAGAAAATGTATTTGTAGATAATGGAATAAGAATCTGGGCACGGACACGATGCACGGCACGATGGAAATTTAGGAATTGTGGTTGTGTGTAGAGAATTATGGAGGAGTACCTGCCTTTATACAGGATGTGGGAATTCCCAGTTGGATATGGCTTAGGTTTGTTTAAACCTCATTTAAATTAATTCAAAAATCAAATCTAAATTAAATCACTTTTTAATTTAAAACAACAATATCCTTTCGCAAGCTAGATAATCGTATATTTAATCAAAAAATTATTTTAAAGTTATCCAATAAATCAAATATCGCTTTAATTCAAAAAAAATAAGTTTAGAATTATCTTTCTTATAATTTGTAAAAATTAGCATAATATTAATTTCGAAAATTAGATATTTAAATCTATACATGAATTAGATTCATGTAATTGCAAGTAACACTTATAATATCATTACTATAATTGAATAAATTATTTTTTGGAAAAAGAAAAAAAACTCAATGGGATGTTTTGTGTGACTTTTAGCAATAAAATAAACAATTAAATAAATCAATCAATCAATAAATAAATGAAAATATTTATCACCTGATATTTGAGAGCTATATCAAAATGTTTTCTAAAAATATGTTCCTTGCGCAAATTCGTACTTGACGAGAGGGTACGGAAAATGCCAATTAGCATGCGACGTACAAATACGAAGTGAAAATACAAATTTAAAATAAAAAAAATCGTAGTAAAAATTTAGGGGTTTTACATCCTACCCAACTTAAAAGAATTTCGTCCTCGAAATTTAGAAGTAACTAGGGTAGGTAGGATCGGGAAAGGTACGTGAGTTTTTAAACGCAAGAACATGACTATATTTTAAGCAAGGAGTCAAAAACAGAATCCAATGAAAATAGGCAATTTGGAATAATTACAATTTGGAGGACTGAGATAATAAAATCACGGGTTTAGAATAGAAAGTGATCGCATGCATGACATCTCATTCAGTATCTAAATTAGATCGAAGATAACATTTATCTTAGAAATGTGCAATCTCGTAAATAGATGACAACCTCCAGTGCTTCAAACTTTGATCAATAACCCAATATTTAACTTACATTCAAGATCGTCAATTTTAATAATTTAACCACTTTCAATAATGCTTCCATCATCACTAGCTCTTCACAAATCCACTCAAATTTTATATTTTACCAAATTTGAAATTTCCTTGAACGCATTTCATTTTCTTCTTTACTCCATTTAAGACTTGCTATTTATATCAACTTCCAACACTTTGATTCCAAATATATTTTTAAATCTAATATTTCATAAAAAAAATTCAAAAATTTCGGAAACCTTTAATTCAATAAATCTCTAATCTTCATCTTCCACATACATATATATATTGATCTCTCTTCTCCCTCAGGCTAAATTTTGTCTTTCATAATCTCTTCAAAATTTAAATTCAATAACTTTTAAATCAATTTGGCCGAAAATAGAAATCATCTCGTCGTAATAAGAATACATATCAATCACCAAAGAGTTTTTTTTTTGAGAGAGAGAAGTACTAATTCTCGTAAGCCACATTCCTCAATTTCATCTAATAGTGTTCATACATATTTAACTTATGTCAAGTCTCACATATACCTTGAAGTCGTATGATCACATTAACCAACTAAACTATTTATTTTCTCTATGGGTTCTCAAATCTAGCTATGTATAACCGAAGGGTGTCATGGTCTAGTTCCTATTCTTTAAACAAGGAATTCATAAAAGGAAAAAAAAGTTGCATAAACTACGGTGAAGTAAAATTGAAATCCTCAACGAGTGAAGCAAACAATTTGGTAGGAAGTACGGTTAGATGCAATGGTCGTGGTAAACGTAATAAAAATATGAAAATGAAAGGACAAGGGTTAAGCAATCAAGAAGAAACACAAGTTAAGCATCTAAAAAATTAAGTAGATCACAATCATATATTGGTCAAAAGGTTTGAGTTGAGATTGGATTTCTAACTAAACTCGGAAGGCAATGGTATTATGGTAGGATTTATAGCTAGTCATTTCGACTCGAAATTTGCATCATAAAAATAGAGTACAAGGGGGCGGGTTTTAGTGGGACATGATATACCTACATGAAGGTGGGCTCGCCTAGGTCTTGCCTATAAAATTTGTTGGAAGGAAAAGTCTAGTGTTGTGCTCCAAATATCCAAGACATGGTAAAGGACACAAAATAATTTAAAATAGAGAGTGGGAGTTCATGAGATAATGATCAATGAACGAAATAAATGACCGAGCTAAAGCATGAAATAGAGATAACTTAGATTCTAACAAATCAAGGTAAAATAAATTAGGAGTACAGTTTCTAGAAGAAGAAAAATCTCATAGTTAAGGGTATGGTCAAAGGAATGATTCCAATCATTTATAAGTTAAAACAATTTGATGGTCACGAATAAAGATCTAGATTTGAGGGAAGGGCAAGTGGGTCAAAGATATGTTCATCGGTTTGGTCGATGAATATCTACACTCGAGTATATACGACTATCATGGCAATTAATGAGGAATACTTGTATCTCATTTGCTTGCTTCTTGGTTCTCTACCAATATATAATCAAATTTCAATTTCCTCAACAGTTTCGAAATAAAATCTCAAGATACTCCATCAATACTTCCAATCATCTTAGGCTGTCAACTTTAATCAAAATTTTAAATCTCTAGTCAATCTCGAAACAACCCTTGTATTTCGCAAATCGAATAATTATTATTATTGTATTCTCCAAATCTTAAACTCAACATTTAATAAGTTTATCAGCCAAAATTCGTACTACAAAATGGAACATTTAAATAACTCCCGAATTTAATTATGTATCCTTCAAATGTGTATATCTAGCTTCCAATAAGTCACAACTACTCTTCAAAAGTCTATATATATATATATATATATATATATATATATATTTTTTTTTCAAAAGTCTATATATATATATATATATATATATATATATATATATATATATATATATATATATATATATATATATATTTCACCAAAATTTAAATATCCATAATCAAGGCTTTAAACTCTAAATAACTTTATAAATCATAGATCATATGACGTAATTTTAATTCAAAAACATTTAACCAAAATTTATCAATCATCCTCAAATTTTTGGTCAATCATAAATCATACTTCCACATTTAAAAGTTTACGATCCGTTTCAAATCAATTTTATATCCCTCCAAAAGATGTGTAGCTATAACTCAATAAATCATAAATGTTTAAAGACCTTCAAAAGTCAAAACACAAAATCAAATCAATTTGGTTTTTCGATCTAGCTATTCTCTTGTATATACCACCTTATAATATCAAAATAAAATTCCAACTATCTTTTGAAAGCGGTAATATGATACTACCCAACTTGAAATTAACTAATCCTTAAGATCATATCTCTAGAAAAATAAATGCCTTTATACTCAAATATAACCTCAATGGATATTATTGTCAATATAATCCTTCTAGCCATAGGTTTGACTAATAAGTATATAGTAGTGTAGTCATCTTCCTAACCATGTTTAAGCACGAGATGATAGGCTGTTGGTAGAAAGAGTTCAAGCAAGATGCAAAAATCAAGGGAAGCCACGGGTGTCGGAATATGGAAATCAAGGAAGGTCAAGGAAGGTAATCAAGTATGTGGATGAGATTCCTAGATTCTATTCCTATTTTGCAGGCCTGCTCGGTACAGTCATGTAACCGAAACGGCAAACTTGACCTGCATGGGCCACCACAAAAACATGTAACGCCCCAGTCCCAAATACTTGAGACTAGATACGTATCATGCCAGCTGTATACATACGAGTAAATATACGACTCGTATGTATACATAAGCTGTAAAATGTAGAAAGCCAAGACACTAAATCTCATCCGCAAAAATAAATAATAATATAAAAGCAACTTTGAGTTTGTCATGTATACAATCGTTGGGCGGAGATAAATCCACTACCAACTAATTTAAATAAGAAAGAATTATACAAGGAAATGATTTGGTCACGCGAAGGAGATGGCGATCCAAAAGCAATATCTCGAAGAATAGAGCGCAAGACATAGCCTTAGCTAGAGCACCTGCAGACAATCACAAGACACACCTGGAGAGATAACCAGGTCCTCAGAGGGACGTAACAAGACACATAATATCATGCCAAATAACTGAATAATAAAGCTCATCAGAAAAGTATGCATGAGTAAAGGTTCCTAACCATCCTATGTGATATGCATTTTGATGACAACGTTCTACGCAGGGGCTGTAACGGATTCACTTAAGCAAGTAATAGAGAGTGGCCGTCAAGTAGCGCTCATCCGAGACGCTATCGGCCCTGGGCAGATGGTAGTGCTCATAAGAGTCACCCTCGGCCCAAAATGTGTGTAAAAATAAATGTAGCCCCTACGCAAATAACTGTCCCCTCCCCCCAATGATACTATACATGTGTCGACTCCACGACACTGTTTTAATCCTTAATAACTGCCAAGTCTTCAAAAAAAAAATATTGGCAGTTATATCCTAACGCACGGCCTGCACGCACCAATGATCAGTCAGCACGCAAGTCCGCATCTATATGCGACTCACAACTTACACACAATCCGTGGCACATCGTGACAGTTTTATGAGATGCACTAAACCTATGGTGGTCCCTTAATTCTAAGCCAATTGTATAAAATATAATAATTTGCATATATATATAATTTTGAAAGAACAACATAAAGAAAAAGCATGCATGATATTGAGCAAGAAATTAAACAGTAAAGGCAAGGTGTCTTGCCTGGTGTGTTGCCTGGTATGGTGCGACGATCATGATAATGTCCAGATAGTCCAAAGCCATGGTCGATGTACACCGGTACGAATTCGCAAAGACATAGGAACGTGGATCAGTCAGGATAATTGGTGATAGTCGAAAGAAAATTGTGGGGATGGATACATATATAAATCTTTAGAAATATTTATATTATCTCTAAACTATGTTTATTTGTAAAAATACGTAATAATACTTTTACTAAATCACTTGAAATTATTTATGTATAATATTTTTAGAATTTATGTTTTACTAGTAAAATATATTTTGTTAAATAAATAAAAAGAACTAAAGAAAAGATTAGGCTACAACTTTAAGTCTTTGTCAAAATTATTTGAGCTAGAAAAAGCATATCTCATTATTTAAAATAGTTTAGATGACCAGTCGAAAGTACTAGGAAATCATTTTTACAAATTAGAAAATTTTATTTTAATTATGTAGAAAATATTATCCCCCTTATTTAATACTATAAAGATATCATATAATAAAAAAAATAAAAATTTAAAATACCAAAAATTTATGTAATAAAAATAAAGTAGCATTAATAGTAGTAATAATAATAAAGATAATAATAATAATGATAATAATAATAATAATAATAAAATATTAATAATAGAATTAACAATGATAATAATAATAATAATAATAGAAATAATAATCATTATTAATAATAATACTAATAATAATAATATTAACCCTGTTAATATGATAATATCTACTCTTCCCCCCCCCCAATAATACACAGCAAAAGAGAGAGAGTGAGAGCGGGAGAGAGAGAGAGAGACTACGGGAGAGAGAGGGAAAAGAGAGGAGAAGAGGGACGGGCTCACCGTGGGGTTGTTGGTGGCGAAGCACGGCAGAGCTCCGGCTGCGGGAAGGGAGGAGGCGTGCAGCGACCGGTCTCGTACGGTGGCGCGGCGTCACTGGGGAGATGGCGGCGGCCGAACGACGGAAGCAGCAGAGAAAGAGAAGTCGGAGGGGCGGCTCATGCCGGGCGGCGCGTCGGGCGCTCACGGCGGACGGCGAAGGGGAGAGTCGGCGGTCGGCGCCGGCTCGTGAAGGCGGTGGAGGATCGGTTGCGGGCCGCTGGAAGAGGAACGGGGAAGCGGACTTCCCGGGGTGCTCCGCCGAGCTTCGCCGGCGGGAGGAGACGCGCGGAAAGGTGTGGCGCCTGTGGAGCACGGGGTCGGGCGCCAGCGGCTGAGAGGAGGATGCCTAGGTCCGGTGCCGTGGCGAGGAAGGGGAGGACTACTCGGCGCGTCGGTGGCAAGACGGCTGCCCAGGTTAGGGTTTTGCTTTTCCTTATTCTATTCTGCTTTGGTCGTTGTGGTGACGACGGGGATGGTGACGAGACAGAGACGGTGGTTTGGGGTCGCCAGCGATAGGCACCGGTGACGTGGTGGTTGTGTTCGGGAATTTGGTGATCCCGATATGGGGTTATGGTCGGGTTGGCGATAAGGTCGCTGGCCGGGACGGCAGGGACTGTGGTGGTCTTGATGGTGATGAAGATGGTGCTGGAGGAGCGAGATTGGTGGTATGTGTTCGGGAAAGGCTGTGGCGAGGACGGGTGTATGCAGGCGACAATAGGTTAAATTTGTGTCGGGGTTGTCGACACAGAGAAAAAATGTATTTATAGATAATGGAATAAGAATCTGGGCACGGACACGATGCACGGCATGATAGAAATTTTGGAATTGTGGTTGTGTATAGAGAATTATGGAGGAGTACCTGCCTTTATATAGGATGTGGGAATTCCCAGTTGGATATGGCTTAGGTTTGTTTAAACCTAATTTAAATTAATTCAAAAATCAAATCTAAATTAAATCACTTTTAATTTAAAACAAAAATATCCTTTCGCAAGCTAGATAATCGTATATTTAATCAAAAAATTATTTTAAAGTTATCCAATAAATCAAATATCGCTTTAATTCAAAAAAATAAGTTTAGAATTATCTTTCTTATAATTTGTAAAAATTAGCATAATATTAATTGTTTGCCATTAAAATTCTTTGATTGCAAATTTTAATACAAACAGAACAGTATTACAATATAGGACTTAGACGTAGTCCTAGGAGTACACTTTTGTTTAATCTGGGTTCCTTGTGCCAATGGAGTGAGTGGTAATGCGTTGACTCCGTTGACGATCTGACGACGGTTATCGGTTCTCTGAAGGTTTGGATTGCTCTGGGTGCTGGAGCTTGCTGAGAGGAGGAAGACGTTGAGTGTCTGTATCTGCCTCTCTGGTGGTGCGAAGTCTCTGTCTGTTCGCTGTGGAGGTTGATATGTATGCACGTAGATTGGTCCGTGTGTGTGTAAAAGAAGGAAATGATCCCTCTATTTATAGTTTTGTAGGCTGGCTGCTCATGTGCGCATATGTAGGATGCCCCTGTACGCGGAGATGCCACGTGTTGATTGCTGATGGAGGTGCATGGACGATGCGCCCTGATCGAGGGGGTTGACTTCTTCATGTTGCTGTTGTGAACCGGCACGTAGCGGAGAAGAAGATCTTTCTGTTGCTGAGATCTTGGATGAGTTGAGTCAAAGGATACGTGTCGTCGATCCATGGCTCGAAGATCTCGGATTTGGTGAGGGGAATGATCTGGTAGGATGTGCCTAGGATTGGACGCATGAGAAGACTTTGGCTCGTAGCCTTTAGGAGTCACGAACCATTCTGGGCGCATGGCTTTTGAGGCGCATGCAGAGCTTCAGTAGTGACTTTACTCCTGTCTTTTGGGATCAGGAAGAAGTCTGGGGCGTATGGCTTTTGAGGCGCATGCAGAGTTGTAATAGTGACTTTTTTTTTGTCTTTAGGGATCAGTGAAAAGTCTGAGACGCACAGATTTTGAGGCGTATGCAGATTTGGGCGCATGGCCGCAGAGGCGCATGCGAGATGGTTGGGTGGCCACGTGGCAGTAGCCGTCGGAGGGGAGTAATAATGATGCTGACGTTGACGATGCTTCGTCTTCTGAAAAAGCTGCCGACTGTTCAGACTTTGGGAGGCGTACTGCCAACTCTGTCAGTTCAGCATTTAATGTTTGTGACATTCGATGGACAGCTGAGTGGGCACGTCGGTTGGTTTTCCACTAGGCGCATGGGGACGCATGGGGGCACATCCCCTGTGATGCTCTTGGTACTGAAGGGCGCGTCTGTGTGATATGCTTGATGTTAAAGGGCGCGTCTGTGTGATGCACGGTCTGGCCGGCGCATCCGCTTCGTGAGACGTCTTTGATGGTGCAACTGTTACGTTCTTCGAGTGCTTTAAATAGCCGTTTTGACTTGGCTGAATTCGAAGCGTCCGGTTCATCCATTTAATGCAAATTCATTGCACGGAATTCGGAGAGCCATCAACTTGGCGCATGGGTTTGATCTGCCCGGCCTATAAATAGTGGCATGGAGAGAGGGTTTGCCTCTCGTTCTCTCACGTCCTTCCGACATAAATTCGTTTACTCGAATGCATTTTGTTGACGAGATGCTCCCGAGGGTGAAGATGCGACAAAATGTCTTCATTGATGCACTTGAAGGTGACTGTTACATCCAAAAGTCAGAGTCGAGGGCTTCTGAGGCAGGCAGAAGGTGCCTGTTGCATCCAAAGATAGGGATGTACGAGCCTCGTCTCTGTTGTGCAGGAAGAGCTGTAGATCGGAATTGCGGCGCTACGACTTTGGTGGCTCTTTCTTCCTTCAAAATAGGTGTCGCCCATTCTGGTTGTGTTGAAAGCTGTTCCTTTGGCCGCGGTTTCGATCACGGTCTTCCTTTGGCTTTGGAGGCTCTTTTGAAGCCTCCCCTGGCCACATGTTGGCTTGTGGTTCTTTTCCCTTCCTGGGCTAGAGGGTTGATTGCCACCCTCGTTCTGCTCAATAAATGCTTCATTAGTCAAAGCATTTATCAGGTGAGCCTGGCTGAGAGAGCGACACATAACTGGGCTGCTGAAGGGATGCACATAACCGAGCTGTCCAAGGGATGCACATAACTGAGGATGCACATAACTGAGCTGCTGAAAAGGATGCGCCTTGCTGAGGGCGCATGGTGGGATGTGCCTGGCTGAGGGCGCATGTTGATTGCTGCGCCTACTTGAGGGCGCATGTTGGCTGCTTGCTGTAGACTTAGGATCTTTTCTTTGTAGAAATTCTCCCTTGTACAGTCTTTCTTAGACATGTAATAGACTTTTATATGTTAAGTAAAAAGTCCTCTTTCAATATCTATATTTGTTGCTTTTTGCTGTGAAGCACTTTGTCCAAGCTTTGGCACATGTAGTCTGGCGCATAGACTTTCTGGTTCTGAAATTCCATGCTTCTACAAGACCCCCTTCAAAGTTTTCAAAACTTTTGGATAAATTTTGGAATACTTTGAATAAGAAGCATGGTAGTGGAGGCGCATGACCGTCAGGGCGCATAGATACTCCGCGCGTCAGTGCTGGGCGCATGCTCCGCTCAGTTAGTGCAAATGATGACGCCTCGGTAACCTAAAAAAAGATTAATGATGATCTTTTTTGGTTTTATTTGTGGTTATCTCTTCACAGAACCCGAGGCGACGGCTGAGATCACACATCATCGGTTCACGCGTGCGACCAAGTCCTATAAATAGAGGAGAGATGGAAAGAGAGAGTTCTTCTTCACCTTGCTTTTTTAGAGTTCTTCTTCAAAAATCCTAACTTTCCTTCTCTCAAAGAAATGGCTCCCAAGACTCCTCGTGGCGGTGCTGACAAGGGAAAGAAGCCGGTGGAGTATGCCGAGGGGGATGCACCTATCACCATTGTGACTCCGGCCGACGTTCGCCCCGCTGTGACGGGTGAATGTCGTCTTTTCCACTACTTTCTTTGTTCCGGCGGTCTTTGGATCATGCGACTGAGTTGACATGCCCTAACTCTCTTCTGCCGACGCACATGGACTTCTGTCCTCGTCGAGGTTTCACCCTGCCGACGTGCATAGGTTTAGGCCTTTATCATGCACCGAGGTTTAACTACGAACGCGCATGGTTTTACACCCTGAATGCGCCGAAGCCTTTGCTGACGCGCATGGGTTTACGCCCTGATGATGCGCCGAAGCCTTTCACTGAGGTGCATGGGTTTACACCCTGATAATGCGCCGAAGCCTTTTACTGAGGCTTATGGGTTTAAACCCAGATGATGCGCCAGGTTACTTTGACACACCTTGTCTTTTTGCCTGACCTTTGATTTTTGTTGTGCCAGTATCGATGACGATTCCGTTGCTGAATGAGGTCCTTCTGGATGCTTCCCTTTGTCAAATGGGAGTTGATTTTGATGAGGCGATTGTCAACCCTGCCAAGGGTGTTATCTTACAGGATCAACCTCCTGAGAGGGTGCTGCAGATCCAGAACCAGTTGCCGATTTTCCTCCAGAGCATGATGGAGAGCGAAAAACTAAAATCTGCTGAATCTGAGGATGTGACCTTCTTGAAACCCGCCTTTTTGTTCGGCGACCGCCTGATCTCCACGGAAGCAAAGATACTGAAGGTCAAAGAAGACTGGTTCTTTTCTGCCAAAGGCATGGTGCTGTACATGCGACAACTTGACCGCCAGTTGCCGCTGACAGCCTTCTATCATTTAGCTTCGAAGAGAAGGATGCCCTGGGATCTTACTCCTTCTCAGGGAGGGGACCTAGGAGGTGCTCTTTCGATTGATGCTACCTCGAATCAGAGGGATACCCTATCTGCTTTACGAACCGGTCCCTCGTTCAGTTGCCGAACTTTGCGTCTCGGGAGCCTCTACAGTGAAGTCCCAACTGATACTTTTGCCTTCAATGCTTCAACCTTCGCGAGTCAGATGCTGACATCGAGGGTCATGTATCCGAAAGGTAGCTTTAGGGTCGAAGGTTGGTGTCATCATATCTCGAGGTGGAACGAGTTGACCACTTGGGTGCTTTCGAAGTTCAAGGCTGAGCTTAAGAAGATTGGGCTGACAGCCGCTATCCGTGCCACGCAGGCTGGCGTGGATCTCAATAAGCCTATGTTCCTTGCACTCTTGGAGTTGTTCAATACCCAGACTGGTACCTTCTACACTCCCATGGAGGAGTTGGGGTTGGCTCTCCACGAGATGTACGAAGTGTCCAAGCTTCCCTGGGGCTCAGAGCCATACGAGGAATATTTCCCATCAAATGAAGAGATCCAGGTTCTGGAAAATAAGGACTCGGAGATGATGGCCATTTTCAAGGAAGTGGCGAGCCATCATTATTTGATGCATCGAAAGGACAAAGTCAAGACTCAGCCTCATGTGACTGCTTGGAGGGATTATGTTTTCAAGCAGGATTTGGCGGACCCTTCGAGGATCCGATTTACGACTCCGCAAGGGCTGAAACCTGCGGAAGTGACTTCTGAGATAAGTCGGCTGGACGAGAGGACTCCTCGTTCCAATGAGGATGGCGAGAACGCGTATAGCTGCTTCTGGCACTGTGCGCACCGGATGTCGTCTAAAGCGGTGCTGACAGCATACTTGATGATATGGCTGCGAGATTGTGTGTTTACGGGCGGATCTGGTGCAGTGGAGAGGGTACACCGGAACCTTATTTTGCCTGCCGTAAAGTTGGCTTTCGGGCGTCCCTTAGCTCTCCTTCCCGCTATGGTGTGTAACCTATTGCGGGGTTTGGGGACTTTTGTTGATGACGTGATCCAGGGAAGAGGTAAAAACGACAACTTTCCCCGGACTGAATTGCCATTCCATTATCTTATGGGATGGCTAATTCTGCATCGTCTGAATGTGATGAGTCCCGGTCCGGAGGAGGATCATGTTGAAGGAGATGCCTTTATCCGCCGCTTCTACAAGAGGAAGTGGTTACACACTGGCGTCCCCGTTTGCAGGAGAGTTTTGTCCTACCTTCAGGGGTGGGAGATTGTCAAGGTCGCCCCCATCTTCAAAGATTTCGAGGCTGACCAAGATTTAATCGACTCAGGTGAAGATGCGATTACTCTGCCGAAATGGGGTTTTCGTTGGTTGCAAAGTATTCGGCCTTCTCACTTGGTCTATCGGAACCAGAATAGGTGTTATCTGGAGCCATATCTGCCCAGTCAGTTCGCTCGCCAGTTTGGCTATACTCAGTTGATGCTATAAAATCCCAGTAACAGTCTGGGGTTCATCGGTAGTTTGCTGGATGGAGCCCGGGGCTGGCAATATTATAATGTCGGGTGTACTGGTGTTCAGTTTACGGCGCCCGTTCGTAACCCTCGGCCACAGATCCTGTATTCGGCCACTAAGCTGTATTACACAATGAATGCTGCATCTCCAGGTTATGACAGAGAGACTAGTTTCATCATTGGAACTCAGCTGGAGGCCACGGCGAACATGTTAATGGTGGCTCGATCATATCGCCCACCAGAACCGGCGGGATATTGGGCTGCTGCTGCAGCATCAGTGAGAGATCCCCTTGTTGGGAAGAGGCGGGCTGACACGAAAGCCGGCTCGTCTGTACCAAAAAGGTCGAGGAAGACGACGAATCCAAAGGCAACGGGAGTGTCACCTATACCGCCAGTGGAATCAGCTCCTGCTGAGGTAAGGAGTCCTCCGTAGCTTTGGCTTATCTTGTCGTTTTGGTGACTTATGCTTTTCTTCTTATAGGGATCGTCGAAGAAGAAGACCCGCATTTCAAAATCGGGTATCAGTAAACCGAAGGAGGTAGCAAGCTCTTCTGATGAGCGCATCCCTCCGATGGTAATGTCTCCAATAGAGGAGAGTCTTGAAGATGATCCCGCAGAGGTTTTACTATCTCCAGACTTTGTTGAAAGAGATGCAGAGGTTGCAGCAACTTCCGAGGAGGTGCCAGCTGCCGTGAGGGCTTCGGACGTTGAGGGTCCAGCTGACATGGGGCTTCGTGATTATGATATGGGGTGGAGTTCGTCGTCTTCGGATGACGTCGCTCCAGGGTTGCAAGAGCCTGTTGCGGGGGTAACAGAGATGGTTGGAACAGAGGAGAGGGTTGATTCCCCTCTTTGTTATGATGAGGGAAGGTCGGCTGCATCATTGCCGAGCCCTACCCCAGACTCAGCGGCGGAAGCTGAGGTAGCTACGGATCTGGTGGTAGCGACAGATCCTGTCCCTGTAGAGGGATTTGATGAAGAGACTCGTTTGACGGTCCTGACTTCAGGGACGGGTCGGGAGACAAGTGTTGATCTCTCTGTTCTACCAGGGGAGGTATTAGCTGCTGATAGCATGTTGGGGACTGGAGAGGTGGTCGCTGACATCGGTGGTACTTCCAAGTTCGGGAAGGGTAAGGGTGTGATGGAACCCTATGTTGCTCCTTCCTCTTGGGGTACTATCTCGACACCTGTGTCGGCTCCTTCTGCTTCCTTGGCTCCTCGGGCTAGTAGCCCAGCCCCTGTTGATGAAGAGCCTATTGATGCCGAGGTTCAAGCCTCGCAGGTTGAGGTCGACGGGTCTTCTTGCGGTCCGCCACCTGGGGTAGCTCCTCCAACTCCTGTCATGACACCACAGGTGCTGGCGGACGCAGATGAATATATGAAATTCATCGTTGAGGCAGTGTATAAGATGCTGCAGAGGGGGGTATCGGTAGTGATGGACGCCAATAGAAGCTTTGCGATGGCAAGAACTCTGGCACTGCCTCATATCAACCTAATTCATGTTCACCAGGGCCACGATCACTTGGCCGTCATTCTGGAAGCCACGATGGCTGAGTTGGACCAGCGGCTTTCCGAATTAGAGCGCATTCTACGAAATGACCTTTCCGTCCTGATAGATGCGGAGAAGGAGAAGCTGCTCGTCGAGACTGAGTCTTCCTACCAGGCCACTGTGAGTGTCTGGGAACGCAAAGTGGCTGAGACTGAAGCTGTAGTAGAGCGGTTATCTCAGTCTATACGGGAGACAGTGGAGACGCGGGCTGTGTTGGACGCTAATATCGCGGAGATTGACGTCCAGCTCCGCCGTCTTGAGGATCAGCGGGCCCGACTCCTATTGGACGCCGAATGTGTCCAGGCTGAACACATAGCGTTCAAGAAGGAGGAAGCGGCTTTCACTCATCGGGCTCTTACCCTGGCTCAGCAGAGACAGCAGCTTGATGAGAAACACGAGAATGAAACTTCTGCTGAGGCTGTTGAAGCGATGCGTCAAGAAGCTGAACGTCGAGTCTTGGCGACTGTGGAGACTCGGGCGGCAGACTTGAAATGCCGAATTGTAGAGCTTTCCGGCAACCTTGGGGATATTTAGGGCTTGTAGTCTCTGCTTTTGTATTTTTGCAACTCTTGCTGGGGATAGTGTAATCCTTTACTCTCCTTTTTAGAAATAAAAAAGTACACCATTTTCTGCGATGTGTTCATTTTTGCTTGTCATAAACTTTGATAATTTGTGTGGACCTATTATCTTTTGCGTACCTTGGTTTCAGATACAGATAATAAGTTTGAAGGACCCAATGTATTTGCTCAGAGGTAATGTGGACGTGGCAAATATGGGGTTCAAATGATAGAATCTTCCTACTCAGAGGTGTTATGGACGTGGTAGGAATGACTCTGGGAAATGTACGGAACTACTCAGAGGTAATGTGGACGTAGAAGTTCTGCGATCGATGTACGACAACGCAGGGGTTGTCTGTACGGGATGTTTACTCAGAGGTAATGTGAACGTGGTAAACATGAAGGATAGCGTAGTCTTACGGGGTGTAAGATTCCGCTTTGTAGGGCATAGGGGAGCAACTCAGAGGTGATGTGGACGTGGTTGTTCTTCTACTGGAGGATGCCACGGAACAGCTGGGTTCCGGAAGCGTATGATTTTGTGGAAGGGAATTGTCTGTGAGCCCTGATGATTGGGTCCACAGATCCTCTGGTGGAAGCATATGTCTAAAAGATGTCAAGAGTAGTACTTCTTTAGGAACTTGCCGTTGATGGGCATCATGAACAAGTCCCCATTGGATTTGGCGAGATGGCAAGCACCGTTTGAGTATACCGTCTCGATGATGAAAGGTCCTTCCCATTTGGGCTCGAACTTTCCTGGTGTTTTGTGAGTCAACACCATCGACCTCCTGACTGCCAGAACCAGGTCGCCAACTTGGAAAGTCCTCTGCTTGACCTTCTTGTTGAAAGCCTGTGATATACGGGCTTGGTAGAGTTCGATGCGTTGTTGAGCTAGAAGACGCTTTTCGTCAAGTGCCTCCAGTTCCCGCAGACGACGACGTTGATTGTCTTCTTCTGTGAGTTGGTTTGTGATTGCTACGCGGAGGGAGGGTATCTGAATCTCGAGAGGCAGTACCGTTTCGCTCCCGTAGACCAAGAAGAATGGTGTGTTGCCTGTCGGGGTCCGTACCGTTGTACGGTAGGCCCAAAGGCATTCGCCAAGCTTTTTATCCCAGTCGCATTTGTTAGATGACACGACCTTTTTGAGTAGCCTGACAATAGTTTTGTTGAACGCCTCTGCTAATCTGTTTGCTGCCGGATTGTAGGCGGTTGATGCCACGTTTTGAATACGATTCTTGTCACAGAATCGGCTGAAGATATGGCTGATGAACTGAGGACCATTATCGTGGATGATCCTCCGGGGTACCCCGAAACGGTAGATGATGTGGTGCTTGATGAAGCTGATCACCCTGGAGCTTTTCACTTCTGCCAGAGGAACTGCTTCTGCCCATTTGGAGAAGTAGTCGATGATTGCTAGGATAAAGCGGTATCCTCTCGATGAAGGAGGGGTGATTGGTCCCACAATGTCCATTCCCCAAGCTTCGAAGGGCCAGAAGGCGACTGTAGGATGTAGTGGTTTGGACGGTGTATGAATGAAGTCTGCGTGAAGCTGGCACGCATGGCACTTCTTAGCATAATCAACAGCGTCAGCGGCCATGGTTGGCCAGTAATAGCCCATGCGTCACAGTCGATCCTGTAACTTAGGACCGGGCTGATGGGCCCCGCAGGTTCCATCATGAGCTTCTCGAAGGGCTTCGGCTGCTTCTTCGTTAGACAAACATCAAAGGAGAAGTCCATCGTAGGAGCGTCGGTATAGCATTTTAGTAGCCGTATCGTAGTAGAATCGAAGAGAGCGTCTCCTGACCGAGACAGCTTCTTTCGGGTCCTCTGGAAGAATTCTGTAGACAGCGAAGTCGATGAACGGGAATCTCCAATCCTGGACGTTAACCCCGACACCCGCTGACATGGTGTGGGCCACTTATGAGCACAGGTTGTTTTTAGGGCAGACCAAGTCTCGACCCACTACCGTGACGTAGTGTTGAGTTCCGAGGGGTGTCGCCAAAGAGGCTGCGAGGCCAGCCAGAGCATCGGCCTCTAGATTTTGTAGACGAGGTACGTGTTCGATGAAGAACCCAGTGAAGGTTGCAATGATGTTCAATATAACTTCATGGTAGGGGATCAGATCTTCATGGCGAACATCGTATTGCCCTCTGATCTGATTTACGACGAGCTTTGAGTCGCTATAGGCTTCCAGATGTTTTATCCCCAGCTGTTGTGCTAGCTGGAGTCCCATAATGAGCGCGTTGTACTCGACAACGTTGTTGGAGCACGGCTTCGAAAGGGAGTAAGCACGCTGGATGACCAGCTGATCGGGGGAGACTAATACCACCCCCACTCCTGCGACGATTTGGCCTTTGGGGCCTGTTCTTGAAGCGCCATCGAAAAACATCCGCCAGACGGAGCTTTCTTCGATGATATTAGATTCTTGGACCTCATCCGGGATGTCTTCATAGAGTCTTGAGGACTCTGGGATGGGGTATGCAGCTAAGAAGTCGGCCAGAGCTTGACCCTTAACAGCCTTCTGTGGAACGAATACCATGTTGTTTGGCGTTAGCAAGATCGCCCATGTGGCTAGCCGGGAGTTCAGTGATCCTGGCTTCGTCATGAGGACCCTGAGCGGATTGACTCAGGAAATAACATGAATTATCTGGCCCGAGACATAATGACGAGTCTTTTGGATGGCAAATACCAGAGCCAAGCACTCCTTTTCAACAGGGTTGTACCGGTGTTCGGCCCCGATCAGAGTTCGGCTGAGGTAGTAGATTGCTTGCTCATAGCCTGTGTCGCTGTTCTGAGCTAGCAGGGCACCGAGGGAATGATCCATGGCACGGATGTAGAGTAGGAATGGTTTGCCAGCGATGGGTGCCACCAGAACTGGAGGGCTCGTCAGGTAGGCTTTGATGTCGTCGAAAGCCTTTTGGCATTCCTCTGTTCAGACGTAAGAGACTCCCTTCTTCATGAGCTGGATAAAGGGTTGACATTTGCCGGAAAGGTTTGCTATGAACCTCCGGATGTACGCCAGACGCCCCTGTAGGCCTCGAAGTTCTCGAAGATTCTTTGGAGGGTCCATATCAAGAATTGCTTTGGTCTTCTCGGGATCGACATGAATGCCTTTCGCCGTGATGATGAAGCCCAAGAACTTTCTGCTCGAAACCCCAAGGAAGGATTTAGCGGGGTTCATCTTGAGTTGATACGCCCGCATAAGGTCGAAGACTGTCTTGAGGTCTTGCAGGTGTTCTCCTTTGAGACGGCTCTTAACTGCGATGTCGTCAACATAGCATTCGACTGTCTTACGAAGGTGTTGACGGAAAATGGTGCTCATAGCACGTTGGTATGTCGCACCAGCATTCTTCAAGCCGAAGGGCATCACTGTAGCAGAAAACGCCCTTTGGAGTCCTGAATGACGTATGTTTTGCGTCATCGGAGAACATCTTGATCTGATTGTAGCCCGAATACCCGACCATGAAAGACATGCGCTCGAAGCCACACGTGTTGTCGATCATCACGTCGGTAATTGAAAGCAGGAATTCGTCCTTCGGGCAAGCAGAGTTGAGGTCTCTGAAGTCGATACAGACTCGTATCTTTCCATTCTTCTTGGTGACGGGGACGACGTTGGCTACCCAATCTGGGTGTTGCTCTTCACGGATGAAGCCGCTAGTCAGGGGTTTGTCTACCTCCTGATCGATGGCGTTCATGATGTCCGGACGGAAGCACCGCTGTTGTTGTTTGATAGGCTTGGCATCAGGCAAGATGTTCAACCTATGCATCGCGATTTGGGGATCAAGTCCCGGCATATCTTCGTAGCTCCAGACAAAGACGTCGATATACTCTTTAGCCAGCTGGATTAAAGATTCTCGGTCTTCTCCTTTTAGGTTTTTGCTGATGAAGATGGGTTTGGAAGAAGATCCATCCCCAAGGTCGATCTGCTCGACTTCGTCTTCGGTGGGAGGTTCACGTAATTCAAAATGGGACTCCCATTGTTGTCCCAGGCGTTGAGCCCAGGGTTCTTCTTCGAAGAATTCCGGCGCTTGGTCTTCGCCTTCTTCTTCTTGAGATTGTGCAGATGTCATGTTGGCTGACAGCACTCTCTTGAAGACAGATCCAATACTGGCATCGGAATCCCACGTTGACGCTTCAGATGAGTGAGAATGTTCAACTTCCTCTGCGTCTGAACTCTCTGGAGTTGACGGCAGCGTGATATAGCCTATCCCCCGTCGAGTTTTGTTGTAGTAGTCCTGCGGTTTTCCTTTAGGTGTTGGAAGCCGGAGAGGGAGACGTCGACCTTTGCCGTAGTTCAGGCCTTTGTCGCTTTTTAGGACGTAACCCATCTTTTGGATGAGGTACTTTGCCTTGTCCGTGTACCGATAGAGTTGCATTCTGCCGACATCTGGTTCTGGCTCGAGTAGCGGGAGGTCTTGATGACGCTCGACCTTGCCGAAGATGATGGATTCTTCGTTTCGACTCCGTGGTGGGACTATGTAACAGACCCCTTGGGACGGGACTACTCGATTTAAATGATGGACGGTCATTATTTATGTTTGCAACGACCGTAGAGCGTTATTTAATGTATACATGGCATTCCAATGTGGAAGACTAGAATAATTAAAAGACACTCTATTATTGATGAAATACGAGATTTTATCCCGTGGGATTACATTGTCGAGAGATAGGGCATCTACATCGACCGAGATATATTCCCTCAGCTCTTCATCTGTAAGCACTGTAGTAGGATCGGGAGGGTCCACCACAGCATTGATCTGGGAGTCCGAGAGGACTACATGGGCCTTCTCTGGCGGCTGGGATGGCGGCGGCTTGCCCTTAAGACGCACCTTCAGAGGTGCCTCTGCTGTGCCTCCGGTGCCTGACGCCTTCCCCTGTAGTTTTGCTACAAGAGGAGCCGATGTTTGAGGAGGCTTTCCCTTGAGCCGTATCTTCAGGGGAGCTTCAGGAGCAGCTGGTGCTTTCCCGGATAGCTTAATGCTCATGGGGGGCAACTTCTGAGGCGGTTTGCCTTTGAGTCGGATCTTCAAAGGAGCATCGGGAGTGACCTCAGGCTCCATGTCCGGCGCTGCTGCCGTTTCTGCTTCGTCATCAGCATCATTGGCCTCCTCCTCGTCAGGTGACTTGTATAAGTCGGCATCGGTGAAGTAGGCTTCAATCCCTTTGAAGGGGTCGATGTCCGCGAACTCCGTACGGATGACGTTGTTGGTGGACACGTACTTCATACATTGGTGGAGCGTGGATGGCACCACCATGTACTCGTGCAGCCATGGGTGACCCAACAGAATATTATAGTTGACTTCAGCGTCCACGACATAACAAGTGACCTCGGTTCTGAGGTTACCGATGTGGCACTTTAGTCGTATTTTGCCCAGTGGTTTGCTTTTGCTGGCGTTGAAACCACTGATTGTCGTGTTGGAGGGCGCCAGTCGGTACATTGGGATCCCCAGTGTTGAAAGCAGCGTCTTTGGTTTGATGCTGAAGGAAGACCCCGGATCGATCTGAATCCGCTTCACCTTGACTGAACCGATGTACCCTGTGTAATACAGCGGCCTGTTGTGTCGATTGTGTTTGAGAAACATGTCCTGTTGGGTGAAGGTTATATTGGGGATAACCTCCTCCATACAGTGGCAGTGCTTGCACACAGTCGGGAGATCTTCCGGCTGCTTGACCTGACTGAGAAAGGATTCAGCATCCTTCAGAGCTTCGCAGAGAGCTTCTCGGGAGTCTTTGGAAAGACGGAGGAGCTCGAACAGAGATAGGCGGGCGGGAGTACTGGCGAGTTGCGCCAGTATGTCAAAGTTGTGGGGCTTGGCTAGCCCCGAAGCATTCTCTTTTCGCAGAGGCCTATCGAAGCGGGCCTCTATCTACTTCTGTTTATTGGCTGCTGAGGGCTTAGACGGGCCCTCGTCCTGGACAGCAGGGACGGTGCCAGGAGGCACCACCTCGACGGCAGCTTCGTCGGGTTGGACGTTCTGTTGTGAACGCGTCTGCACAGGAAGTGCCTCTTCCGCTGAAGAAGAGACCATGCGGCAAGACTTGATCTTCCTGCCTTTGGACTTGGAGGTAGGGCGTACCTCCGGTTGAGTCACCTCGGAGACGAGATCGGGGTGAACCCACAGGATCTCTCCTCGAGATGTGGTGAGTGGGATGAGTCAACTCACGTTGTCACGGGTTGGTGGTAAGTTAACCACCTCCATTGTCGCCTTAGGGATGGGGATGATGCCATCATGTGTTGTAGTCGGCGGCAGGGTGCCAAACTGGAGTGACACCACGTTGGCCGACATCGTCTTATCTTCGTAGTCGACGGAGATTACATCCGCATTGATCATGCGCTGGATGTAATTCTTGAGGACATAGCAGTCCTTGGTTGGGTGTCCGACAAACCGATGGTAGTGACAGTACCTCGGGTTGTCCACTTTTCCAACCTCATCGGGACGCTTAGGGTCCGGAAGCTTGATCTTATCGCCCTGCTTCAGTATCTCAAAGAGCTGCAGGGTGTCTTCGTCATTGAACGAATAAACTTCCTTCGGCCTCGGTACAAGTGGAGGCTTCTGCATAGGTGCTGATGTACCTTTTGAGGCATTGACAGTCAATGCCTGCTTTCCCTTTGCCTCTCGTACGGGGTTGTTGGTTGCAGACCATTTTCCCTTGTCCTCGAAGACAGGGAAACTGACTCCCAGAAGACGAGCGTTGGCTGCCTTCTTCTCCGCGGCTTCTGCTTCAATGATCAAGGAGCTCCAGTCGGGAGGAGGAGTAGAGTTGAGCCAGAGCTTGACTGCAGGCAGCATGTTCATGCTGCAGGAGGAGAGAAGCGCATGTTCTGGCATACCCGGGGGCAGTCTGAAGTAGGCCTGTCGGAAGCGTTCGATGAACACTCGAACTGTTTCCTTCTCCTTCTGGCGTATCTCTATAAGGGACGCCATTGTCATATCCTTCCCGCCGTCGTAGAAACGGTCGAGAAAGAGGCACGTCAGGTCGTCGAAGGAAGATATTGAATTGTCGGGGAGGCTGCAGTACCAGTCGTACGCCACTCCTTTCAGTGCCCCAACAAATATGCTGGTAAGAAGCGCGTCCTCCTTCGAAAGATGTTCCGTCTGAGACTGGAAATACGTCAGGTAGCGACGAGGAAAGTCCTTTCCGTCGTACGGCGTCAGTGTTTGTGGTTTATACTTTGGAGGATAAACCACCTTGTTCTACTCGAGGGGATAAGGCTGGGGGATGCCCATTTTCTGGCGCTCCTCTTGTCTCGTCTTGGACACAAAGCGCTCGCGCAGTTCCCTGATCATCTCGGCCACGTCTTCCGTGGAGCTGGGAGTCGGGGAAAGTGGTACCACCGGATGTTGAACATTTAAGGGATCTAACGTCCGAGGTGCTTCTTGGCGACCTGCGTCCGAGGATACCCGTTTGAAGAGGCACACTCGATTCTCCATTGACCCCTGGGTCAGGACCGGCAGAGGGTGTCCTGGTCAAAGCTGACCGTATCTTAAACACTGCCAGAGTCAATGTTTGCATGGAGGCAGAGAGGGTTTTGAGTCCTCCCTCCAGAGTATCTATGCGCCGGACGAGGTCCGTTGGTGGCGCATCAGACTCGACATCAGCCTCAGTCACGTTTACTGTCATGACGCGGCCGGGAGTGGATGGATGGATTGAGGCCTCACTCTCGGCCTCACTCCCTTGTAGGGGAGTTGCCTCTCCTGGAGCTTCGTCTGGGCTACCCCCGGCTATGTTCGGGAGAACATTCACCACAGGCGCATCTGCAAGGGCCTGATTACCCTCAGCTCCGTCTTGAAGGGCCTTTTCGTCCCCGGAACTCGGGTCCGCAGATGCTAGACTACCTCCAGCTATGTTCTGGAGGATATCCTCGTCTTCAGGGGCTTCTGGGAGGCTGACTTCGCCTCGAGGATCTGCCCCAAGTGTGCTTTGGACACACTCATCTTCGGAAGGAGGCTCGGCAAGTGTCTGACTACCCCCAGCTTCCTCCAAGAACTTCTTCCTCGTTCGAGTGCCTTCAAACATTCCGGAGGATGAGACAGCTGTCTTGGTTATCCTCGGCTGGCTCTTGGACGAGGAAGAGAGACCGCCAGTCGTCTTTCGGACTGACGAGACGTTGGAGATTACGTTGCATGAAGCAACCGTTGGTTCTTCTTCTGTTGACACCTTCTTCCCGAGGCGACGTCGGAGAGGTGTTGATGATTGCAGCCACTAGAACACCGACTGCCTTGGTGGGACTGCCGCTTTGCAACAGCAGTTGATGGTGACCATAGCACAAGTATGCCCCATGAGAGGTGCATCGTGCTTGTCATTCAACTCTCCTGATCGGCGTTTGTGAGTAATCACGTTACGCAGATCGTTGGAGGAGAGTGCCACCTTCGTACCCCCTTCAGGCTGTGCCCCCTGATCTAATACCAAATAGGCATCCCGATCAGTAGTGGGGGAACCACAGCATTTGGAGTGACATGAACGGACCTCAAACATACAACCGGAGGAGGCGCGGGAGTTCAAGACCACTAGATTTGCCTTGCTCGACTTGGTTGTGCACGTAGTAGATGCGCCCAAGTGAGACAAGGGCTTTGAAGGTCGGCTCATTCTCGGCGCCGCAGCACTCGAGTCGACCTTGTACAACTTACCATCAGCAGCGCACATGATTGTGAGCGCATGCTTCTGGCTTGTTGCTGGCATAACACGTTTGGGACGCATGGCCCGTGCTGCCTTGGACTTCTTTGTACCATGCCGCTGGGGCGCGTTATACTCAGAATCCAAATTCTCCTCGCCACTACAGCGAGTGAGTCTGTCAAAGACAGAGATCTTCTGTGGCGCATCAGAGGTGATACGCGGGGCATTGGCTGTGCCCCTGCTCCGTCGACGCATCTTCCTCTCCTGAGAGGGAGATGGCTGGGGAACGTGGTTAGCCGTACGTTTCCCCGAGAGATGCGCTGCACCAGCGGGCGCATCTTGGTTGCTGAGGACGTCAGCAGGAAGGGAAGGCTGGATTGGCGTATCCCCTTCGGTGGTGGTGCCCGAGGTGTCGACCTTGCGCACCCAGACTCGGCGAGTCTTCTTTGGCTTCGACAGCCGCTTCGAAG
This sequence comes from Iris pallida, assembly GCA_029216955.1. Taxonomy (NCBI): domain Eukaryota; kingdom Viridiplantae; phylum Streptophyta; class Magnoliopsida; order Asparagales; family Iridaceae; genus Iris; species Iris pallida. The sequence goes on from JANAVB010031419.1 coordinate 6,259,224, forward strand.
GACTCACACTGCCTTCAGATATGAACTCCTCATACACCTGTTGATTGAGGCGTACGACCAGCGTCTTGTGGAAGGAGCCCACCTTCACGTCGTCGGATTGTGACACAGCTTTCTCATTGGAGGAGAAAGAGGTCCCCAGCAGAGTCGCCAGCTTGTTTGCCATTAAAATTCTTTGATTGCAAATTTTAATACAAACAGAACAGTATTACAATATAGGACTTAGACGTAGTCCTAGGAGTACACTTTTGTTTAATCTGGGTTCCTTGTGCCAATGGAGTGAGTGGTAATATATTGACTCCGTTGACGATCTGACGACGGTTATCGGTTCTCTGAAGGTCTGGATTGCTCTGGGTGCTGGAGGTTGCTGAGAGGAGGAAGACGTTGAGTGTCTGTATCTGCCTCTCTGGTGGTGCGAAGTCTCTGTCTGTTCGCTGTGGAGGTTGATATGTATGCACGTAGATTGGTCCGTGTGTGTGTAAAAAAAGGAAATGATCCCTCTATTTATAGTTTTGCAGGCTGGCTGCTCATGCGCGCATATGTAGGATACGCCTGTACGTGGGGACGCCACGTCTTTATCTTGCTGTTGTGAATCGGCACGTAGCGGAGAAGAAGATCTTTCTGTTGCTGAGATCTTGGATGAGTTGAGTCAAAGGATACGTGTCGTTGACCCATGGCTCGGAGATTTCGGATTTGGTGAGAGGAATGATCTGGTAGGATGCGCCTAGGATTGGGCGCATGAGGAGACTTTGGCTCGTAGCCTTTAGGAGTCACGAACCATTCTGGGCGCATGGCTTTTGAGGCGCATGCAGAGCTTCAGTAGTGACTTTACTCCTGTCTTTTGGGATCAGGGAGAAGTATGGGGAGCATGGCTTTTGAGGCGCATACAGAGTTGTAACAGTGACTTTCCTTTTGTCTTTAGGGATCAGTAAAAAGTCTGAGGCGCACAGCTTTTGAGGCGTATGCAGATTTGGGCGCATGGCCGCAGAGGCGCATACGAGATGGTTGGGTGGCCACGTGGCAGTAGCCATCGGAGGGGAATAATAATGATGCTGACGTTGGCAATGCTTCGTCTTCTGAAAAAGCTGCCGACTGTTCAGACTTTGAAAGGCGTGCTGCCAACTCTGTCAGTTCAGCATTTAATGTTTGTGACATTCGATGGACAGCTGAGTGGGCACGTCGGTTGGCTTTCTACTAGGCGCATGGGGACGCATGGGGCACATCCCCTGTGATGCTCTTGGTACTGAAGGGCGTGTCTGTGTGATGTGCTTGATGTTAAAGGGCGCGTCTGTGTGATGCGCGGTCTAGCCGGCACATCCGCTTTGTGAGACGTCTTTGATGGTGCAACTGTTACGTTCTTCGAGTGCTTTAAATAGCCGTTTTGACTTGGCTGAATTCGAAGCGTCCGGTTCATCCATTTAATGCAAATTCATTGCACGAAATTCGGAGAGCCATCCACTTGGCGCATGGGTTTGATCTGCCCGGCCTATAAATAGTGGCATGGAGAGAGGGTTTGCCTCTCGTTCTCTCACGTCCTTCCGACATGAATTCGTTTACTCGAATGCATTCTGTTGACGAGATGCTCTTGAGGGTGAAGATGCGACACAATGTCTTCATTGATGCACTTGAAGGTGACTGTTACATCCAAAAGTCGGAGTCGAGGGTTTCTGAGGCAGGCAGAAGGTGCCTGTTGTATCCAAAGATAGGGATGTACGAGCCTCGTCTCCGTTGTGCAGGAAGAGCTGTAGATCGAAATTGCGGTGCTACGGCTTTGGTGGCTCTTTCTTTCTTCAAAATGGGTGTAGCCCATTCTGGTTGTGTTAAAAGTTGTTCCTTTGGCCGCGGTTTTGATCACGGTCTTCCTTTGGCTTTGGAGGCTCTTTCGAAGCCTCCCCTGGCCACAGGTTGGCTTGTGGTTCTTTTCCCTTCCTGGACTAGAGGGTTGATTGCCACCCTCGTTCTGCTCAATAAATGCTTCATTAGTCGAAGCATTTATCAGGTGAGCCTGGCTGGGAGAGCGGCACATAACTGGGCTGCTGAAGGGATGCACATAACCGAGCTGCCCAAGGGATGCACATAACTGAGGATGCACATAACTGAGCTGCTGAAAAGGATGCGCCTTGCTGAGGGCGCATGGTGGGATGTGCCTGGCTGAGGGCGCATGTTGATTGTTGTGCCTACTTGAGGGCGCATGTTGGCTGCTGGCTGTAGACTTAGGATCTTTTCTTTGTAGAAATTCTTCCTTGTACAGTCTTTCTTAGACATGTAATAGACTTTTATATGTTAAGTAAAAAGTCCTCTTTCAATGTCTATATTTGTTGCTTTTTGCTGTGAAGCACTTTGTCCAAGCTTTGGCACATGTAGTCTGGCGCATAGACTTTCTGGTTCTGAAATTCCATGCTTCTACATTAATTTCGAAAATTAGATATTTAAATCTATACATGAATTAGATTCATGTAATTGCAAGTAACACTTATAATATCATTACTATAATTGAATAAATTATTTTTTGGAAAAAGAAAAAAAAACTCAATGGGATGTTTTGTGCGACTTTTAGCAATAAAATAAACAATTAAATAAATCAATCAATCAATAAATAAATGAAAATATTTATCACCTGATATTTGAGAGCTATATCAAAATATTTTCTAAAAATATGTTCCTTGCGCAAATTCGCACTTGACGAAAGGATACGGAAAATGCCAATTAGCATGCGACGTACAAATACGAAGTGAAAATACAAATTTTAAAAAAAAATCGTAGTAGAAATTTAGGGGTTTTACACTTAGCATGAACCGTCTTGCTGTATAACTCTGCCAGAGAGTCCTCTATCGAGTTTAAGATAAGCAACTTACAAAGGTTGTTATCTCTCCTCCACTTGGATTACAGAGCAGTAGCCTCGACGACCCTTCGAGCATTTTCACCTTCTGGAATTAAAGGCTCAGGATCTGTCAATATGTAGTCAACGATCATGAGTTAAAGATTAAGGTTGACCTTTCTCTTCCAAACGTTGTAATGCTCTCCGTCAAACTTCTCAAGTTTGTTAAAACTTGTGTCGAAAAAGTTTGCACGGTTGTTTTCCATCGAATCTAAATCTTGCTTTAAGATTGTTATTCTCTTAGCGTAATTTCAGATGAAATTCTCAGTGAGTAAACGTAATTAGAAATCTCTCGACTAAAAGTCGTGCTTCCAATACGTGACAGCAACGAACGTAATTAGAAGGCTTTTGACTGAAAGTCGTGCTTCCGATACGTAACAGCAGCGAATTTAATTAGAAGGCTTTCAACTGAAAGTCGTGCTTCCGATACGTAACAACAGCGAACGTAATTAGAAGGCTTTCGACTGAAAGTCGTGCTTCCGATACGTGACAGCCATGAGGTGGAGTAGAGAGGAAGAAGAATAATAAAAAAGAGAAAGGCAGCTTTGCTGGGGTGATCAGATCACTGTTGTTCAAAGCAAGATTCGCCTATATACGATCCACTTCCAGAAACCAGCAAGTTCTTAGAGAACTTTGGAATGCTCATCAGTCAATTTTTGAGACTTGAATGGACTTCCTGAACTTTATGGACTCCTTTAACACTCTTCTTTGGTGCATCTAATAAAGTAGGTCAGGGGGCTCTATTTATAGAGTAGAGTGAGACTTCACTATCTCTCCTATCCGACGTTGAACTAAAATATCAATACTCTAAAATAGAGTTTGATGTTTTACATCATCCCAAAATCAACATAGTCGAGTGCTAGTTCACGCCTACCCCCCGATCACACGACCGTGCATGCACGAGGCATCCTGGAGTCCGAGTCCGATCAACAAAAATCAGCTTGCATCATTGTTAGAATTAATCCTTTTTCCTTCTAGGAAGATACTCCCACATGGCACACACTTGTGCTCCATTACACCTCATGTGCACACCTGAACACAAGCAATACATTATATTGAGATACTTATCATTTGGTGTAGCCGATGTGGGACTATCTTTCCTAGTCTAACGGCAAAAACACCAACAAAAGGAAGCTTTAAGTTTGAATGGGTCGGGAACTCTTCGGTATTTTGTGTTGTCTTTTTGAACATCTAGGTATTGATGTCACTTTTTCAATCTCATGAGCACCAGATTATAAGCGTTTTGTTCACTTCAACTATCATTCAATATCTAGCTCAGGCCATACTTTGCAACTTGGTTCCAATTTCACGTGACTACTTACTACAACACACTCAAGATTAACTAATTAAGGTTTCAATTGTCTCGAGTTCAGGTAGTGCTAACCCCGGACTCGAACCAGTAACTCAAGTGTGTCCGAGTTCAGGTTGAGTGGGTCCCCTGAGGACCTCTACACACAGAGGATATATCTAGCCACAAGCTGGACAAGCCATCGGGCTTGGGCAACCTCCCTGATCAGGGCAACCCCCCTCCTCTACCCCACCCCTAAGTCCCACCTCTCCCTTAATAAAGTCTATGTGGTCCACTCTAACTCCTCTTTGTTAGTTGAACTAGCAATCCACCAGACCTATCTTTTGAGTTCCTATTGGAAATGACTCGAGTAGCTCAAGGAGAGGAACTCGGAATCTGAGCTCCACGATGTCATTAGAACATGAGACTTTGACGTAGCTACCGACCCCACTCGTCATCAATTTTTGATATCTTCTTTTGGAGTCGATGACAAGGGACAACCAAATACAGCTTCGACTAGGGCAACCAAACCCTCTGGGCCAGCCCTGCCACCCAGTCAGGAAGCAGATATCTTTTCCCACCGACCACTAGGGCTGGTTCAACCCATACATATCCTATCCATTATAAACCACAAAACTGCAGTGTTGTACTAATATTTCACCAAGAACTAAAACCTTATCATTTGTGTATATAGTGTCTCTAGTTTTGTTGGTGTATAAATCGGATATGAGTTCGCACTGGGTCATTCTCATGTGAACCTAAGGAGACCCTATCATTTTGAACACCATGTCGAAAAATAGAACTACGAATTCTGATCCAACTCGAGTAAAATTGGATCGTCTATGGATTCTGATTCGATTCCTAGCCAACCACCCCATTTGATACATAACCATCGTAAGAAACAAAACGAAACAAATAATAACATATGCCATAATAAGGCATATAGTAGCCCTATAATATTATTTTTTCTAGTGCCTATAGCTCGACTATAAATACGTAGATTATTGGGAGGGGAGGATTCTGATTCTCATGCGACCTTGCTGGCTAGTTTTTCGGACTTTGTGATACCTGTACGAGGGATCCTGTGATCTACCTTGTATATATAGACACACAACAAACACACATCACTATAAAAAAAAGACATTATAGAGATGTCTAAATTCGTCGCTCATCCACTACAAAAATTAGAGGAAATAACTCAAAAAAACGTTGCAAGTAACAAAAAAGCCAATAACAACATTTAGCAACATCACCAGATGTGCGAGAGTCACGTATTTGCTAATCGCATATCTAAAATTCATCGATGAACGTCGCCGTTACGATATATGTACCACATCGCTGAAACGTCATTGAATCGACGATGTACCAACGAAGTATACCACGTCACCAAGAAAACAATATTACGACAACGTTCTATTACACCATAGCGACTCCGGTAAATGACATGGCAAGTCTTGCCGTGTCAGCAACATCAACGACGTATATATGACAACATTCAACGACATATTGATTTTACGTCCGTGTATGTCGCGAAACATCACTACATGTCTAGGTAGTGACGTTCTGATACTATTTAGAGACACGATCAACAACATTACGATATCAGATAATGACATTATAATACATGTTAGCGACACATATGTGTGTCGTTGAACGTCACTGATACGTCTCTAAGTATAAGAAAATTGGAATTTTTGTAGAAACATAAATTGATACACTGATACACAATATACAAATATATACTAATATATGCGAGGTCCTATAATTATACAAACCAGAATCCAAATATACACAAAAACAAAATTATACAAAGAATCAAAATTATACCATCAATCCAAATATACATAATAACAGAAAACCATAATTAAAGTTGTAAAATATCATAAACTCATATATATAAACAAGTTTTAATACAGTCTGATACGAAGAGAACATGGAATCAAAGATCCAACTAGGGCCAATACATAGATTGATACAAACCCAACCATGCTTGCTGGTAGTGAAGAGGCGACAATATCGATGCTTGAGGGAGATACTCCTCGATGTGCAATAATCTTGCATTCATGACATCTATGCAGTTGGCCAATATATTAGTACTGCGCTCAAGCGTCATACTCAATGTAACATGCATCTGCCTCAGAGTAGTCATCGTTTGCTTCAGCTCCGTAATATTATGCTTAACCGCCTCAAAACGTGCCATGAAGGCCGACATGTCCATCTGGGTTGCGCTTGTGACTACCAAGGGAGATAAGACTTCCTCTCAAGCAAGTCTCGAAGAGATGCAAACTATTGCTAAAGGTCTGATAGTAGTTGGTAACTTCTACAAATAATGGGTGGCCCTCAAATCCCTCATCCGACGTCTGTATTGCAACATAGGAGGCGTACAACCCCATACCATAGTAAGTAGAAAACGTTAATAGTTACTATAGTGATGCAAATTAATACATACTAAATTAAATAAATATATCCTAAATTAAGTTGAAAAAACATACCATACGATGAAAATGTTTCATCATGTAGGTTTTATAACTAATTCCAGTCGATACATAAATTAGTATATGTATCTGACTCGATATATATCACTTATTAAACCCCAAACACTTTATACCCATGCAATTGGTCGCTCTGAATATTAACCAACTTCATTCATTTCTTGCTTATATTACCTAGGATTATTTAAGTTCTACTCGTATGTAATATCATAAATTCTTATCAAATATGTATTCTTTCTATTAATCATTTAACATAACTAGAAGCACATCGGTAATGTAAAGCTAAGAAAAGTAATCAGTTGCATACTAAAAAATGCATCCCATAAAAGAGTGCTGGTTCTTCACATCATCATTTCCAAATGTGGGGGAAGGACATCCACATGGTCAATTTATCCAATATTTGTATATAGATGGATCTTTTGCTTTTCTGTATTATCTCTCTTTTCATTATACCCATTGAAACATGTATAATGAAAAAAGATATAATACATGAAAGCAGAAATTCATACATATATAATCTTGGATAAATTGAGATACGAAGGAAAAATAAGGAATATATCTAGCTCCAGAGTCAAATAGATGTGGGTATCTCGCGTTGGTAGTTCGATTTAATTGGTATTGCTTATTAAACCCCAAATACTTTATACTCATGCAATGGGTGGCATAGAATATCAACCAAACTTTATTTCTTTCTTGCTTACATTACCTAGGATTATCTAAATTTTACTCATGTATTATCATAAGTTCTCATCAAATATGTGTACTTTGTTGAACAGAACTAGAAGTAACCCAATAAGGTAAAGCTAAGAAAAGTAATCAATTATACACCATAAAAGAGTATTGGGTTCATCGCATCATCATTGCCAAGTATGGGGGAAGGGTACATCCATAGGGTCAATTTATCCAATATTTGATATATATATATATATATAATATATATATATATTTTTTTTTAAATATATATATATATATATATATATATATATATATATATATTTTTTTTTTTATATATATATGGATGTTTTGCTTTATATAATATATATATATATATATATATATATATATATATATATATATATATATATATATATATATATATGTATATATATATATATATATATATATATATATATATATATATGGATGTTTTGCTTTCACGTATTATATTTCTTTCTGTTATACCTGTTGATTGTATAAAATCAATAAATACATAAAAAAATCAATAAACAAGTACTATATCTTTTTTCGTCATCACGACCAAGTATGGGGGAGGAGCATGCATAGGGTCATTGTCAAGTCTATACTGCTAATTTTAGCCTCACCTAGTCCAAACTGCTAATTTTAGTCTCGCATAGTCCAGACTACTAATTTATATTGCATCAAACATGCCATTAGGGCAACCACATGATAAAACACCAAACACACATCACCATAGTTGGAGAAGGATGTTTACTACCTTTGAAATGGGTTTGGATTATATTGTACTGATATGAATAATACATACACCATGACAACAAAATAATTTATTTTCATTCTCTTTTCTCTATGGACTTGATGCTTGCAGGATCTCTTCCTAGACACCAAACTTTTCATGCCCGCAACTTTGTTCCAAGAAGATCTAGCAAAAGTACCAATGTTATGCCCCCTCCCATGCTAAGGAATACGGGGACGGACGAGGCCAGCTATGCTAAACAAGGTACACCAGAACGCTGTACGACGATCACGACTATTCAAAAAACAAGTAGGAAGACTCTAACATGTAATGTCGTCAGTTCTATAGCTGATAAATCCTGGCTTTCAATACATAAGCAACAAATAACAAGAGTATATCATACATGAAAATAAAGAGGCATCCTAATATATATATCATATGCGATCATGAAGCTAGTAGGGCAAAATGCTACACTAGCAGAGTACATAATATATGTCACACCCCGAATCCCCCGAATCGATAAGTTGCTATAGGACGTGATATCGTACAAGCCTAAGTTGCGCTTGTACAAGGTGTGTTCATGTATATTTTGAAACGTTGAGGTTTTATAGTGATTTGTAATAGAATTTAAGTAGATAAATTGATTAACAACATAGCATAGATTTGAAATAACTCATTTCATTAATAATTCACATCATTACATAGGTTTGATACAGCTGAGTAAAGGATGTCGTATTATCTTACAACATGAACAACAAAATAAGATACATTATTCCATACATTACGTCTCTTTACTAGAAATAAAAGATATATACACCTTTGGCGGAAGTCATCAAAAACTGCTTGGAAAGCATCAAAAGAATAAGAACAAAGCTTCAAAAGTGTAGGAAGGCTTCAGAGAAGCTAGGAGTGCCTTCAATTCCTCGGTGCGCCTCCTTGGTTTGTCGCACCTGTGGAGATATGGGTCAGTATATTGTTGTGTACTGGCGAACAACTCTATAAAACCCATATCACCTATAATTGTTACAGAAAATATATAGCATGCAGTATTATTGGTGATCTTCTTTCTTTCTTTCTTTCTTTAGTTCAATTTATAGATCATGAGGCATGAAATGAAATGACATAACATAGGGTGAATCTTACCCACTTCATAGTCTTCTTCCCTGCAACAGAACTTACTATGCTCTTCTCTGTGTATCATACATCATTAGCTAAATAGTTGAATATGTGAAGGTCACTGGTACATGCCACAAGCTATTTTGGATTATAACTTGGTTAGACGACGATACTTTCAGCGCGAGTAGTGAGCACCACTAAAAGTTTTCAAATCACCCATGCTACTATCTCAGCATAGCTAACCCAGTTCCCCTAGGCCGAATCGGTTCTGCGGACGCTGTAACCCCTGTTATCCATTTCCTTAAATAACGTCCCCTTTTCTAATTGTATTTTTAATTTTGAATATTATAGGATAGTATATTTATTAATAGTATAAGTTAATTATATAAGTATTGGTAGATTAAATTTAGTTAATTATAATTAGGAATAAGTTAATTCATTGTTGAAAATTTTAATTAGGATTTTAGTGTAAATTCTATTTGCAATTGGATTATAGGCAAATTAGTTTATAAGGGATTTATTGTAAATAGGTCACTTATACACACACACACACACACATACAAAAATAAGTCTCAAACCCTCTAAATCATCCACCCCACCTTCCTCTCCTCTTAATCCTGTCGTATCCCAACCCACCGCCGCTAACCATCGCCACCGACCACCGTCGTTGCCGTGCCATCCCGCGTGCGCGACCCCAGTGCGAGCAAAAACCTCTCTTCGTAGTGGTCCCAGTGTGCGCACCTCCAAGCATTCGACGATCCACCACTTCCGGCCTTATCTCGATTATATTGTCTATCATTATGTCAACTTTTGGTAGAATTGAAGTCCATTTGATCGATCAAAACTTCGCTTGAAGTTCGTTGCTTGCAGATATTTTTCTGTCCCAGAATTTTATGACAGGAAACCCCACTTTCGATGCTTGTACCATTGTACTCGAGCACTGTTCCTCAAATCCAACTCGTTGGGCTAAAACTAGGTTTATTACTGTTTAATTCTATCAAGTTTCATAGGAAACTAAGATCTTATGCTAGTTCGAAGTCATTGCAAAACTTGGCTTGTTACAATAATTTTCTGCATCCTGGAATTGCTCTCTGGTTGTTTTCTTTCGAAGTTCGACTACTGCCACCAATGACTCGATTATTATTCTGAGAAATCAAAATAGCTGTGTAGTAAATACTTTTATCTATCAATTGGTGTAGGTTTCATAGATTATTATTGAGTTTTGATTATCTAAATTATGCACTCTACACTAAGTTAAAAAACTGAGTTTTGAGCAAACTTTGAGGTCCTGTAACTTCCTATCTATTTTATATATTTATGTACCAGGTGTTGTAGTATAAACTAGACAAGGTCATCTGACGTGGATAGCGAGCCCTGTAAAACCCAAAATTTTGGTTTTAATTAAATTGGGTGAATTATTTGGTTTAGTGTAATTAATTAGTTAGTTTAGTTAATTAATTAATTAATAAATAATAATAATAATAATAATAATAATAATATATAATTAGTCGGTTAAATAGGAAAAACAATTTTAGTTATAAAAGATTAATTAATCGATTAATTATAAATTGTAAATTATTAATTGATTGATTTTAGCTAGGTATTAGAATTATTTAGCCAATTATTTAAAGCCTTTTCCTACCCAAGCCCATTCCCTATCCAAAACCATCTACCCATCAACCCATTCAACTAAACCCACTACCCCTTATCTGACTCCACCGACTCCTCCTAACCGCACACGCACTCCTTTACTACATGCTCCTTCCTCCTTCCGCTCTTCTCACGTACAAACTCAGAAACTCAGAACCTTTTCTCCAGAACTATTTCTCTCTCACAAAAAAACCTTCACAAACCTTCATATATCTCCCTCCTCACTCCACCATTCCTCGAACCGATTGTGCCACCATGCTTCTCGTTCCACCTTGCTCCCACGGACACCTCTCAAGGCCATCCCCTGCGCACCCGAACCCAGCATCCCCGGTGCTTCCTGCGTCTGCGCCCCACGTATGTTCGCCGTTCGGCGACCTCCGTGCCCTTGTGCGGTACTTTCCCCGGCTTTTCGGTATTCCGAGCACCTTCGTACACCGATCCGACCGAGGCCTCCCCTCGGTTGTCCTTCATCAGCTTTTTGGTAGGTTCTGTCAGAAACCCATTCTATTTCCAGAATAGGAATTAGGCAGAAACCCATAATCCTGTCTGACCAAAGTTGACAAAATAAAGCTCTGTCAACTTTGGGATAATTAGTTTCCCAGTTATGTTAATTATTAGTTATGTTAATGTATGTAATTAATTAATTAGATGGTAATTAATGGTTAATTAATTATTAGAATTGTTAGTAATTATTGGGCCATCGTAAAAAATGTTGGATTATTTATAATTGAATTAAAATAAATGTTTTACGTAAAATGGTTAAATTAGTACTTAATATTACTGTTGTCTTATTAGAATATAATTTTAGAATAATATTTAATTACTGTCCTTAGTAATTATTATTAAAAATAAAATCATTATTAAATAAATGATTGTCGTATTAATCATGGTTTTTTAGACTTAAAAGTATTTATTAAATATGTTACAGTATTTCTACGTAAATAAAATATTATTTAGTTTCAAAAATATTTTTATTACCCAAAAATGGCATTTTTGTGTATAAGTAACCTAACTAAAGTGTTAGTTCGATTTATTTAAATAAAACCTTGGTTAATAATTATTTTTAAATAAAAATAGTAATTCTCATGTTAATAAAATAAATAATTTTATTTAAAAATATTATTTTATTCAGTAGTTGCTAATTACGGATATTACGTAAATATTAATATAGTATTCTGCATCAATTATTTTCATATTCACAAATAACTACTAATTTTGGCATGGAATTATTATTAATTAAATTAATGAATATTTTCATTTAAGAAATGGCAAGTTTTATTTATTCACTAAAAACGTATTTTTTTTCTATATTCTCATTTAGAGGTTTTCTAAAATATTTATAATTAAGTAAAGATTTTATTATAATTGTTAGTGATTTTAGAGTCTAGACTATTATTATATTATTAATAAGTTGATTAATTAGAATTATCGCAAAACCTTAGACTGGCAACTAAGTCATGTTTCACTAAATGTAGGGTTCATTTTCGGGCTTTAGCTTGAATATTTTCCCGTCGTCACCTACAACATACCTACAACACCAGGAACCAAGACAAGTTTCATATTATTCCAAACTTGTATTTTAGTTGATAATTAAATATATTGCATCATTAGAAATATTGTATCGACACTTGACTCACGGGATCCCGTTCGGATCCAATTGATTGCTTGATTGACTCATTGACTCAATGACTTGGGATTGGAGATTAGTGTTAGCACTTGTGGTCAAAGCCCCGTTATTGCCTCATTGTGGATAGCTGAAACCCTACCTCACTTGGGCTGAAGCCGGACTGTGTTCCCGAAAAAATATATTACCTCTATCTCCATCCGGCCACGGGATGCTATACACTCAAAACACTATTGCTAGTTGTAGATTGCATCATTATTATTTCCTGAGATTTATTGCTTCACTGATTCTTTATTATTATTTAGAAAGATAAATTATGTTCTAAAAACTGTTTCTTGGATCTTTAGTTATTTTATTAAAATGCTGGAATGGATATATATGTTCTTGCTCCCCTCATGACTGGAGACCAACATTTTTAGGTGACTGCGATGACGAGGAGTTTGCTTTTAGTTCTTACTATGGACCCGACTTGGGTTCCGAGGAGATAGTTGAACCCGGACAGGGAGTCCAGGGGTTCTAGCCGCACCTTACTGTTTTAGTTTCTTTTAATGTTGTAATAAAAAAACAAGTTGTAATAACTTAACACTTTTCTCTGCTTGTGTGTTGTTCCAGTTAGACATCTAGTTTTTAATTGAATGTTTTAAATAAAAGTTTTACTTTCCATAGCTTAGAATGTTGTGCTTGAGTTACTACTGCTTGATATAGCTAACTGCTGCCGTCTCACAACGGTGTAGGCTGGGCATGAACTGGACCCAGTATCTTGGGAACTGGTCGTGACATATTTTCAGTGGTGGCCCATGCAGGTCCCGTTCTGTAAATTTGGTCTAGTCAACTTAGTCTAGACAAACATGCAGTCTTACACCTTAACTTAGGTCTAAGTATGACTTTAGGAAAATAGACTCTAAAAATAATTAGAACACTTAGAACATTGAAACACTATGACTCGTCACAACATAGGACCGATTTTATTCAAAATAATTTTCTATTTGTGTAACTTAGTTGGATTGAATTGCTTATGTTGCTTCCTAATCTTTCTAGAGAATGGCAAAGGAAAGAACCAACCATTCTGCCATGCTTCTGAGGAGGCCGAATGCTCAGAGCACCGGTCCGTAGGACAACAACTGGTCCACATCCTTTAAGAAATTCTCTAGAGGCAGAAATATTTTCATTCATTCTTCCGTTCAATTTAAAATCATATTATTCCTGTTATTTAGAGTCAGGTTTGATCAATTCCATAACTTTATATCGTCAATCCATTGAATAGTAAAAGGTTGGAGAACATATACTCCTTTTAACTTCAGTCATTTTCTTCTTTTTACTAATAAGTGATCCTTTGATTCTCAAAGATCTAATATCTAAAGAATAGGTACTTATGTCACTCTCTATCATGATTAGGACTTTTAGAACTCATTTGAATTTTCATAAACTTCTTTGAAATTTCTATGGATAAAGTTGAGAAAATTAATATTCGACGACCTACTATGGCGTGGTAGATGCGCACTACAATCATTTATCTGGATTATGGAGACTGCGAGTTTACTGCAGCTAGCCGTGCACTAGCAAGACATGGACCCAAAGTTGAAGTGATTTCAGTTATTCATATGTTTTTGGATATTATTGAGACTACATCCTAAAAACATAATATTTGATGTCTTGAGTGGTTCCATCAATATTAGATAAAGTTGATAGAATATTTGGTGATCTATCATTATTCGAGTCATGGAACCAAAGGTTCACTACAACCAGATGTACACCATACAGGCGTGGCATGAACTCTAGGCAAAATGACTTCAGATATGTATGGTTTTCGGATACTATTGAGACTATATCCATGTTATATATCATGTTTGATCTCTTATCGCTATTGACAACTTTACCGAAAATTATCTTGATTTGATCTTAGCCTTATTTAAAATCTTAGCAGTAAATCTCATTTACAAAAATCTTTTATATCACCATATGTTTTCTGTAGAATTTTCCTTGATTTGTCCTAGAAATTCATTAGGACCATCTTTTCAACATTTATTGGCCCGATCTCTTTCATGGTTTGACTATAGTGTATTGCACGTATTTTTTTAATAGTTCCATATTTTGATAACTATGTATATATCTAAATATATACATATGTTTATAAATAACCATGTATATTAGATAATTGATATACAATTATGGATGCATGTATGTATGTGTATATAGTTGATAGCTATATATATACGGGGGAAACATAGATGGGGTACCTAGATTTTTTTTTTTTGGAATTCTCGAGAAATAACATTTTCAATTAGGTCAGGATAGAAGAAGATTTTGGGTAAGTTAGTTAGTAATAAGAGAATTATAGATTATAGAGCTTGTGATTTATTAGTTTTAAAGATATTTCCTTCATGCATATCATATTTTGTAACCGTCATTTGATTTTCTTAAATCTGTCATTTGATTTTTCTAAATCTTGTAATAGTGACTTAATTTTCCTTCTATTCTTTTAGCAAATGACCTCTAGCCTAGTGGGTAAGAGAGATGCATGCGGCCCGAGTGGTCAGGAGATCGATTCCCGGTGGGAGCGTTCGCCATAATTATCTTCTTTCAATATATATATATATATATATATATATTTTAACCAACCATCCATTTTATTCAAGAAGGCCGAAAAGGCTGAACCTGTACAAGTATACAACAAGGCATAAAATGCCGATGCCTGTACACGTATAATGACAAAAGAGAAGGCAAACAAGAAATAAAACGGCTAAGCCAAGGATAGGAGAGAGTTCCAGAAAGCCTTCTGGCCATACCTACAGAGGGATCTCCATTTTTGGCATTGATGAATGGTCTCCCAAATTAGTTGGTTTGTGCTGTACTGGTGGCCTTCGTATCTCGCCTTGTTTCAATTTTTCCAGAAAACCCACGTGGTGGCCGCAGCGACGATCTGATGGCCGTGGGACGCTGAAGCCCAAGAGTCCATGAGGTAGTAAAAGTTGTCGCCTCCGTAAGGCAATCTGCAATACTGGGAAAGAGCTCTCCAGACCTTGACCGGTAGGTCCCCCTGACTGAGGATGTGGTTGGCTGTTTTCGATTGACGATCGGAACAGCATGTGCACGTCGAGACCAGACTGAATCCGATGGTGTTGAGATTGTCGTCAGTGGGGAGGATTTTGCGTAGGGCTCTCCAGATTAGGAAAGACCACTTCTTGGGGATGCACGTCTGCTAGAATGAGGCAATGGTAGGGGACGGTGCCGCATTACCCAGGATAACGCTTCTGGCAGACTTAATCGAAAATGCGCCAGTACCATCGGTCGACCACACGAGCTTATCTGCGTCCGGTCCGATCCTCAAGCCGCTACGACGAATGTAATCGGTTGCTTCGGGCCCAACCCAATACCTGATTTTGGTCCAGTTCCAGGTGTTATTAGGAGGGTCCCATAGGTCCTTGATAGTGTTATTTCTAGGTGCCGTCGTAGAGTTAGGAAGCAAAAAATAGCCTACCCAGCGCTCCAGGAATGGCGATGCCTCCCCGTCGCCCACCTTAGCGAATCGTTGGCTCGACGAACGACCGCCCGAGAAGGATGCGTTGCCAGGCTGCGGATGATCTGCTGTTAGCGATGGCCGTGGACGGGTGGATATGCTTGAAGTATCTGGCCTTCATGAACCTGGACCATAAGTTCTTTCTAGTGCGAAGCGTCCACCATAATATCATCGAGAAAGCGTTATTAATGTGGGAAAGTTTAGTAAAACCCAGACCCCCCACCTCGGTGGGGCGAGCCATGGTGTCCCAGCTAGCCCAATGGTGCTTTTCATGGCCGCCGTTGTGTCCCCAGAGAAAATTACTGAAGATGCTCTCGATGTAGGATAGGACTTTCTTGGGGGGAGCACGCTGCCAGGGTATAGATGGGGATGGAAGTGAGAACGTGCTTGATGAGGATAATCTTGCCTCCTAGGGATAGAGTGGCGTTGTGCCAGCCCTCGAGCTTCTTTCTGATGTGATTGGTCAGGTTCTCGAAGATCTCGGCGTTGGATTTTCTATACCGGAGGGGGCACCCGAGGTAGAAGAATGTCGGCTGCTTGATGGGGATTGATGTGGTGGTTGATATACTAGCCGCTTGCTCTCTCTTGATATTGTTGTGGGTATAGATAACACTTTTATCCGGGTTGATCTTCTGCCCTGAGCACCTTTCATATCTCTGGAGCGTATTGTGGACAACTTCTACCGACCCTGCATCTCCTGATGAGAATATAAGGATGTCGTCAACGAAGGCCAGGTGGGTGATAATCGGGCATCCGCTCATTGTATGGTAATGCTGGAAGTTGGGGGTGCTCGCCATTTTATTAAGGTTTCTGCTTAACGCATCCACCGTGATGATGAAGATGGTGGATGAAAGTGGATCCCCTTGCCTGACCCCGCGAGAGGATTTAAAGAACCCGTCCGCTTGGCCGTTAATAACGGTAGAGAACCACGAGTTGCTGATCGATCTCTACACCACGTTGGTCCAGGTTTCGAAGAAGCCGAAGGCTCTGAAGACCCAGATCATAAATTGCCAATCTAGTCTATCGTAGGCTTTCTCCATGTCCAATTTGATGGCAATGTTGCCCCCTCTTGCTAGGAACTTCTTGCAGGTGACTAATTCTTGAGCCAACATGATGTTATCTTGGATATTTCTCCCCCTAAAAAAGCCACTCTGCTCCTCCGAGATGATCTTGGGGAGAAGGCCTGCCATGCGAGAGACGATGATCTTGGATATGATCTTATTGGTAAAGGTACAGAGACTGATTGGGCGAAAGTCATGGAATGTCTCTGGGTTGTCTTTCTTTGGGATGAGGATGAGGTTGGTGCTCGAGATGGCTCTAGGATAGGTAGCTCCCTGGAGGAAGGCGGAGGCTGTATTGTGAATGTCAACCTTGATGATATCCCAGCAAGTGCAGAAAAAAATCCCCAAAAATTCGTTTGGCCCTGGAGCACTATGCTCGTCGAGGGCCCAGACTGCTTCTTTTACTTCTTCCTCCGATAGGGGCTGTTCAAGCCGTAAATTGTCAGTGTCGCTGATAAGGTGGGGAACCCTGTCCAGAAAGGTGTTGTCTTTTAGAACCGTCTTCTTGGAAAAAAGTTTGGAGTAGAACTTCGCGGCCTCCTCCTGTATACCTTTTTTATCGATGATGCTGGTTCCGTCTTCTGCGATAATCTGATGGAGAGTGAGTTTTTGTCTATGCCCGTTAATGCAATCATGAAAGAAGCTCGAGTTGTTGTCCCCCTCGCTGTCCCATTTGATCCTCGCTTTCTGCTTCCAAAAATCGGTCTCAATTTTTAGCCTGAATTTGAGGATGGCTTTGGTGAGGTTCAGCGCCTTCCTGGTATCAGGCGAACAGTCGGTCATGTATCTAGATTTAGCACGAGTCACGTCGTCTTCCGCCTCGCGAATAGCTTGGAAGATATCGCCATAAGCTTTCTTGCTCCAAGCAGTCAGGGCTTTCCTCGTGGCTTGGAGCTTTTTGGCCACGCGATAAAGGGGATCAATATTGTCCGTGCTGTTCCACGCTTTCGTGACGACCCCTAAGAATTGGGGGTACTTGCTCTAGAAGTCCAGGAATCGGAAGCTCTTTCTGGAATGGTTGGACGTGCTAGTGATTCCAACCAGCAGGGGGTGTGGTCGGATTCGGTGGCATTAAGGTGAGAAAGCTTGGAGATTGTCCCCGAATCTAGCCAGTGGGCGTTCGCTAATGCCCTATCGGGCGGGAAAATTGCCGACGGTTACCTTCCTGCATGTTGCACCAGGTGAATACGTTGCCGGTGAACGGGAGGGAGGTGAGGTAAGAATTGAAGATGATGTTGTTGAAGTCTTGCATGGCGGAGAGAGGGGGGCGACCTCCAATTTCTCTTCTCTGCAAGTGATGGCGTTGAAGTCGCCGATGCATAACCTTGGTTGGTTGTTGTTGTGGTGGTTGGTGGCCAGGAGGTCGTTCCATAGGTGTCTGCGTTCCGCAATGTCACAACTGCCGTGAACCGCAGAGAGGATGGCACGATTGGGGATCAACGGGTGTTCCATCCAGCAAAATAGGGCCTGACTGGAGTCTTGGATGACAGCAATTTTGATGACTTTAGAACAGAGAATCCAAATGTTGTATCTGCTTGCAATGGCCGAGTGAAAGCCTAACTGCAGTTGGATGGATTTGAGCCTCTTGTGAGATATTTTGGGTTCAATGATGATCAAGATGTCGATCTTGTGAGTTTTCTTAAGGCTGGTGATTCTCCTCATCGTAGGTTTGTTTGCCAGACCGCGGACATTCCAGGAGAGAATGTTCAGCATTAATGGAGCTTTGGGGGGGGGGAGGGGGGGTTGGTTGGACCGCTTTGCAGCAGACCTGGTGTGCATAGACGGGGATTTAGCTGTCCCTTTTTTATCCTATTTCCTGTTGGTGATGGGCGATCTCTCCGTCTTCTTAGGGGATGAGTCGAGGGAAGAGTCCTTGGGGAATTTTGGGGGTGCTACCGTTTCTCCTGCTGAATTGAGGTCAGGATGCTCCGGCAGGATGAGGAGGGAGTCGTCGGAGATGCCAATCTAGTCCCCTACTGCTTGGAGAGGAAATCCAGCGATGAGGACCTGAAGACCTCTACGGGCCTGCTTTGGCCCTATGATGGCCAGAGTGTCAACTGTGGAGTTGTCGAGCGGAGTGTGCAGGTCGACGGCTATCGGAGGTGCTAGAAAGGACTCTTCTGTGTTCTCAGGGAGAGGGGCGCTAAGGTCCTCAGAGACCGTTCCGGGAGCTTGGTCGAATTCAGCATGACAGATCGAATCCTGAGAGAAGCCGATTGCTTCTGACACGAGGGTGCTGAATTGATTGGACAGAAAAAGTTAGGTGGGTGGTAGGAGACTACTGCTTTTTCTGCTGAGCTGCTTCTGTTGGATTTTCCTTCGCTGGAGTTGAATTTGGTGTGGGAGTTCGGAAGAGGAAGCAGGGGTGATTGGGCACATTTTTTATGCCGGTTCCCTTTGGGGTCAGGTTCTGACCTCCATGGTTTCTTCCTTAGCTCCGGATGGAGACGGAGGCAGTGCTTCGATAGGTGGCCACGTAAATGGCAGTGAGTGCAGAAGATTATGTGGTTGTCGTAGATGACTTGCTGAGTGTGGGTTTGGTTTCCAAGTTCAATGAGGATATGGTTGGGGGGGGGATCTGAGGTGATGTCGAGTTTCACACATATCTTCGTGTAGTGAGCTTTGATCAGGTTGCTGGTTTCGGTTGCGGTTTCTACGTACGTCCCGAAGGAGTTGGCTATACACTTAAGAGCCGCCAGGACGAAGCAAATAAGAGGAAGGTTGGGTAGGGTGACCCAGGCGGCAATCGTCGCTGAGTCTTCCTTGGTGTTAAAGTGTGATGACCACTTGATAATCTTCATCTAATGGGAGTCAACCCTCCCGGTTCCTTTGGACCAGACTGTCCTGTGGTTTAGGTCGGAAGATAGGTGTAACAAAATATGCCTTGGGTCAAGGGGGGCTACCTTGTACTCCATCGATAGCTGCCAACTGGCTATAACCTCTGCCACCCTGGCAAGCTTGGGAGAGTCGGCCGAGAATTTGAGGACGAAAGAGTAGGGGAATGAGGAGGCCAGAGAAGAGAGTTCCTGGTTGGTGAACGGCACTGTCGGCATGGGAGATGCCTGTGGGTATTCAACTTCGAAAAGAGGGACGTCCGGGAACAGGAGTCCCGGCTTGGGTGCCCTGTAGGGATGAAGGATGTCAGCAAAGGAAGTGGTCGGGCGATGAAAAGTGCCAGGGGCAGGAAGGGCCGAAGGGGGGTGGCACCAGGTGACACAGAGCCCGGGAGAGGGAGACTCGCGACCAGAGAGGGGGACAGGCCCTGACGGATCCTAGGATGTCCACTCGCGACGCCCCGGGGGGGGAGGGCGGGAGGGGGATGGGTAGCGCCAAAAAGGGGGGAGCGCCCAGGAGTCCAGCCGCGTTAGAAAGCAACATCACGTCTACCGACGATGGTGGAAGCAAATAGGATACGAGGGGATAGGCCATACCCGGTGCAGACGGAGGAAGGGATAGGGTGAGGGGGTTGCATCCAAAGCGACCACATCAGAGGGTGCAAAAGGAGGAGGATAGGGGGTGGCGCCCAACGGGCCCACCGCAGGAGGCGCAAGAGGAGTAAAGGGAAGAAAATGTTAGGTTGTGCCCGCCCTCGGTGCAACCGAAGGGTGGGGGAGGAGGCTAGCACCCAACGGGGTAGCATCCAACTGGCCCACTGACGGATGCACGAGAGGAGGAATTGAAAGGGGTAGGGGATGGGTGGCGCCCAAAGGGCCCACCAAAGATTGCGCAGAAGGAGGACAAGAGGCTTCCATCGGGTCAACGGATCCAGCAGCGCCCAACGGGGCCGCCAAAGGAACGGCCACACCAAGCGGTGCGCCCCAAGCAGACGAAGGCCCGCAGCAAAGGACCCCGTCGGAATACCCGTACCCCCAAGAGCGCGCGGGGTCCGAGGCGTCAAAGGACAAGCCAAAGAATCCGGAAGGCACAACTTATACCCCAAGAAAAGGCGCAGGGTCACCCCAAACTGCGCCCCAATCCTGAATACCAGGGGCGCTGGTGGGGCCCACAGCTCCGAAGCCTAACCCCAAATGAACTGTGCCAGACTGAGCTCCTGAGGGACCCGCCGCACCATGAGATGCGCCAGGCCAGAGACCAGGGGGTCCACAACCAAAGACCGATTCAGTTGCGCCCAGTGGGGCAACCGAGGGGGCGACCGCTCCAAAAGGAACGCCCAGATCTGACGAAGACACGTGGCCTGCTAGGCCACAGTTCCTGAACGCGCCAGGGCTCACCCCCCCAAGGAGGGTACGAAAGCCGAGGTCCCTGAGGAATTCAAAAAATGAATCGAAGAAGAGGAGCAGGAGGGCAGTGGTGGTGCTGATGGCTGAGGGGCGGAGGGGGACCCGAGGGAAAGGGGAAGGCGGCGGCTCCAGTGATAGGGCATCGGGAAGGCGAACACGGGGAGGCGGCTCAGGGGGCGAGACACCGAAAGAGAGGAGGGGGATGGGGTGGGTGGAGGGAGAAGGTGAGGATGAGGGTGATAGCAAAAGAGAGGGGGAGGGGAGGGGCGGTAGGGAAGGAAGAGGGAGGCGGAAGGGGGATAAGGGGGCACGGACCCGACGCGGAGAATGAAAAGCAGGAGGAGGCGGCGGATCGGAGGGGATTCCCAGAAGCGCGAGGAGGTCGGAAGGAGTAGCCATGAGGGAGGGAAACAAGGGGGGAGTCGAGCACCAGCGCAGTACCCCGGCGGCGGGCGTGGCAGCCCTGGACGGAAGAATCGCCCCGAGAGCGCTCGCGCAGGAGAGCAGCATCCGCTTGATATATATATCATATACCTTCTTTCAATATATATATATATATATATATATATATATATATATATATATATATATATATATATATATATATATATATATATATATATATATATATATATATATTAGATTTTTTAATGATTATATCACTTTATTTACATTCACTACCACATCTGGACGACCCTTAAATTGTATCATATGATTTTGATCATAACTAGATTTTATTTCTAATATTGATCATGCCTTGATGGTTTGGTATTAACTTAATAATGCCATGACGATTTTTTTTTTTAGTTTTTCTTGGTTATGATTAGATCTTGAGCATACCTAAATAATTTTTTTTAACATATTATGATCATGTCAAACTTGATAATAATCATATGTATATGATTGGTCTATTTTTTGAATGATTTTGATCTTAATCACAATTGTGCCTAAATGATTTAATTATTTTATCATGTTTCAAATTAATTCTAAAATTTAATTTTGTTCATTCTTGAATTTGATTTCTAGTAAACCAAAATTTCAAAATTTTGTTTTGATTGTTCTTAGTCATAATGTTTCTATATTGATCGTATTTTTAGCATTTATGAACCTATTAGTTGCGACTATCTCAAGCCTAAATAATTTTTTGACAGTATTTTATTAATCATGTTTAAATGATTTGAATCAGAGTCATGGCCATGCTAGTTATGCCTAAACGATTTTTTATTAGAATTAGGTCACAATTTTATTCTTGATCGTAGATAGAATTTAATTATGATTATATTATTTTGGTACTATTTTTACTATGCTAAAATTTTGATTATGATCATGTTTAGGAATTAACGATGACAAATTATTCTGTATTATTTTACCATGCCTAGATTTTAAACTTGATCACTTCTAGGTCAACCTGATTCTACTAGTCGTATTTAAATTTTGATTCTATGTTTAACCGATTTTAATCATTCTCAAAATTTCATATTTGGTTATTCTTAACGGTGCTTACGTGCCATTTGAATTTTCGAGGACGAAATTTTTGTAAGGTGACATATTTGTAACTAGTTGGATTCAGAATTTCTGCTTTTGAGGATTTTGAAGTTGTAAAATTCGTTTCCTAAATTTATAATTCAATTTTGAAATCAATGACATTATTCCTTTTTGAAAACTTATAAAATCATTTTTTGGATTATCTAAAAATTATTTTTAATCCTGATTGTTATTATCTAATTAATTAATTTAATTTTAGGATTTTATTAAATATTTAATTAGTAATCTTATTTCAGGTTTATTCATAAATTTATTATTGAGAGCCTACCAAGCCTTGGACTTGGATTGTGGGTTATAGGTTTTGGGTTAGAAAGAGAGTAATTAGATTATGGATATTAGGCCGCAGAGAAAAGAGGCAGAGGAACACTATGATCCTGCTAGTCAGAGTAGCGTGGCGTCACCACTCCCCAGACGAGTCTACCTGGAAGAGAGAGGCTGACACGAGGGAGAAATACCCCCACCTGTTAAGGTATGACTGTACTCCTATCTCTACTTTTAGAATTTCGAGGACAAAATTTTCTAAGAAGGAAAGATTGTAAAACCCAAAATTGTGGTTTTAATTAAATTGGGAGAATTATTTCGTTTAGTGTAATTAATTAGTTAGTTTAGTTTAGTTTAGTTAATAATAATAATATTATCATTATTTTATATATATAATTAGTCGGTCAAATAAGAAAAACAATTTCAGTTATAAAAGATTAATTAATCGATCGATTATAAATTATTAATTATTAATTGATTAATTTTAACTAGGTATTAGAATTATTTAGCTAATTATTTAAAGCCTTTTCCTACCCAATCTCATTCCCTATCCAAACACATCTACCCATCAACCCATTCAACTAAACCCACTACCCCTTATCTGACTCCACTGACTCCTCCCAATCGCACACGCACTCCTCTACTACCCGCTCCTTCCTCCTACCGCTCTTCTCACGTACAAACTTAGAAGCTCAGAAACTCGAAACCTTTTCTCAAGAACCATTTCTCCCTCACAAAAAAAAAAACCTTCACATATCTCCCTCCTCACTCCACCATTCCTCGAACCGATCGCGCCACCACGCTCCTCGTTCCACTACACTCCCACGGACACCTCTCAAGGCCATCCCCCGCGCACTCGAACCCGCCGTGCTTCCCGTGTCCGTGCCCCCCCCCCCCCCCCCCGCGCTCCCGCGTGTTCGCCATTCGACGACCTCCGTACCCTTGTGCGGCACTTTTTTCGGCTTTCTGGCGTTTCGAACACATTCGTACGCCGATCCGAGTCCGAGGCCTCCCCTCGGTTCTCCGTCATTAGCTTTCTAGTAGGTTCTGTCAGAAACCTATTCTATTTCCAGAATAGGAATTAAGCAGAAACCCGTAATCGTGCCCGACCAAAGTTGACAGAATAATGCTCTGTCAACTTTGGGATAATTAGTTTCCCAATTATGTTAATTATTAGTTATGTTAACGTAATTAATTAATTAGATGGTAATTAACGGTTAATTAATTATTATAATTGCTAGTAATTATTGGGCCATCGTTAAAAATTATTAGATTATTTATAATTTAATTAAAATAAATATTTCACGTAAAATGGTTAAATTAGTGGTTAATATTACTGTTGTCTTATTAGAATATAATTTTAGAATAATATTAATTTACTGTCCTTAGTAATTATTATTAAAAATAAAATCATTATTAAATAAATGATTATCGTAATAATCATGGTGTTTTAGACTTAAAAGTATTTATTAAATATGTTATGGTATTTCTACGTAAATAAAATATTATTTAGTTTCAAAAATATTTTTATTACCAAAAAAGGATTTTTTTTTTCTATAAGTAACCTAACTAAAGTATTAGTTCTATTTATTAAAATAAAAACTTGTTTAATATTTATTTAAATAAAAATATTAATTCTCACGTTATTGAAATAAATAGTTTTATTTAAAAAGATTATTTTATTCAGTAGTTGCTAATTACGGATATTACATTAAAATAGTATTCTGCATCAATTATTTTCATATTCACAAATAACTAGTAATTTTGGCTAAGAAATGGCAAGTTTTATTTATTCACTAAAAACGTATTTTTTCTATATTCTCATTTAGAGTTTCTCTAAAAATATTTATAATTAGGTAAAGGTTTTAGTATAGTTATTAGTGATTTTAGAGTCTAGACTATTATTATATTATTAATAAGTTGATTAATTAGAATTATAGTAAAACCTTAGACTGGCAACTAAGTCATGTTTCACTAAATGTAGGGTTCAGTTCCGGGCTTTAGCTTGAATATTTTTCCATCGTCACCTACAATACCAGGAACCAAGGAAAGTTTTATATTATTCTAAACTTATATTTTAGTTGATAATTAAATACATTGCATCCTTAGAAACATTGTATCGACACTTGACTCACGGAATCCCGCTTGGATCCAATTGATTGCTTGATTGACTCATTGACTTGGGATTGGAGAGTAGTGTTAGCACTTGTGGTCAAAGCCCCCTTATTGCCTCATTGTGGATAGCTGAAGCCCCACCTCACTCGGGCTGAAGCCAGACCATGTTTACTAGAACACATATTGCTTCCATCTTTAGCCGGCCACGAGATGCTACACACTCAAAATACTATTGCTAGTTGTAGATTGCATCATTATTATTTTTAGAGATTTACTATTTTACTGATTCTTTATTATTATTTAGAAAAATAAATTATGTTCTAAAAACTGTTTCTTGGATCTTTAGTTATTTTATTAAAGTGCTGGAATGGATATATATGTTCTTGCTCCCCTCCTGACTAGAGACCAATATTTTTAGGTGACTGCTATGACGAGGAGTTTGTTTTTAGTTCTTACTATAAATCCGACTTGGATTCCGAGGAGATAGTTGAACCCGGACAGGGAGCCTAGGAGTTCTAGCCGCACCTTACTGTTTTAGTTTCTTTTAATGTTGTAATAAAAGAACAAGTTGTAATAACTTAACACTTTTTTCTGCTTGTGTGTTGTTCCAGATAAAATCTAGTTTTTAATTGAATGTTTTAAATAAAAGTTTTATTTTTCATAACCTAGAATGTTGTGCTTGAGTTACTACTGCTTGATACAACTTACTGCTGCCGTCTCACAATGGTGCAGGGTGGACATGATCCGACTGGACCCAGTATCTTAGGATCGGGTCATGATAAGCCCCGTCGAAAGCCTTGAATCACATGAGTGGTACAATCCATCTCAACTATCTTGCTTTCCTTCTAGGTTGAATCGGTCTTATGGCCGCAGGTTGCCGTTCAAGGATATGAAACCTTGTCGACAAGTTGTCCAATAATCATGCAATGGTGCCTACCTACACTACAAGAAAAAAAAACCCTTTTTACAATGTTTCATCTACAACTCATCCTGGAAATGTTGTAAAAGGCGGAGGTCTTCTACAACCTTCTTTGTAAAAACATTGTGAAATAGCTGTGCAAAGAACAATAATATTCAAACGTTAATACTTTTACAATGGTCATTTATAAAAGTTGTGTATCAGTATCTTCAACAACGTTTTATTAACAATGTAAAATTTATTAGTTTTAACAACGTTTATTTATTGTTGTCAAAGTTATTAATTTTCATAATGTTTTTTAAACATTGTAAAAATATCATATTCAACAACGTTTATCAACGGTTGTAAGTTTTCTATCTTTCACAATGTTTGTTCGATGTTGTAAAAAATAATTTTATTTTACCATTTTATATAAACATTGTGTATGTATTTGTACTTTACAATGTTTAAGAAACATTGCAAGCAAGAACGTGCTGAAGGGGGCGTTCAGGCACGCACGGGGGCCATGTCCTCGATTGCTCGGTTGGACGGCTCTCTGCAACATTGGAGGCAAGAATATTGGTCCCTGACACCAGTGAGCTCCTAGGCCAAGGTCAACTAGGGGATCTCCTGGACCAGGGTCGTCGATTTCCTATCTTGTATGTACCAGGGTCGTCGATTTCCTATCTTGTATGTACCATAGCAATTTTTTTCATTTTTCTCTTGTTAACTTTTCATTTTCTATTTTCTATCTGGTATGAAATCGAATGGATCGAAAATAGAATTTTTTTATTCTATTCGATTTTGTTCTATTTTCATAAAAAATAGTCTGACTTTTGGTTCTTAAGCTTACAATTTTAGGTTTATTCAAAAATTTCAAAATCAATTTAATTTTAATCGAATCAGACTCACCCATGGATTTAACCCCATATGCCTATGGTTTTGTTCTTCAAATAAGTACAAATATACAAATACAAAGTCCCAAAAAAAACCTGTGCTACCAGCCCCAATTTTTTAAATTCCCCCTAGAACCTTTTCCACTTTTAACTTTTTAATTTCCCTCTTTACTATTTTCATTCTCCCTCAAGTTTTATTCCCCCTTTATCATCAATTCTCTTTCTATTTCTTTCTTCCGGGAGCGGGAGGGAGCTCTCAAACCCTCCCCCGAATGGCATCTCCTCGTTTCCTTCTGGGACCAGGTCACCACGTAGCAACTCCATCGAATGAAAACCCTATTTTCTTTGTCGTCGCTTAAATTTCGTTCTTTGTTTCATTTATCTCCGGCTGTTCGGCTCTACGACGCAAGCAAGAACGTGCTGAAGGGGGCGTTCAGGCACGCACGAGGGCCATGTCCTCGATTGCTTCTTCCACGATGACAAAGCCCTTGTCTTCAGTGGATCGCTGCGAGTTTGAGCACTCGTCTTCTCCGACTTGTAAGTAAGTCTCTGGTTTTTTAATTTGTTCATTAAGTGTTTGTTGTTAGTTCTCACAGAGGAACAATACACTTGAAAGAAGCTCTTTCCGATTATCTGTAGTAGGACTAACGGTTAGCTAGCCAAGTGGTCGAGGTATGTATAAATTTGTTTTGATTAGATTTTTGCTCATGCTTGGCGGTGTGTCAGCAATCAAAACTGTTATCAAACCTTGAACGATTAGTATGTTTTTAGCTATTGTCTTAACCTTCTCAAGAATATAAAATATGTTAGTCCCGGGCTTGATCAAAGATGGAAAAACAGATGCAATCGAGATCTGAGATGTCACACAAAACTTTGTGATGATCAAACTCAAGATCTACGAATAAATCTAAATAGCCAAATTACAATATGAAGGAGAAAAATAGCAAAGAG
Organism: Iris pallida; assembly: GCA_029216955.1. Lineage (NCBI taxonomy): Eukaryota > Viridiplantae > Streptophyta > Magnoliopsida > Asparagales > Iridaceae > Iris > Iris pallida. The sequence continues at coordinate 6,287,186 of JANAVB010031419.1, forward strand.
AAGATCTCTTGTTCTTCCTTGCAAACGTGTTGCAATTGGGACAGAACAAGTTACAATAATCTAGAGAGATGAGAAGAAGAACAATGCTGGGGTGTCAAAACACCGTTGCTCAAAGCAAGATTCGCCCCACACGATCTGCTTCCAGGAACCAGCAAGTTTGAAGAACTTGTGGAACGCTCGATGTCAACTCTGTTCTGACTCCTCGGATGGACTTGCAATGGCGGCAGCAACTCCCTCTCTTTCTCTCTTTTCTGACTTGTATTTTTCGTCGTTCCCACAAAGGAGGCCAGAAGAGAGTATATATAGAGAGAGAGTGGAAACCCTAGCCGCCTCTTCAGTTATGGAAAGATTGAATCAAATCACAAAAAGATAGCAACGAATTAATTCTAATCCCACAAAGATAGGAACTGAATTAATTCAAATCCCACAAATATAGTAACGAAATTAATTCAAATCCCACAAAGATAGGATCTGAATTAATCGCATAGATTCACCCTTTCCATAACCGATTTGAAATCTGCACAGTCAGCGTAGCCCTCTATGCGGCAGCAGCAGCAGCCTGGCCGCATGGACCGCTTGGGCCGCATGGACCGCATGTGCCGCATGAGCCGCATGGACCGCATGGACCGCATGAGCCGCATGAGCCGTATGGACCGCATGGACCGCATGGCCGCATGAACCGCATGGCCGCATGAGCCGCATGAGGCCGCATATGAGCCGCATGTCGCATAAGACCGCATGGCCGCATAAAGACCGCATGACTGCTGACGTGCTAAGTACAAAGTGCGCCAACAAAACGCCACATTACGCCTCATGAGCCCATGAGCCCGAGCCCGAGCCCGAGTCCGAGTCCGAGTCGCTAAGCCCCTTTGGGGCTTAGCTCCAAGTGGAATTAATCCAAGAGAATGACAAAAGCATTAATGCTTAATCCTTGGAGCCTTATTCTTACCTCCTAGTAAAATCACCCACATGGTTCCCTCCTTAGGGTCACCACCCCATGTGCATCTCTCAACAACACACCCAAGTATATATGTTGAGATAACTCATGGTGCTTTTCCAATGTGGGACTAAAATTTTACAAGGCATGTTGAGAGCAAGCTCTCTCCATGTAAATAAAGCACCAACAATCCCCCACATATCACAACATATATATGTGTCCAGGGTTGAGCGTTCCCCACAGTAACTGTCCATTTTGCATTAGGATAGATGTCGCTGACGACTTGAATCTTCCCGCATGGGTTAAATAACAATGTGATACAAGAATGGACTACGCCTTGAATTCTGCATCACAATTGTAATTCTTCCCACTCACAAAGTGTAGTTACGTGTGCTTCTGGCTGCACATTAAAGGCCATGTGCCAGCCTGGTTTCAGTGTATAATTTTGGGCGTCTACAAGTTTACCCTCAAGAGACGGCCTGATATCTCTTTTCATACACTATAGGTGAGTTCTTTATTAAAGAGATATGGCATGAAGCCTTGCGCTTCCTTGCGGTGCTACGCCGCGATGACATGGCCTGAAGCCGAGGCATTACCCCTACTTAGGAACCTCATCGTAGTGTCATACTACTGTAGCATGAGGTCACAAGCCTCTTTGTAGTGCCAAACTACCCAGCATGAAGCCTAAGGCTTCCTTGCGGTGTTACGCCGCAACGACATGGCTTGCAATGCCGAGGCTTTATCCCTACCTGGGTACCTCATCGTGGTGTCGTGCCACTGTAACATGGGGCCATCCTCCCCTTTGTAGTGCTGTCTACAACTCTTTAATTACGTCATACAGCATTAGGCTACCTGCCTATTTGCGGTGCTACGCCGCTATGACTTGGCTTGCAAAGCCGAGGCATTACCCCTACCTGGGAACCTCATGGTGGAGTCATCCCACTGTAGCATGGAGTTTCACTCCTTGTAGTGCTGCTCTACCGTGCTTCCTGTAAGGCACACCAGACATTCACTCTGCCTGAGAACTCATTAAGGCGTTTAAGCCAACCTTCCACAGAATCTGTTTTTCCGCAGAAAAAATACATAGTAGACAACAGTGGTTATGGGTCCGTATCCCTTCCATGTTCCATAGAACAAGTACCCACCGTTACCTGATAGTTTTCCAGTCAGTGATCCTCCTTTGAACCCAAAGTTAGATGCCTAGTAGATTTCTCTTTGAACTAATAGCATAAAACTTTATGGTAGGATTACAAAGACACACTATCAGAATGCTTTCAAGCCCATTTTACAAGCTGTGTCTTCGACCAACTGGCGCTTGAGGCCCTTTGTGAACGGATCTGCCAGGTTCTCCTGACTCCGAACATCAACCACTGCAATTACACCTCTTTTGATAAGATCGTGTACTGCCCTGTGCTTCAACCGCACAGTCCTCTTCTTTCCGTTGAAGAGGTCATTTGATGCCACCGCCGCAGTCGCCTGGTTGTCACAGTATATCGGTATCGCCGATATCTGAGCCCCAACCACTGGAAGATCATACATGAGCTCCCGAAGCCATTCTGCTTCATCTGCTGCAGTTTCAAGTGCATAGAATTCAGATTCCATGGAGGAACGAGAGAGTATTGTCTGCTTCTTCGACTTCTACGATATAGCAGCTCCACCCAAGGAAAAAACATATCCACTTGTGGATCTCTCGCTTTCCACTTCTGAACACCAGCTAGCATCACTGAAGCCTTCCACTACTGTCGGATATCCGTTGTAGTGCAGTGCATATGTCTGAGTCTTCTTGAGATATCTCATTACTCGCTTCACAGCTTTCCAGTGCTCAACCCCTGGGTTGCTTGTGAACCGACTCAGCATTCCCACGGCGAAAGCTATGTCAGGCCTTGTGGCAGTAGTTGCGTACATCAAACTTCCGATAACGCTAGAATACTCCAGCTGCCTGACGCTTTCCCTCGAGTTTGGCTTCAGCTTCTGATCACACCTGTATGGCGTATCGATCGCTGGAAGATCCTTATACCCATAGCGTGTGAGCATCTTCTCAATATAGTGAGATTGTGACAGCGCTACTCCAGTGTCTGTCCGGATGATCTTTATGCCCAAGATGACATCTGCATCCCCCAAGTCTTTCATACTGAACTTGGTTGAGAGGAACTTCTTTGTCTCTGTGACACAGCCTATATCCGTACCTAGGACTAGCATGTCGTCCACGTACAGACAAACGATGACTCCTCTTCCATCAGCGAACTTTGTGTAAACACATTTGTCCGTCTCGCTGACTCTGTAGCCGTTTGACCTAATAACTTTGTCAAACTTCTCATGCCACATCTTGGGAGCTTGCTTCAAACCATATAATGATTTCACCAACTTGCAGACTTTGTCTTCAAGACCTTTGACGACAAATCCATCTGGCTGTTGCATGTAAATCTCTTCGGTCAGCTCCCCATTCAGGAATGCTGTCTTTACATCCATCTGATGTATCACCAACTTATGTATAGCTGCTAGAGCGATTAACATCCTGATGGTGGTCATCCGAGCTACTGGAGCGTACGTGTCGAAGTAGTCTATCCCCTGTTTCTGAGAAAATCCCTTGGCGACCAGCCTGGCCTTGAACTTGTCAATAGTTCCATCTGCCTTCATCTTCTTCTTGAAGATCCATTTACATCCAATAGGCTTTTCTCCTTCAGGTAGATCTACCAACACCCATGTGTTATTGGAGGTGATAGAGTCAAACTCGTCATTCACTGCCTCCTTCCAGAAGATAGCATCTCTGGTCTTCATCGCCTCATCATAGGTAAGCGGATCTGCTTCCACATGATAGGTGACAAAGTCATCTCCGAAATCTTTCGGTCTCCTCGCTCGCTTAGCTGACGGCTCGGCGAGTTCTGGTGCAAGAGTTGTTTCATCAACAACAACTTCTTCTTGGACTACTGGCTCGTATGAGATTTCAGTCTCATTAGTACCTACATCATTTTCCGGAATGTCCGAAAGAACAATGTTTTTGTCTTTTGCGAACTTGTCTTCAAAGTATTCAGCATCGCGAGATTCGATAATATGATTTGATTCAATATCAAGAAATCTCCGAGCATCACTCTTCTCGGCATACCCCAAGAAGATAGCCTTCGTAGTCCTTGTCCCCAGCTTCTGAATCTTCAGATCTGGAAGCTTCACATACGCCAGACACCCCCACACTCGAATGACATTCAAGTTGGGTCTGACTTTGAACCAGAGTTCATGAGGAGTTACGTCCGAAGTTGCATATGGCACTCTATTCAGAATGAAAGTGGCCGTTAATGCAGCTTCTCCCCAGTAGCATTTTGGAAGACCTGTAGTGAGCAGCATGGAATTCATCATTTCTGTTAATGTCCGGTTCTTCCTCTCTGCTACTCCGTTGGATTGAGGAGAATATGGAGCAGCAGTCTCGCATATGATTCCATGTTCTTTGCAGAACGATGCGAATTCATGAGACCTGTACTCTCCACCTCGATCACTTCTCAGCCTCTTGAGTTGTTGTCCAGTCTGCCGTTCAGCCTCGGCCCTGAACTCTCTGAACTTCTCGAAAGCTTCGTCTTTGGACTTGAGCAAGTAGACGAACGTGTATTTTGAGAAGTCGTCGATGAAGGTTATGAAATACTTCATCCCGGCCTTCGTGGAGAAATGTTTGAAGTCACAGATATCGGAGTGCACCAACTCCAGAAGATCTGTACTTCTATTGACCCGATGAAAGGGTTTCCTTGTGATCTTCGTCTGAGCACACACCTCACACTTCTCCACCTTACCCCCACATTTGGAGATAAGTCCTAGACTAGACATTTTGTTAATTCTCTTATGTAGAATAGAATAATGGGATGATTTGTTTATTGATGAGAGACTACATATATATAGGAGAGGCTAGCCTCCTCTCCTATTACTCTAAGCAATGTGGGACTAAAGCCCAATTACTAATAACTCTAATATAACACTTATTTCTAATATAACTCTTAACACCCTCCCTCAAGCTGGAGCATAGATGTCAATCATGTCCAGCTTGTTACATAAAAATTGAACCCGGGGACCCAGGAGAGGCTTTGTGAAGATATCAGCTATCTGGTCGCCGGTCCGCACATGTTGAAACCTTATCACTCCTTTTGTATATTCATCACGAACAAAATGAATATCAATTTCAATATGCTTCGTCCTTTCATGAAATACTGGGTTGGTGGCAATGTGAATAGCAGATTGGTTATCACACCATAGGTCTGCCACTTGAGATCCTGCGTCTTCTCCCAGTTCTTGTAGGAGATGCTTCATATATAATATTTCTGACGTGCCATGAGCAATAGCTCGATATTCTGCTTCTGAGCTTGAGCGTGCTATCACACTTTGTTTCTTGCTTTTCCACGATACAAGATTTCCGCCAACAAATACGGAGTAGCCAGATGTAGACCGTCTATCTGCCAGACTTGCTCCCCAGTCAGCATCAGTAAAACACTCAATGCGAGAATGTCCGTTATTCTCCATTCGAATTCCTTTTCCTGGATTCTTTACTAGATAACACAGAATTCTGAAAACTGCCTGCCAGTGTGGAACTCTTGGAGAAGCCATGAATCTACTCGCGACGCTTACTGCAAAAGAAATATCCGGACGCGTCATGACTGCCAAGTAGTTGAGTTTACCAACCACTCGACGATACTGATCTGGATTGGTCATCAGGACCCCTTCGTCTGGAAGTAACTTCGCCCCTGGATCCATAGGTGAGTTTGCTCCCTTTGCTTGCATCATGCCTGCATCATTTAGTATATCCAGTACATATTTTCTTTGAGACATTACAATGTCCCGCTTTCCCCGTGTGACTTCAATACCCAAGAAATAGTTCAAGGATCCCATATCTTTGGTTTGAAATTGTTCTCCAAGAAACTTCTTGAGATTTGCAATACCCTGTCTGTCATCTCCCGTGATTATAATGTCATCAACGTAGACACCAAGCAGTATTCTTCCAGCAGATGTGTGTCGATAGAAGATTGAATGGTCCTTCTTCGACTGACACATTCCAAATTGAGTAACCACCTGTGTAAATCTACCAAACCACGCACGTGGTGATTGTTTCAGGCCATAGAGAGCCTTCCTGAGATGACACACCTTACCCTCCCTTGCAACGAATCCGGGAGGTTGCATCACGTAGACTTCTTCGTCAAGATCCCCGTGGAGGAAAGCATTTTTGATATCTAGCTGAAGTAAAGGCCAGTCATAGCGAACGGCCAACGCCATGAGAACACGAACGGACGTTATTTTGGCCACAGGAGAGAAGGTCTCAAAGTAATCCTCACCATATGTTTGAGAGAATCCTTTGGCCACCAGACGAGCCTTCAATCGATCAAGAGTGCCATCCGGTTTCACCTTAATCGTGAACACCCACTTACAACCGACAGCCTGTTTACCAGTAGGTAAATCGACTAAGTCCCAGGTATGATTCTCCTGGAGAGCCTTTATCTCCTCGTGCATAGCAGCACGCCAACCAGGATGTCGGAGACCCTCCTCAGCGTTCTTGGGGATCTGAATCCCATCAATAGTAGCTACCAGAGACTGAGTATGACAACTAAGACCTTTATAGTTGTCAACATACAAGGGATGATCTCGACACGCACGACGAGGACGTGCTGGAGGCAGAATCCCCGGAGCTGCGGGCGGAACTGGTGGAGCTGCGGGCGGAACTGGTGGAGGCAGCTCATTGGAGCCGGAGCTACTGGTGGAACCAGAGGAGGATGATTCTGTGGTGGACGTCGTTAATGGCTGACTTGGTGTATGTGGACCATCATCCTGGGTGACTGGCTCGGTAAGAGAGGGCACCTGTACTGGAGGTGGTTGTGTTTAAGGAGGAAACAGCAAAAAATCTTCTTCTGGATAAATTAGGGGTGCCGGACCTATTGATTGGGGAAACGGTGGAAAGTTTGATTCGACAAAGGTAACATCCCGAGTGAAAAAATATCTCTTTAAGACAGGAGAGAAACACCGATACCCTTTCTGATCTTTAGGATACCCAAGAAAAATACATTGTACTGCCTTAGGATCTAATTTAGAAAGGGTTGGTCGGGTATCCCGAACATAGCATAAGCAACCAAAGATACGGGGAGGCAGAGGAAACGGTTCTTTTCCAGGAAAGAGCCGAGAAAAGGGAGTGCTACTATTGAGCACTGACGACGGCATGCGATTAATAAGAAAACAAGCCGTAAGAACCGCATCCGACCAAAATCTCTTGGGAGTACGTGCTTGAAACATAAGTGCACGTGTTGTTTCCAATAAATGGCGATTCTTGCGTTCGGCAACACCATTTTGTTGGGGTGTATACGCACAAGAGGTTTGGTGGATAATGCCATTGCTGGCCAGATGTTTAGCAAGATCACGAGATAAATACTCACGGCCATTGTCACTTCGAAGGATTTTGATTGGGAGACCAAATTGTGTTGTTATCTCGGCATGAAAGTTGCACCAGATGTTAAATAATTCAGCGCGACTTTCCATCAAATAAAGAAACGTGACACGTGAGTAGTCATCGACAAACGTGACAAAGTACTTAAAACCCATGACAGATTCAGTCGGACAAGGTCCCCAGATATCAGAATGCACCAACTCAAAAGGAGCGGATGCAAGATTATTAGAGCTTACCGGATAAGGAACCCGATGATGCTTAGCCAAACGACATGACTCACAATGAAAAGAAGAGGGAATAACTAAGGACGGGTACAATTTCTGGAGAACTTGGGACGACGGATGACCTAACCGACAATGTAACTCGACCGGATCCAGTTTCATGCCTGCACAAACAACCGGAGAAGTAGCGTCAAACAGGTACAAGCCTCCAGCCACATGCCCCTTACCAATAGTCTTCCCAGTTGTCAGGTCCTGAAAAACACAACCATCATGAAAGAATGTTACTGAGCAATGAAGTTCACGAGTCAGTTGACTAATAGAAAGTAAACTGAATGGGTTCCCAGGAGTAAGTAGAACAGAGTTGAGTGATAATCCGGGAGAAAGAGTGGCACTTCCACGGCCGCGGACTGTCAGGGAACCGCCATTTGCAACAGTAATGCCAGAAGCACGACGGACAGGTACATAATTATGTATCATACCTGCGTCACCAGTCATGTGAGCGGATGCACCCGAGTCAATTACCCACTGCTTGGGATTGACAATGCATGCTGCAGAGTATCCGGCTGTGGAACCAAACGTTGATGCTTCACCACGACGTTGAGCCTGGAACTCAAGAAATTCCGCGTACGAATCGTCGCTCAATGGAACCGAGCGAATGCTATTATCAGGAGCATCCGAAGTAATATTATATATGAAGCATCTCCTACAAGAACTGGGAGAAGACGCAGGATCTCAAGTGGCAGACCTATGGTGTGATAACCAATCTGCTATTCACATTGCCACCAACCCAGTATTTCATGAAAGGACGAAGCATATTGAAATTGATATTCATTTTGTTCGTGATGAATATACAAAAGGAGTGATAAGGTTTCAACATGTGCGGACCGGCGACCAGATAGCTGATATCTTCACAAAGCCTCTCCTGGGTCCCCGGGTTCAATTTTTATGTAACAAGCTGGGCATGATTGACATCTATGCTCCAGCTTGAGGGAGGGTGTTAAGAGTTATATTAGAAATAAGTGTTATATTAGAGTTATTAGTAATTGGGCTTTAGTCCCACATTGCTTAGAGTAATAGGAGAGGAGGCTAGCCTCTCCTATATATATGTAGTCTCTCATCAATAAACAAATCATCCCACACAGGTGGTTACTCAATTTTTTTTTTTTTTGTGGAGAGAGGGGTGGATGGATTATGGCTCTGATACCATGTAGAATAGAATAATGGGATGATTTGTTTATTGATGAGAGACTACATATATATAGGAGAGGCTAGCCTCCTCTCCTATTACTCTAAGCAATGTGGGACTAAAGCCCAATTACTAATAACTCTAATATAACACTTATTTCTAATATAACTCTTAACATCTTACAATGAACATGTCCTAGTCTATTATGCCACAACTCAAGAGAATAATCAGAAAATGCAACTGCATTAATGTCTTCAAACTGGTTAACAAGCTGAATTTTAAACATGCCTTCGGTTTGATAAGCCTTCCCGAAGTATGTTCCTTTCTTGGACATCACCATCTGACCAGCATTGATGTCCATCCTCAAGCCTGCGTTGCAGAGCAGGCTCCCAGAGATCAGGTTCTTGGCAATCGCCGGAACATGCTTCACTCCTTGAAGCGTCAGAGTGTTCCCAGAAGTGAGTTTCAGCTCCACAGTCCCAATCTCCAGTACTTCAGCTTGGGCCTGGTTCGCCATGACAACTTTCTCAGATGTCGGCTGGTACGTGACGAACCATTCCTTGTCAGAACAGACATGGCAAGTCGCACCAGTGTCTATCCACCAGTCAGAGTCAAACCCCACAGTTGTGACCTGTCCGACAATGTTAGAAACCAATGAAACCTTATTAGGCTCACCTTTCTCTGATTGTTTAGGCTTAGATCTGCATTCACTCTTGTAGTGGCCTTTCTTGCCACAATTATAACAAGTCACGTGGGACTTAGTCTTCTGTTGCTTGAAAGAAGGACCCTTCACTTTTAGATTAGCGAAGTCCTTCTTCTTGGGATGAGAAGCCGCCTGCTTTCCCTTGGAATCTCTCGTCTGCACAAGATTGGCTTTAGCCAACTGTTTGGACAGAGTGTCCACCTTCTGTTGAGAACGCATCTCATCCTCAACATGGATCTCTTGAAGTAGATCTCCCAAGCTAATGTCTAGCTTCTTTCTGTGCATCCTTGCATAGAAGGTACTCCATCCAGCAGGAAGTTTTGAGACGATCCCTCCGACGACAAACTTGTCGGGAAGGGGCATCTCTTCGTCTTCCAGTTTCTGACGCAGCTTCAGAAATTCCTTCACCTGTGGCAGCATGGACTTTTCGTCCTCAAAGAGCAATTTGTGATATTTTTCAACCACAAACATTTTGCTCCTGTTCTTGTCTTCTTCATACAGATTTTCCACAGACTCCCATATGTCTCTGGCAAGTTCCTTCTTCGAGTAGGATTCTGCCAGGGAGTCCTCCATAGCATTCAGGATGATAAGCCTGCAGATGCTATTTTTCCTTCTCCATTTGGCCTGGAGTTTGGTAGCCGCGTTGATGGCGGCAGTAGATCCAGTGTCTGGAACAGAGGGTTCTTCCTCCAACAGAACATGATCAACATCTTTCAGTTGAAGAGTTAGGTACACCTTTCTCTTCCAGACTTGATAGTGCTCTCCATCGATCTTTTCCAACTTGCAGAAGTCCGATTGGAGGAGCGAAGCATTAATGTTTTCCATCTATACGGATCTTGCTTTGAGATTGTTAGTCCCGGGCTTGATCAAAGATGGAAAAACAGATGCAATCGAGATCTGAGATGTCACACAAAACTTTGTGATGATCAAACTCAAGATCTACGAATAAATCTAAATAGCCAAATTACAATATGAAGGAGAAAAATAGCAAAGAGAAGATCTCTTGTTCTTCCTTGCAAACGTGTTGCAATTGGGACAGAACAAGTTACAATAATCTAGAGAGATGAGAAGAAGAACAATGCTGGGGTGTCAAAACACCGTTGCTCAAAGCAAGATTCGCCCCACACGATCTGCTTCCAGGAACCAGCAAGTTTGAAGAACTTGTGGAACGCTCGATGTCAACTCTGTTCTGACTCCTCGGATGGACTTGCAATGGCGGCAGCAACTCCCTCTCTTTCTCTCTTTTCTGACTTGTATTTTTCGTCGTTCCCACAAAGGAGGCCAGAAGAGAGTATATATAGAGAGAGAGTGGAAACCCTAGCCGCCTCTTCAGTTATGGAAAGATTGAATCAAATCACAAAAAGATAGCAACGAATTAATTCTAATCCCACAAAGATAGGAACTGAATTAATTCAAATCCCACAAATATAGTAACGAAATTAATTCAAATCCCACAAAGATAGGATCTGAATTAATCGCATAGATTCACCCTTTCCATAACCGATTTGAAATCTGCACAGTCAGCGTAGCCCTCTATGCGGCAGCAGCAGCAGCAGCCTGGCCGCATGGACCGCTTGGGCCGCATGGACCGCATGTGCCGCATGAGCCGCATGGACCGCATGGACCGCATGAGCCGCATGAGCCGCATGAGCCGTATGGACCGCATGGACCGCATGGCCGCATGAACCGCATGGCCGCATGAGGCCGCATATGAGCCGCATGCCGCATAAGACCGCATGGCCGCATAAAGACCGCTTGGGCCGCATGTGCCGCATGAGCCGCATGGACCGCATGGCCGCATAAAGACCGCTTGGGCCGCATGGACCGCATGTGCCGCATGAGCCGCATGGACCGCATGGACCGCATGAGGCCGCATATGGACCGCATGGCCGCATGAACCGCATGGCCGCATGAGGCCGCATATGAGCCGCATGCCGCATAAGACCGCATGGCCGCATAAAGACCGCTTGGGCCGCATGAGCCGCATGGACGCATGAGCCGCATGAGGCCGCATGGCCGCATAAAGACCGCATGACTGCTGACGTGCTAAGTGCAAAGTGCGCCAACAAAACGCCACATTACGTCTCATGAGCCCATGAGCCCGAGCCCGAGCCCGAGTCGCTAAGCCCCTTTGGGGCTTAGCTCCAAGTGGAATTAATCCAAGAGAATGACAAAAGCATTAATGCTTAATCCTTGGAGCCTTATTCTTACCTCCTAGTAAAATCACCCACATGGTTCCCTCCTTAGGGTCACCACCCCATGTGCATCTCTCAACAACACACCCAAGTATATATGTTGAGATAACTCATGGTGCTTTTTCAATGTGGGACTAAAATTTTACAAGGCATGTTGAGAGCAAGCTCTCTCCATGTAAATAAAGCACCAACAAAATATTAATATACTAATCCACCTTCCAATACATTGGAATACAAACTCTTGGCAATACAAATTTGACACTGCATGACAGACGCACATCTTATATAAACAAAAAATATTTAAACAAATCTTAAAACATTAAATGAGTATATCAAGAGCAGAGTATAATTAACACCAAGATGCCACTAAAATAGCAGTGTAGTGTACACTATTAATACTTCTATTGTTGGGATTATCAGAGAAGTTAATTTCAGGTCATATTATGGATGTGGCAAGAGAGAAATTGATGTAAATGTAAGCAAGCAAGGTTGAGTACATGGGTTATAAAGTCCATTGTTCCCCAAATAATAATACTATAATAATAATTTCATCAAGTATAAACTAATTGAAAATTAATAACTCTACAGTTAAGCGTTGTTGCGTTGAAATCCTTTTGAGGATGTAGAATTGAACAAGAAGTGGCCTAGCATGAACTCGGCCAGTAGCGGTTCACCGCACAACTAAACACAAGTCAAATGCAAATCCACACGACATTACCGACTTCATGGCACAACTTCATGTATCCAAGCACACGATTAATACACCCCATTAGTCGACCAACAAGAAAGAACCGGCAAGAAAGACGGGTAGAGAACTCGGGGAATAAAATAAAACCCCCGTATGATATTCCCCTCAACAACACTACAAAATACAATTTTTATTGAAGATGACCTGCCATGAGAGCGCACCCAACTTGGCAAAGGTCGATGGAGTAAGCAACACATACCACACACCATGTTAAGGGCGACCACTGTTGGAAGAAGCCGATCACAATGGTACTCTGGAACGAACTAGACATCACATGTGAATACAACACATCCTTTATTATAACAAAATATGGCACAATCAGTCTTTTGAGCTGAACTTCACCCGAGACTCCTCCAGATCTTTACATCTTAGGCAACCATCATCAATCTTCTACAAGCTTCCATATCTCGTGGAGACTCATCTTCAGCAATATCTTCACTAGCCGACAACCAAAAATATATCATGCAGTATGAACTCTTTTAACAATAATTTTGAAGAATAAACATGCTACAAGCAACAATTTTGTAGCCAAAGACATCACATTTTAGCTTGCAGGTATTCTTTTATTTTTATTGGTAGGCCTAAATGCGATAGTATATTGTTGTTCTATAGGTTGGAGTTGCATTCCTGTTGGTTACTATTTTTGTAGTTCTGGCTATTGTTGTTATAGATTGCTGGGGTGTAAATAACTTATATCTGACGATGGGTCAAATGTTCTCAGTTTGCTTGTTACTTTCCTTTTGGCTCTTGTTGTTTTTTGGTTGGTTATTTTGAAGGTATCTAACAACCTTGTATACTTATCTCACCGCTTAAACTACACAAACCTGGGTTGTCGGGACTATTATTAATATGTCATCAAAATATTTTTTAACCAATCAGTTCTTGAAGCTTAAAGGCACATCTCTTTCTCTTTATGTTAAGCCTTTTTATTACTTAATGATGAGACCTATCATTACAGGTCGAAACAAGCCATATTAATGTCTTACCCATGGTATCAGACGCTATCCATATAACTTTACAACAGGATTGTTGATACCCATGTGCTTACTTGGTTTGGTATTGGACGGGACTAGACTAACAAGTCCTTATATTTCCATAAAAGGAGAGATTTGTGTGCCATCCGTGTGTGATCTCCAGTGCAGGAGGCTTGCGGGAGGATCAATTGTACAACTAAGGTCATGCATGTCATGTGGAGTAGGATATTGGCTCCTTACCTTCTCTCAAGTTCCTCAATAAAAAATGCTAAATATTTTGTTGTGGAATTAGTTACTAAGTTTTTGATGCATTATTTTCTAGTACAATCTCTCTTATTCCTATAAGAGGCACCGCATCAAAAAATTGTTCTCTTTTTATATCATTTGTTTAATATATTGTTTTATCTTCAAAGATACTGTAAGACCTTACACAAAGTAATTTGTGTTTAGGCACTAATTACTTAATTGAAGTAACAATGAATTAGATATTTAGTTGTTATTTGTTTGATGGCATACTGTTAAGTCTTGTTGCTTGCATTATAGAGGATGCAGGTTTGAGGCATGTATACAACTGGATGCCCCTTTTTAGTTGTTTGCTTGATGTTCTTTTTGTTTGTTGTACATTTTTTTTAACCAGCCATTTGTTGCTTTGAATAGTTGAAACTTCCACACTAGACCAATATTGTGAAAACTGTAAGGTTCAAGGAGGTTGCATCAAATGGTCCTGATTGATATTTCATCAGAGCCGATAAGTTACTGCAATTTGTAGTTCTTTGTTGGTTATATTGGTTCCATTTCATATTAAGAATAATGTTGCCCATTATGAAATTCGTTCGTCTAATTTGTGGTACAGCTTCAATGGCTAGAAAGATTTACCTGAGGCAAGGTATTGAGGTTGGTGGCTTTTAGAAGATATATAGAGGGAGCAAGAGGAATGGAAGCGTAACACCACATTTCTGCAAGAGCAGTGGTGCAGTAGCTCGCCACATCTTGCAACAGTTGCAGGAGATGAACAATGTTGACGTTGATCCGAAAGGGTAAATTGCACATCATTCTTATTTATTTCCTTTTAGATTGTATATTATGTTCCCTTTATTTCTTTTCAATTTAATGATTTGCTTATTATGAACATTGTTGTTTATCTCCTATTACAAAGTAAAATTATTCAAAATTTCTTAATGAATCATCTGATTGATATATTAGCCTAAAAATGCTAGGCTAATCTACTAGTACAACCTCTGTCATATTTTTCTAGTAATCAACCTGTCATATTTGAACATCTGTCTATCGAAAACTTAGTTATTAGCCTTTCGAATGGTGGAATTTTTTTATAGACAACCTCTGTATAAGATACAAACACAATTTTTCTAGTAATCAGCCTTTTATATTTGAACATATGTCATAAAGACAACCACTAGACACTATATAGTGAATATATATATAAAAACTTACTAATCAGCCTCTATCATAAAGACAACCTCTGTCATATTTTTCTAGTAATACCTGTCATATTTTAACATCTGTCAATCAAAAACTTAGTAATTAGCCTTTCGAGTGGTGGAATTTTTTTTATAGAGAACCGAAGGAATATATACGAAAACTTATAACTAGCCTCTGTCATATTTGACAAGTATAATTTACAATAATGCGATAAAATTGGAGGACCAAACTATCATCTATCATACATCCATTGCATTAATAGAGAACCAAGGAAGAGGACATTGGGCAAACTGCACTTACACAAAGCTCTCATAGATAGCAAATCTATTGTATAAAAGTACAAATGCTCTCAAGTTGATCAATATGACTTTCATAGTAAATGAGTGATCCCTTAATCATCCACTTCTTGTTTTATAGGGCTGGACAAAACCTAAATGCGTATTCAATAGGAATTTTGTACTCTGGTCCGCCTTTATATCTGTGTCCAACCGAGGGGACCTATCAAAATAGGATCAAAAGGATGGCTTGGGAATCATGCCCAGCAGCAAGGTGGTTGTGTGGCATCGGCATAGAGGGATGAGCCATTCTATTTTTTGCACTGTTGTTATCTTCATCTGTTGTGGTTGTTGAGTTACCTTTGGGGCTTCACTTCGTCTCATCTGCTTTGTGAATCCAATGATAAGATCCTCAACATCACGGCTTACCTAATTATGACAGTTAACTCCAAGAATATAGGAATACATGCTTTTGACTTAGAAAATGGAAGAAAATATGGATATGCATAATTAACTCAATCAAACAACACAATATAACAAGTATCTCACCTTCCATATCTATACTATTATATGATCCAAATACCAAGATCCTTTGACAAAATTATATTTATGTTAGGATAATATATCCATTTATATCCCCACTAATTCAAATATTGTAACTGATTGTAACCTTCTATTCTTTATAGTTATCTACTATTTCTCTCTTTACAGTCATCTTTTCTTTACAGTCATGTCTTACTCACTTTTATGGTTTCTTTATATGAGTTCATAATTATATAATGATATATCTGATGTCCGAGACATTACCAAAATGAATGAAGTTAATATGTACTTTATGTGCTTTGTGAAATGTGAACATTGCATGCAAGTTCATAGAACTTCTGCAATCGAGATTTTATTTTCATTCATATGTACATTGAAGGAATTGAAATGCATTAATTAGTGATCTAGAGATTGTGAGACTGTGAGTTGTTCGATGCTTAAGCTTTCTTCGCGTGCTTTTAAGAAAATGATCTTTTTGAATGTATTTATAAATTACTAGAACATGGTCTTTTAAGAAAATGGTCTTTTTGAATGGTCTCTAAGTGATATGGTGCATAGGCTACAGACTTGGAAAAATTTCTCGTGTTCGTATAAATTACTAGGACCTGGTATTTTAGGGAATGTTTGCACCTGGTAGAGGTGGTGGGTTTTACGGTGATGGAATGAGAGGTCGTGGCAATTATGGAGGTGAGAGGGGTTATAGAAGGGGGGATTATAAAACATGGCAGAGTTGCTGAGAAAGTGACAACAACGGTAGCAACAGCAGCAGCAACAACAACAATGGTAGCAACAGCAGCAACGGTAGCAACAACAACAACGAGAGCGAAAATTAGAATAATATATTTGTATTTTTTTTTGTAATTGTAATTGTAATTGTAATTGTAATTGTAATTGTAATTGTAACTGTAATTATATTTGTAATAATTGTAATTATATATTTTTATTTATAAATTGTATTTTTTTTAAATGGAAACATAATCAACAACGTTTTAAAACTGTTGTAAGATAACAATATAACAACATTTCTAAACATTGTAAAATCTATATACGATACTTTTAAATCATTGTTGATACTATAATTAGAACATATACAAATATTTATTACAACGTTTGACAAACAAGATTGAATAAAATATACAATATTTGTTATAAGTTGTATAAACCTTGTTTACAATGTTTGTTCATTGTTGTATAAAAACTACGTACAATGTTTACTAAATGTGGTAAATATTGTTTTTTACTACAGTTTCAAAACGTTGTTGACATTATATTTACAACACTTGTAATATGTTTTAAAAATTATTTTTTACAATACTTGCAAAATGTCGTAGAAATATTTTTTTTGTCAAATTTTATAAATTTCAACAATATTTGTAAATTGTTGTGGGAAGAACTTTTACAACGTTTTTACAACGCTTAAACAAACATCGTGAAAGATACTCCCCCTTTTACAATTCTGGATATAACAACCTTCTATTAAACGTAAGCTAAATCACCATTTGACTCAAACCAGTGTTCTTCCTTGCTCATAAATCGTATTTTCTATACTTTATTGGAGACTCGCAAATGAGGGGCCGCCTCGGTGACAAACGGTCGTGTAAACTTTCCATGTTACCATACCTTCTGACTCAAACTCTGGAACGACTCCTGTTCAACTTGAACAAGTCGTATTCCTTTAAAGTGCCATATAAACTGTGTCATACTCTACGATGGGCCTTGAAACCGTAGGAACGTGCACATGCTCAATTTTGAACAACCGTGTTCTTTGGGTACCTTAACTCGTGCCATAAACCGTATAGACCGCATTGAAATTGTGGTGCGCACATGCTATGACAAGCTATACGACCGTGGGAACATCTTGACTATGACTGGAAGTCGACAGTTTATGTGCTGGTATAAGTGTGACCTACTTTGTCCAAGTCGTCCCTTCTTTACCTAAGCCTTGGGATTGAAGGACCGAGTGCCAACTTTGAAAGTCATCGTGGAGTGATATCTAGGCAACATGTTAACCATTCCATGTTCTACACAATCTGACTCAAAGTGGGATTATTCTCTTTAGCTATGTGGGTTCGTCTATTCTATTAGCATATCTACTCTGTGCAATTGAAAACATTCATTTACTAGTGTGAAGGCCAAGCTGAGTCAAGTTCATCGAAGCCACCCAACTGAACGAGGAGTTGCCTCGACCGAATCGGACTTCGAGCAACCCGTTGCATGGCTAAGTCTAAACATCATTGTGTTTTGATTCCTCTGGCTGAGCGGAACGGGGCACTACATAATACACCCATAAGAAAATTTTTGTCCTCGAAACTGAGTATACACTTATCAACTTATCACTTATTACTCACCTCGAACTCATCTGGCGTACAATGAAATCTCTCGAACACATTTCCTATACGTTGCATCCATCAAAGTCGTGCTCCACGCCTTAGCCAATTTCTCCGAACAAGTAAGTCATTCTATAAAATCAAACTATTTTGCAACATAAACCACCAAGTCTCCTCTTTGTCCATCATGCGCTTCGTACTGCTACATCTTAAAATATGGGGTAACTTATACTCGTCGCACATACGGGCGCTCATTTCTAGGATAATCCTACCTGGGGAATAGTCCTTAACATTCCAAACCAAAACATAACCAAGTCTTTCTCCTATTCAAAATCCAACCAAAAATATTTTCAAGTCCTTACGTCAATTTCTCAACTGATCTTCAAACCTGACAGTATCAATGCCTCTCAAAATCACCCATATTGATACTAATTTTTGCTAACCAATTTGACTAATTTTTGAAGTTATCATTTGCAATGTTCTATCCTTCAAATATTTCTAAACCCTTTGAATAATCAATCAAAATATGAATATTCCAATTATGCACATCTCGAATACGCTCTTTCAAATATGATTTTTTTTCCAATCTTGATTATATCCTTTCAATTCGACCAAGTAAACATTTTGCTTTGATTCAATCCTCGAGGCACATTCGAATTCATCGACACACGAATTTATTTTGATCACCAACTTTCTTCAATACTTAAAATCTGGTCCAATAATTCAATTTGTTCTATCATTATGTGATAACTCATCTGATCAATCCTTTCATCTTATTTGAATTCAGTACACCACTTGAATTGGATTGTGCACATATTTAAGGCATTTTCGAAATATATGCATTTCAACCAAGCCTCGTAATGGAGAATCTGCACAAAACTGACATGTGCAATTTCCATCCTCAAGAACTTGTTTGACTTATTCGAATCGTAAACCATCTATCCATCCATAACTAATATCCAATATCGTTGCCCAATCAAATCCTACAAATCGTTAAAACTATCTAAGAACATCCATCGGATATTCATGCCTCAACTCTTATAACTAGCAACCCCAGCTCTATGATCTACCCAGGTGACTCTCGCTTAAATCAATCGTACCAAGTTTATCTTTCAACACAAGGACGTCTGCATAACCGCTGGGCTAACTCACCAAGTCAAAGTCAAAGTCAAAGTCATGCACCATCTCGTGCAACCAATATCAAATACTCACCCCCAATCCTAAGGTCAAACCATATTCGATGGTACATGGTGTTCTACCCAAAGCTCGTCTCACTCCGATTTCTAACTTCGAGCATAGATTTTCCTATCTACACTTGCAAGATTACGTTCAAAGGGGCCCGAGTCATTCAGCAAAGCCATCCCAGGGAATTTTATTCACGATCATCTTCGATCATGACCTGGTTCAACGATGCTAACTCACAACTCTCAAACTCGCAATCATTAATTCATTTAATAGACCTATCAATCCAAATTTATATACCTCGATTACAAAATTACAAGTCATAGTCCACCGACTACAAGTCGTAATGTCTGTTGACCCAAAATGGATCACAGTCAACCTAATCTTGATAATTAACAAATCGATATTTGATATGATCCAACTCGACACATATTTTGTCATCAAAGCTACAAAATAGACGACTTACACACATCAAGTCGGACAATCATCATCGACGACTGCTCGACGAATACTGCTGGAACTTGTCTTTGGAATTCTATATTTTTATATTTTATTTGAGTCTAGGCTAGTGTACGTTGAGTCATACTAGTACCTCAACCATAGACTAGATAACAAAAAAAGCCCCATAAACAAAAAACCAAACTACCAAATCCCAATAGCCCAAATGAGCATTCTGTCTCCAAGGAGGCGGAGTTCGGGCCGAACTCTGCCCCCACACAGAGTTCGGGTCGAACTCTGTCTCCTAATTTCTAGGAGATGATTTTTAGGGATTGCTCATTGCAAGTTGTCCAACGGCCATAATTTTTGAATTTTGCACAGAGTTCTGGCCGAACTCTGCCTCCCAGGACTAGTATATATAGGCACTCTTTTCTCCCATTTCAATTCATCCAATCTTCTCATCTCTTCTCTCTTATAGCCTATACATCCCAAAGAGCCATACTCTTCTCATCTACTAGCCATAAAACTTCCCAAGTCTACAAGGTTCTCGGTGCGAGTCAATTAGAAGTTTTGTGCAAGAGTCTTCAAGAAGTCACTTGGAAAATTCCAAGTTTTGCCTCAGCGATCTTTTCAAGAAGTTGGCGTTCTCTTCTGTGTAAAGGCACGTGGTTGTAAAGCTATTTCACAAATAGTGGATTTCAATCCTGAGCTAGAGTTCTCAGGCCTGGACTAGTCCTCCACGAGGAAAACCAGGTTACAAATTGCTGTGTCTGCGTATGCTTTCTAATCTCTACTTTATTTTCGCATTATACTCTGATTAATCATTTACTAGTCGGGATTGAATATGTTGATTTTTTAATTGTTTATTATTTTCACAAGTACTCTATTCAACCCCCCTCTAGAGTTGCCTACACGTACTTCAATTGGTATCAGAGCTCTGTTATTTTGATACAGGATTTACATCCTAGAGTTGATCCATGGCAACCACACATCCCATCTCTACCAACTATTGTGAGGGTCAATCCACAAATAGGCCACCTTTATTTGATGGGACCAACTACATATTGGAAGACTAGAATGAGTTTTTAATCTTAAGTCTCTAGACTTTGACCTGTGGACTGTAGTCACTGATGGCTACAAGAAACCTTCCAGAATAACTGTCGACGGAAGTCTCCTCGAGAAACCTCACGACAAGTATACTGAGCAGCAGAAAAAATAGGCAAGTTTAGACGCTTGGGTTATTAATGCTCTTTTCTGTGCCATAGACATGACTGACTTCAAAAAGGTCTCCACATGCACCACCTCGCATAAAGTATGGAAGCTTTTGGAGGTGACTCATAAAGGGACCACTCAAGTCAAAGAATCGAAAGTCAGCCGTCTGACACAGGAGTACGAGGCTTTCAAGATGAAGCCTAATGAGACGATCACTCAAATGTTCACAAGATTTCTTGACGTCGTCAGCCCGCTATCCTCTCTTGGAAAAGATTATTCCAACCATGAGAAGATACACAAAGTGCTACGAAGATTGCCAAATATTTGGAGCCCCAAAGTCACGGCGATCATCAAAGGCAATGATCTCATGGCAATGTCTCTAGAAACGTTGATGGGCAAGTTGATGACACATGAGCTCGATCTAAAAGACTTCGAAGAAATAGCTCCAAAAGAGAAGGAGATTGCATTAAGAGCTCATCGCCGAAGAACCAGCTCAGAAGACACCAATGATGACGACTCCGAAGGTGACGATCAAGCTCTCTTAGTTCGAAACTTCAAAAAGTTTCTACGCTTCAACAAAAAGAAGAGAGAACAAAGAGACGATGAGGAAGAACCCACCTGCTTCGGATGTAAAAAGACGGGACATGTCAAGAAAGATTGTCCCATAGCAAAGAAGGGAAGCAGATATAAGAAGCCGTACAAGAAGCCTACTACAAGGAAGTATGCCAACACTAGCATCTGGCATGAAAGCGAGGCTAGTGATTCAGATGAGGAAGAAGACTCTCCACAAAATACGGCTAACATCTGTCTAATGGCGACTTCAGAAAAGGTAAAAGATTCTTATGATGATTTCTCATTTGGTAAACTTGGTGATGCCTTTGGTGATCTACTTGATGATCACAATAAGGTAATCAATAAATATAAACATGCAAAGGATAAGATCAAGGACTACAAAACCGAGATCCATAGACTTTCATGTTTACTAGAAGATGTTAGAAATACTACACCCACAGAAAACACTGAAGAGGTATCCAAGCTTAAATTAAGCTTACATGATGCCGAATCAATTATTCAGAAATAAACACTTGAGATCACGGCACTAAACAAAGAACTTGCTGAAGAGAAAAACAAGTTCAAAATTGCTACAAGTAGAATTCACGGTCTTACTGCTAAATATGATGAATTGAATGCTGTCTCTAAGAAATTAGAGATTAAACTGGGCAAGCAGGTTGTACAACCGCAAGTTCAGTCTCATAGTCACAATACGTACAAACACGTGCCAACTTAACACAAAAAGGCACGTCACCAGAAGAACACTCATCCACGTGCTAAACAAAATCATGCTTTCATGTACACTTATTCATATGCAGCACGTAAGACACATACACATCATCATCATGCTGCTGTACACAGTCACTATAATCATTATAGTTACCCTACTATTGCACATAGTCACTATAATCATTGTAGCTACCCCACTGATACACAGTCACCATACTCACACTCCTGCTGCATGTAGCTATCATCACCCTACTCATAGACACTACTATCAACATGCTCCTATTAGAAACATATATTCTAGATGCATATATTGTAACCTACATGAACACATTTCTTCACAAAATAGGATTAGGAGATTAGTTGATAGAAATATATATGCATGGGTATCGAAGACTAACATTTCAGGACCCACAAGAATTTGGGTACCAAAGGTCACATCTACTCGTGATGTAGGTGGACCTTCCTTCTTCAACTAAAAGCAAGTAGATTCTTGATAGTGGGTGCTCGCGACATATGACTGGAGACGCAAATCTTTTCGCATCACTATCGATGAAGAGGGAAGGATATGTATCATTCGGTAACAATTTAAAGGACTACATCATAGGTAATGGTATTATTGGTTATCCTTCTTCTCCTGTAATAAATGATGTCTGCTTAGTGACCGAGTTAAAGCATAACCTGCTCAGCATAAGTCATCTTGCTGATCATGGATATGATATTAACTTTGGAAAGAATAAATGCTACATTTATGATCGGTCAACTAGAGACATTGCTTTTGAAGGGATAAGAGAAGATAACATTTATATTTTCTATCTATCTAGAAATACTAACAGTGCAGGAAGATGCCTCTACGCCCACAAGGATGAAAGACTTTTGTGGCACCAGCGTCTTGGTCATGCCAATATGGATACTATATCCAGGCTACCGACAAAGAAGCTAGTAAAGGTCTGCCTGACATCACATTCAAGAAGGACACAGTATGTGTCGAATGTGAACTGAATAAGGCAACCAAATCTTCATTTAAATCCATAAACACTGTAAGTACTGCTAGACCCTTGCAATTACTGCACATGGACTTATTTGGTCCCAGTAGAGTAGCCAGTCTTGGTGGAAAACTCTATGCTTTTGTTATTGTAGATGATTTATCAAGATTTACTTGGGTTTTTCTTTCTTACAAACAAAAGTGATACTATCTCTATTTTTAAAGTATTTCCTAAAAAGGTCCAAACCGAAAAAGGCTACATGATTACTCGTATCCGAAATGATCATGGTGGCGAATTCAAAAATTCTGATTTTGAAAAATTTTGTGATTCAAATGGTTTTAGTCATAAATTTTCGTATCCTAGAACTCCTCGACAAAATGGTATTGTGGAGCGGAAGAATAGAACTCTTGGCGATATGGCTAGAGTTATGCTAAATCAATTCTCTCTTCCGAAATACTTTTGGGCAGAAGGTGTCAGCACAGCGTTGCCATATTTTGAATAGGATGTTGATTCGACCTATTTTGAAGAAGACACCCTATGAGCTTTGGTTTGGTAGGACTCCTAATGTTTCTTATTTTAGAGTGTTCGGTTGTCGCTGTTTTATCATGAATACCAAAGACAACTTAGGCAAATTTGATGCCAAAGCTGACGAAGGTATTCTTCTTGGCTATGCGGCCAAGAGTAAGGGATATAGAGTGTTCAACAAGCGCTCAATGATTGCTGAAGAGTCTACTAATGTAAGTTTTGATGAGGACATTAGTACAGCTGTTATTCCCAACGACGATGATGAACCATCTACTTCGACATCAATAAATGCAACGTCTGAAACCAGCTCTCCAAAGGAATTACCAAAGAAGTTCCAATTCATTCCCTCTCATCCAAAGGACTTGGTAATAGGTAAAATGTCAAATGGGGTAACAACTCGATCCTCTGTAAGAGACACTATAGCTAGCACTGCATTCATTTCTCAAATAGAACCGAAAAATGTTTTAGAAGCTTTTAATTATGAATTTTGGATTTCCGTAATGCAAGAAAAACTCAACCAATTTGAGAGAATCCAAGTTTGGGAACTTGTTCCTAAACCTACTGGCCACTCAATAATTGGCACTTAATGGGTTTTTCGTAACAAAGTAAACGGGGTCGGTTCAGTCACTCGCAACAAAGCTCGTTTCGTAGCCCAAGGATACAATCAAGAGAAGGGCATTGATTATGATGAGACGTATGCTCCTGTTGCCCGACTAGAATCCACTCAGATGCTTTTCGCATTTGTAAATTTTCAAAACTTTAAACTTTTCCAAATGGATGTGAAAAGTGCTTTTCTAAATGATTTTATTAAGGAAGAAGTTTTTGTCAAACAACCACCTGGTTTTGAAAATTATAAATTTTCCATGTTTTTAAAATTAGGAAAGCTCTCTATGGCCTCAAATAAGCTCCTCGAGCTTGGTATGATCGCCTGAGTACTTTCTTACTAGATAAAGGTTTTTCAAAAGGGAAAGTGGACACTACACTGTTTATAAAATTTCTTGATGACACAATTCTTTTAGTTCAAATATATGTTTATGACATTATTTTTGGATCTACTAATGAAGGTCTATCAAGGAAGTTGTCAAGTGTATGCAGGATGAGTTCGAGATGAGCATGATGGGGGAGCTTAACTACTTCCTTGGATTGCAAATCAAACAACTCTCACAAGGCATCTTCATCAATCAATCGAAATATGTCAAGGACATGCTGAAGAAGTTTGAGCTTGACAGCATCAAACCTATCAGCACCCCTATGGCTACTACCACAAAGCTGGAACCTGATGAAAGCGACAAACCGATCGATCTACGTAAGTATCGATGTATGTTTGGTAGTTTATTATATTTAACTGCTAGTCGTCCCAACATTATGTTCAGTATTTACTTATGTGCTAGATACCAAGCCAATCCTAAGAAAACACACATGACCGTAGTTAAGCGTATCTTTAGATACCTTAAAAAAACTATTACGGTAGGCTTGTGGTATCCCAAAACCACTTTCTTTGATTTAATCGGATATTCCGATGCTGATTTTGCGGGATGCAAAGTCGACCGTAAGAGTACCAGCGGCACGTGTCATTTGCTAGTAAAGTCGTTAGTCTCATGGTTTAGCTAGAAGTATAACTCTATCGCACTATCCACAACAGAAGCTGAATACATCGCAGCTGGTCGTTGTTGTGCACAGATTCTGTGGATGCAGCAAACCCTTGAAGACTACAACTTATGTTTCAAGCACATACCTATTTTCTGCGATAACACTAGTGCCATTAATCTCACCAAGAACCCTGTTTGTCACTCACGCACTAAACACATAGAGATTAGACATCATTTTTTGCGTGATCATCAACAACAAGGCACGATTAATTGAGAATTCATAGACACTGAACATCAGCTAGCAGACTTCTTTACCAAACCACTGGCCGAAGAGCGCTTCAATTTTTTTTGTCGTAAATTAGGAATTTTGGATGAAACGGTTATTAAATAAATTGGCCTACGTAAATAACGATTATGACAGATATCTTTATGGTGACGCTGCTATGGGTACAAGCCGAAAGGGTCCTTCTGACAACAAGGCGTAAAAGTCTAAGCGATACGGTACACTAGTCTTCGGACTACCGCTAGCTGGGATCCGGCTCCTATAGCTACCCTATGGCAGTTTCATCGTAATGGTCGTTGTCATAAATCCTTATTTATTATACGGTTTAATTTTATTTATAATTAGTGAATTCAAACTTTTCTCAATTCCATTCTTTTTCATCAAAAATCTGCCACGTTTCAAACATTTAAAATTTTATTCTTTTTGAACCAACACTTAGTCATTTTTCAACTGTCCTATGTTCTGTGCCCATGGAGGCAGAGTTCGGGCCGAACTCTGCCCTACACAGAGTTCAGGCCGAACTATGTGTCCCTGGTCATAGAACCTTCCCTGATGCTCAGCCATCCATTGATTTGATCCAACGGTCCAGATTTCACTTGCTTGGCTGCTCCTAAACCCTTTAAACCCGAAAAATATCCTGTCTCTTTACTTTATTATTCTTCCACCTTCCTCCAAACACAAAATTCTCAAACCCTAACCCTAGAAACTCTACTTTTAGGGCTCTCCTTCTTCCCAAACTTAAGATTTCAAGCTTTTGGGGAGATCTCTTCCATATTTTCTCATCTTTGTGAGGTATATTTCCTATTCCTCTCTATTTTCTTGTCAATTATTTTAAATTCTCCATGGCTCCTAGACTTTTTGGAAGAGGCAAGAGAAGAAGGAGTGAAGGTGCTTCATCATCCAATCCTCCTTCTCCTCTTACTCCTCCAATCCATCCACTTTTTAATCCACCACCACCTCATGACCCCAACACATTCAATGAACAAATTTTTGTTTCACTGGAGGCTACCAATGAATGGTTCAATGACTTTCGTTCAAGGAGTGTGTATACGGGTCATCCTATCAATTTCACAATATTTTCTAGATATGACTCATTGTTCTATGATCTTTGTCTAGATGAGTTAGTTTCTACATCATCTCTTATATATTTGAATGCTATCTAAATATTTTACTATAATCTCACTTTTGACGACACGAATCTATTCTCGTGTCGCCGGAATCGACATCACTATTGATGATTTTGAACTTGCAGAATATCTCGATATCCCGAAACCCAATTTTTGGGAGAAACTTGTCGATGCACGCAAGTTTTAATTTCCCGATGGATCGTCCCTTGAGAGTTTCAAGGATGATTTATGTACTCCCAACACTCGTCTACGCAAGCTACTTGCTAAATTTCTTAACCCATATGTCTATGAACTTCATCATATCATTTTCTCTACGATCTTGTCCAAAGCGGGATCGACCGATGAAGTATCTTATCTTGAGATCTCTGTACTGTATTATCTCCACTTCCATGTCCCTTTTAACTTTCCACGCACTATAATGGACTGGATGATTAGTGCACGGAAGAAACCTCGATCATTGGTCTACGTGCTATATTTGCCAATGATTTTTCGTGCATTCTATGTTCCTCTAGATGAGTGCCAGTTCCTTCCAGCCCCTGCCTATCTGTCTAAGGCAAGGCGGCTTCTAGCAGCGGTTGAGTCTCCTGCTGAGTCCGAGCATTCCGAATCTGATGCTCGGGCTGATCCTCCTGCTCTTGGACAACCTGCGCCCGAGCCACCTGCTACTCTCGAGTCCATTCAGACTATGCTACGTGATCGTTTCTTCTTAGAGGACGATCGCTGGACTCAGATGGACTATCGCACCACCTTACAGATGTAAGCTATCAGCAAAACTCTGCATGACATCCAGTACTCTGTGGCCTCTCATCCAATGTTGTCTTACCCCATGGTACGAGACCCTTCTCGCGAAGGTTATCGTATCGATGATGCCTGGGTCAGGAGGTATTTGGATCCAGATGCGGCATTTGTTGATCCTCGTCGCTCTGCCAGCGACCCATCCGACTCTGCTAGACCTTTCCGTGGTCCATGACGGCCGTGGTCCATTTTATGATGCTGCTGATGCTTATGATGTCTTTTGTTTATGCACTTTGTTATTTTCATTCAGTGATTATGTAGTTGAACACTATGCTTTTTACTACATTATGTTTTCTGGCTTTTATTTGGATTTTTTTACTAGTTATCTCTTAGGTTGGACTTGAGCTTGGTTATGTGATTGTATGGTTATTTTCCTACGGGGGAGCTTCTATCTCATTTTGCTAAATGTTAAAGAGGGAGAAATATATATGATATTTGCTTAACCATGTATGGATAAAATACTTATGCTATATTGTGCTACACTTGTGCTATATTGTTTGGACTAGTACTTGTATCAGGACTTCTCTATTTACGGGGGAGACGAATTGAGCAATATATGTGTCCAGGTATGAATGTTGTGATACACAAATATCATAATTTTGTCAATTATCAAAATGGAGAAGATTGTTGACCCAAACTGGATCACAGTTAACCTATTCTTGATAATTAATAAATCGATATTTGACATGATCCAACTCGACACATACATTGTCATCAAAGCTACAAAATAGACGACTTACACACATCAAGTCAGACAATCATCATCGACGACTGCTCGACGAATACTGCAGAAACTTGTCTTCGGAAGTCTGTATTTTTATATTTTATTTGAGTATAGGCTATTGTACGTTGAGTCGCACTGAGTACCTCAACCGTAGACTAGATAACCAAAAAACTCCACAAACAAAAAGCCAAACTGCCAAAGCCCAATAGCCCAAATGAACATTCTGTCTCCAAGGAGGCAGAGTTCGGGCCGAACTCTGCCCCCACACAGAGTTCGGGCCGAACTCTGTCTCCTAATTTCCAGGGGCTGATTTTTAGGGATTGCTCTTTGCAAGTTGTCCAACGACCATAATTTTTGAATTCTGGACAGAGTTCTGGCCGAACTCTGCCTCCCAGGACTAGTATATATAGGCACCCTTTTCTCCCATTTCAATTCATCCAATCTTCTCATCTATTCTTTCTTATAGCCTATACATCCCAAAGAGCCATACTCATCTCATCTACTAGCCACAAAACTTCCCAATCCTATAAGGTGCTCGGTGCGAGTCAATTAGAAGTTTTGTGCAAGAGTCTTCAAGAAGTCACTTGGAAAATTCTAAGTTTCGCCTCAGCGATCTTTTCAAGAAGTTGGCGTGTTCTTCTGTGTAAAGGCACGTGGTTGTAAAGCTATTTCACAAATAGCGGATTACAATCTTGAGCTAGAGTTCTCAGGCCTGGACTAGTCCTCCACGAGGGAAACCAGGTAAAAAATTGTTGTGTCTGCGTATGCTTTCTAATCTCTACTTTATTTTCGCATTATACTCTGATTAATCATTTACTAGTCGGGACTGAATAGACTTGATTTTTTTAATTGTTCATTATTTTCACAAGTACTCTATTTACCCCCCCTAAAGTTGCCTACACGTACTTCAATGTCGATTCTAATTCTTGCGTCATAAAATCTTAATTATATATTCTTCCATTTTGACTTTCCTCAAATTCCAATCCTACTAGTCCTCAATTTCATTCATCTATCTCATCGCAACATTGCAAGATCGTATATCAAATTTGAGTCATAACGATCCTTATCACCATGATTATCAAATTCGTCAATATTTTTGTTTTGTATAATCAGAGTAGTATCCATTCATGCAAACTTTAAGTTCTTTTTATCAAGTCATCTAAACATTTATTTATATCACCATCCCAAATTACATATAATCTAATTCAACAATAATATTTGACACGATCATCATTCCTCGAATCAAAGTACCCAAAGTTATCATATATCAATCTTTGATATGCCTCAATACCATCAATGATATATATAATCCGAAGATCTTCCTTTGCAACAAACTCTGAGTCATGCAACTAATACTATCATTGAAACTGGATATATTATCAGCTCTTATAAATTCAAAATCAATTTTGTTATAGCTATCTTTCAAACTACTTACCTGATCAATTCGTTCAAACCCTAAATATCGTATGTTTATCTATCTTAAGTCATCGAACAATTTTATCCAAATCCTTAGAATCAGTTTTGTATCTTCGAATCCAATTTTCTATGCAAGTTAACTTCCAATCATGCTGTCTTTTCTTAGTTAAACTTTGAGTTTTCAATTTCGTTCAGTTTTGTTTTAACATTTTTGTATACGATCGACATCGATTTTTTCGACTGAGTCATCCATTTCTTTAAGCCTTAAATTTTTGTCGATTCAATCTATCTACTCTTATAACTTTGCATCTCATACTCTGAGCAATCCTAATCTAACGTGCATCATTTCTAGTTTGCCTGAATCAACCTCGCACGAGACCTCAAGATCACTACTAACTACGTAAAACTCACTCTAAGGCTTTGCACTTATACGTCGCTTGCTGATAGACCCATTGGCACCTTGACCCTCAGTCGATCAACATTCCCAAGGATATTCCATACACCACTCAGGGATGAAGTCACTTGACAATTCCTTAAAACAATTGTTCGAATCACAATCGATCACTTTGAATCTCCATTCGAATTTTTTTCTCTAAATCCAAGCATGTTCTATCTATATTGCACCGTCCACATCGTCGTCTGATAGCACTTCTTTTGCTAATTCCCCATATTTCATGAATCGAATCCAACACATTCTCGTCTGAAAACATTTTAATTTCGTACACATCTTGCTGTTATCAACACAAAAGTAGGTGTGTATTGTCCAGCTCAACTCAGTCAACAGTATCTTACGTGAAATCATCTTCGTTCAACCAAATTTCCATCGTGAGATTTTACAAAATATATAGACTTATTGTGTGGAACATCCTGCGGAATATTGAGAGAGAGCGTCATCAATATCGATTGCGAAAATGACATTTAGTACGAAGACAACATCAAAGTTAAAGAATTTAATCGAATGCCCGTGCTCTGCTACCACTATGTCACGTTCCGATTCCGTAGAAGCGATCGTTCTCACTACGACGTGATGTCGTGCGAGCCTAGGTTGCTCTCGCACAAGGCGATTTCAATAATGATCGATTTTAGGCTAAACGACGGGGTCGTCACATAGAAGTCCCAAAGCAGAAGCATTGAATAAAAAAGGAAACACAAGTATTTAAACAAAATCAGAACTTCTATTGATGACCAACGGAATTTACAAAGGTACGAGGCCAAGATTACAATCGCACAAGCTCATAATCTCTCTGAATACTATCACTCAGCTATCTCTCTCATCTCGCAATACAAAAGTTCAAAGCTTGCCACTTGCAGATGCTTCAGAAGGTGATGTCCATACATTATGTCCCATATAGGTGAACACTTCAATGCGGCCGCACACATCAAAATGCCAAGGTACTCGATGCCTCAGCGCGTCCATGCGAGCTCTGCCCCGAGTGTGCTGATACCTGAACCTGAACATCAAAATTGGTTGGGTATCATTACACAACCGTACTGGTGAGTGTGCCCCTCACCCACTGTCACCCTCATTTTCCGTATTTCCTGTATTTCGTATTTATACTCGTATATAGATTTTGGCATGTATTTTTATTTTTCTTAACTTGTGGAATTTCGATATTTCTCGTAATTTGGTTTTTGGCATGGCTCGGTTTTAATTGGGATGGTTTGGTTTGGTTTGGTTTATTGTGTATTGGAACACCTTAGCCTATGCTCCACCCTCAACACACGACATCCCACCCTCTTTAAAACTCCACCAACTTTTTCTCTCTCCTCATAAACCTCCATTAATTTCTTCTTCTCCTTCCTCTACACAACACCCACCCCCTAGGCAAGTGCACCTTGCCACCACATGAGAACCCTCTTTTATTTGTCCATTTGCTAGATTAGGACATGGTGATCAACATTAGAACTTAGCATTTTGTGATTTGGAGTCTCCATTGTTCTAGATATAAGTTTTTTCCATTTTCGGTTTTGCATGGTTTTGATCTATTTAAGTTGGATTTCTATGGGTTTTGATGTTTCCATGTGGAAGAGAGTTCAATTCCACCCTGGTTGGAACTTTGGAAATCCGGATTTGGAGTTCGGATGGCCAAGTTCTGATGCTTGAAGTTTTGGAGCCATGAGAGCTTCTTCTCAGCCATGGAGAAGAAGACCCTTTCCTCTGCGTGCGTGTTTTTACGCGTACGCAGCTCTCCTGCGTGCGTGACTTTTCTCGTACGCAGCTCTCCTGCGTGCGTGACTTTTCTCGTACGCAGCCCTCCTGCGTGCGTGACTTTTTCTCGTACGCAGCTCTCCTGCGTGCGTGCTTTCGTGCGTACGCTGTGCGTGCCCTTGTGCGTACGCTGCATCCTGAACCCCCTTGCTTAACCCATTGGCTCTTGGAGTTTTGGTCTTATTTCTTTAAGCTTGGCTCTTCTATAGCCCTGTATATTGATATTTTATTAGATATTTTACGCCCATTTTATATCCTTACGCCTTTTGTCATGAACTTGATTTTACTTAATATGTTTGGAATGACTATTGTACATGGCATGGTATGACAAGGAACTAGCATAACATGATAGTGGCCCGTCGTGGCGCACTCCTGACAAGTACCCTGACATGATTTATCTTAACGCTGTTGCGACGGCTACTTAACTTGACTTGCCTTGACACCGTGGGTGGTTCTTCCTTGCTTGCTTGTTAAATCCACTTGTCCTGTCTTGCATCATGTCTAGGATGGGACTCCTGAGTACCACGGTCAGAAGTTCCTACTAAAATGGATTAAGGTTAATAACTAGAACAACACAGTAGTCATGAAGAGATGACACAGCTACAGGCAATCCCGTTACCTGGGCGATCTTGGGATCTGTAGCCTGCCGTCGAGTAGGGCACATTTCCAGCACACCGTCGCGTGTTGCACCTTCTAAGTCACCTAAGGGTACATTTGTCTCCCGGGCGATGTACCCACCTGAATTCAACCCCTAATTTTTGACCTGGGTAACCTGGATGGTCTGTAGGGCTTGTGGCTGTGGAACAATCTCACTGCATCTTGTTAGTAATTAGGACTGTGATAACCCTAGTTAGTTAAAGTAGTAAGCCGTAGTATCTGCTTGGCCGTGATTGATTGAATGAGGTATAACCAGTCTAGCCATGTCTTGATTCAGTACCAGACTGCTTCCGGTCTTGATTTCTTATATTATTATCTTGCCGATAAATGGTGGGAAACCAAGTTCTGTTCAGACGAAGGGTTACAACCCCGGTCCTTGTTAGGTTTACGGGTTGTAACCTGGCTATCGGAATAGTTCCATGGTTATCTCGTCGTATATCACCCTGCCATGTTTTCATAAATTCTAGTTTTAATATTAGATTTTTCTTGTGCTGATTGCTGGCTTTTGTTCTTATTTCGTGGCCCCCTTGTGGCACTTGCTCTTTCTGGGGTTGACCCAGCTGGTTTTGTGTGGCTAGATTTCGGAGCAGCTCCCGAGGATCTACCAAGCTTCCAGTCCAATGGTGGCGACTAGAAGGAACCCGGGCTACGAGTGGGTTTTCTATTTTGTTTCGCTCACTCTATTGTAAAGTTATTCTTTTGAGGCGTTTAGCCGACGAGCACCTGTTAGCTCGATGCACTTTACTTACTGTCTGCCTACGGGCTGTAAACATGATTAACAAATCCTAGGGTTGATCATGTATGACTTAACTCTTGCTAGTCCCCACATTTTGTACGACTAGCTTCATGATCAGCTGAATATGTAATATTTGGGACACCTTATTATTGTATATTTAATGATCATACATCTTGCGACCTTACTTACTTGCCTGTGATTGAGACATTAGGCTTGTTTATGACCATAAGAGACTGTTGGCTTGTAGTAAACCCTCATATTTCTAGACAACCGTGACCGTATATCGAGGTGGTTTCCATTTCAATATACGTAGCTGGCTATGTCTGCCCCCGCTGTCATGCCCCAGAACCAGAATACTGGAGAGCGGGGGCAGACATAGCCAGCTACGTATATTGAAGTGCAATCCACCTCGCTATACGGTCACGGCTGTCTAGGATATATGAGGGTTTATCTACAAGCCATCAGTCTCTTAAGGTCATGAACAAGCCTATTGTCTCAATCACAAGCAAGTAAGTAAAAGTTACAAGATGTATGATCATTAAATATACAATAGTAAGGCGTCCCAAACATTACATATTCAGCTGATCATGAAGCTAGTCGTACAAAATGTTAGGACTAGCAAGAGTTTAGTCATACATGATCAACCCTAGGATCTGTTAATCATGTTACAGCCCGTAGGCAGACAGTAAGTAAAAGGTGCAATACGAGCTAACAAGTGTTCGCCGGCTAAACGCCTCAAAAGAATAATTTACAATAAAGTGGGAGATCAAAAATAAACCCACTCGTTGCCAGGGTTCCGTCTAGTGGCCACCATCTGGCAGGAAATCCGGTGGATCCTCTGGAGCTGCTCTGGTATCTGGCCATACAAAACCAGCTGGGTCAGACCCCAGAAAGAGCAAGTGCCACAAAGGAGGCTTCACTTAGGAACTAAAACCAGCAAATTAGCACAAAAGTATAATTACAAAATAAAAGGCAGTAATTAAAGAGAAACAAGGCATGTGATATACGATGAGATAACCATGGGACTATTCAGATAACCAGGTTACAACCCGTAAACCAAACAAGGACCGGGGTTGTAACCCTTCGTCTGAACAGAACTTGGATTCTCACCATTTATCGACAGGATAAATTAAGAAATCTGGATATGTTATATTCTTGATATTGAATTAAAGTAAGGCACGAGTAATCATGTCATAACCTTATACAGGATCAGGACGAGACAAAGCTGGACTAGACTCCATCCAATCAATCAATCACGGCCAAGCAAGAGTACGGCTTGATACTTTAACTAACTAGGGTTATCACAGGCCTAATTACTAGCAAGATGCAATGAGATTATTCCACAGCCACAAGCCCTGCAGACCATCCAGGCTATCCGGACGCAATCAGGGATTGAATTCAAGTGGGTACATCGTCCAGGAAACGCATGTACCCTTAGGTGACTTAGAGGGTGCAACACATGACAGTGTGCTAGAAATGTGCCCTACTCGACGGCAGGCTACAGATCCCAAGTGGGGCGCCCAGATAACGGGATTGCCTGTAGCTGGGAAATCTCTTCATGACTACTGTGTAATTCTAGTTATTGATCTTAGTCCATTTCAGTAGGTACTCCTGACCGTGGTACTCAGGAGTCCCTGTCCTAGACATGATGCAAGACAGGACTGGTTTATTTGTACAAGCACAATCGCCCACGGTGTCCAGGTAATTATACAGGTCATGTCATGGAGCCGTCGCAACAGCTATTCGGGATAATCATGTCAGGTTATCATGTCGAGTGTACTAGTCAGGAGTGCGCCACGACGGGCCACTATCAGGTCATGTCAGGTTATTATGTCAGGAGTGTACCACTACGGGTCACTATCACGTCATGCTCAATTATTAATTCCAAACATATCAAATGAATTCATGATTTTCAAGTTCAGGACAAAAGGCGTAAGGATATAAAATGGACGTAAAAATATACAATAGGGGTTACAAGACAGAGTTAACAGTAATAATCAGCTAATAATAATAATAATAATAATAATAATAATAATAATAATCATTCAAGCAAGGCACAGGGGAGAGCCATGCTGCTCGGGACCACTGGAACTCATGCGGCCAAGAAGGGAGTAGCATACTGCTTAGTGAAAACAGGGGCATGCGGCTAGAGGGTAGGAGCGCATGCGGTCAGCGGAAGGGGAGGGCCCATGCGGCCAGGAAGAACTAGGTCTCATGCGGCTGACCAACCGCCAAGTACATGCGGCCCGGTCGAGTGGAGTCTTATGCGGCTCAATGAGGCGGGCGCACATGCGGCTCACGGGAAGCAAGGGCGCATGCGGTTGAAAGGAGCAGGGGTTTATGCGGCTCAATTCAGTTAGCGGCTGAGAGGACTCGAGTCCTCATGCGGCCAGCGGAAGACTGCGGTCTATGCGGCCAGCGAGTGCTGTACATATGCGGCTAGGAGCTCATGGATGCATATGCAGTTGCAAGTGTTGAGTTCATGCGGCCCAGGGTGGGCGGAGTTCCATGCGACTGCGGGGAGTAAGCTTATTCGGCTAACTGGGTATGAGCCCATGCGGCTCGGAAACTAGGAGGGGGGGGGGGGGGGGGAGTGCATGCGGCTAAGGATGGAAGAAGTCCATGCGGCCAAATGTGCCAGAGTCTCATGCGGCTAGAAGGGTAAGGCCTCATGCGACTCAATACACATGCGGCCAGGAATACTTGCCGCATGAAATGTTCATGCGGTCAAGTCTAGCACAGTTCATCTTCTCCAATATTCAGAGAAGAAGAACGCCATGAGAGCCAAGTTCTCAAGCTCCATAAAACCCTCATCCGGAATCCAAATTCGAACTTCCATAGGTCAAAACTGGGCAGAATGAAATGCTCAACCACATGAAATCATCAAAAGTTGGAAATAACAAGATTAAGTAGATCAAAATCCAAGAAATCCGAAAATGAAGTAAACTTAGATCTACAAGAATCTAGCCATGGAAAGTGAAAATGCCAAGTTCTAAAGTAAGATAAAATGCTGTAAGAAAGAGAATGAAACAATAAAATGAGAGTTCCTCCATGAAGCAAGTTGCACTTGCCTAGACCTCTCCCTCTCTCTGGTAGGTGCAGGAGTAAATGGGGAAGAAGAAGATGATTAAATGAAGAGAGAGAAAAGAGAATGGGTAATAAATACTATGGGTGGTGGTAGGTAGGGGGTTCACCTTGGTTCATGATGAACCAATAGCAATCCCAAACCGAATCAAACCAACCCGAACCAAGAATAACCAAGCCAAGGAAAGGCAACACAAGACAAAATATGTACACGTATTTTAAAAATACGCAATACGAACCACAGGTATTACACCCGCTCTCCAGTATTCTGGTTCTGGGGCGTGACATGGTTTAAGTGGTGGCCCATGCAGGTCTTGTAAATCAAGAAATGTGAGGGTTTACCGAATAGATGTCTCAATCAGTATTCGTCCTTGATCTCCGCCCGTATTTTCAAATCCCTGAAATTCTTGCCCTGATTACATGCTTGTATCGTTGATCTGTCTTGGTCCTTCCTTATTGTTTCCCTGTGTCGTCTTCCTCAGCGGCACTGTACCTGACCCTGCCGATCAGCAAGGAGGAGCACCTCCCATGGACCAGCAACAACCCGGAGATCAAGCCCAGCATTCCGGGGTAGCCTCCAGAGTGATACCTACTGGAGGAGAGTCACCAGTTCGGCCCGTCCAGCCCGCAGAGCCAGATGATGGTACCTTAGTAGGCCTCATCAGAACCTTGATAGCTTCCCAGGATCGTCGAAGCGACGCCCTGCACCAGACAGTTCAAGATGCTTTGACCCGAGGCGGACATCCAGGGAACCAGGCGGCAAACAGCTTCATGCGATTGAACCCTCCTTTCTTCGACGGCACCGAGGATGCGATTGCCGCGGATGCATGGCTTCAGGATACCGAGGTAATTCTGGAAGCAGCTAGGACACCCGAGAATGAGAAGGTGGCGGTGGTACGCCTGCAGTTGTTGGACTTGGCTCGCAGTTGGTAGGCGACGCAAGCCATGGGATTAGTGGCACCCATTGCTTGGGCTGTGTTTAGAGAGAGATTCCAGACGAAGTATTTCGATGCTGTGGCTCGGTACGACCTGCAGACCAGATTTACCAACTTGAAGCAAGGAGGCAGAACAGTCGACAGTTATGCATCAGAGTTTTCTAGACTCAGTAGGTTTGCCCCCACCTTGGTGGCGACCGAGTTTGATAGGGCCCAGCGGTTCCAGCAGGGACTGCATTTGGAGATCTTGTTGGCGGTTGAGCAGTTCGAGCACCAGACGTTCGATGCAGTCTTGAGAGCAGCTAGGAGGCATGAGTATACCTCCTAGAGGATCGTGGATAGGACCGGAAGTAGGAATCGATCCCACAGTCAGATGCACCAATCATCAGCTCCAGTCCCGGCAGCTAGGGGATTGACTATTGGAACTCCGTGACGGGCGGCCTCAGTAACGTCGGTTCAGCATTCGACCCCGACGTATCCGCAGCAGCAGAAGCAGAAGCAGACTTCCGCGATGGGATGTTCTCATTGCGGAAAGCCAGGGCATGTGGTGGCAGACTGTCGTAGGGCGCAGGGATTGTGCCTGGCTTGTGGAGCAGCAGATCATAGGATTGGGGCTTGCCCGAATAGGGGTGGTTCATCTGCATCCAACCCTTCTAGCTCTTCGGTGAGAGGACCGACCCCAGCACCAGTTCAGCAGCAGCAGTATCAGTCTTCGAGGCCCTTGCCGCCTCAGTCTCAGGCATTCCAGCAACAGCACCTCCAGCAGTATGCGCAAGCCCAAGCTCAGACCCAGAATAGGCAGAGAGGTTTCCAGCAGAGGGGGCCAGCAGCCAGAGGACAAGGTCAGGCCATGATGATGGCTATGGAAGAAGAAGTTGCACTAGGTGAGGTTGTGGCAGGTACTATTCTCGTCAACTCCTCTCCAGCGTCTGTATTATTTGATTCTGGTGCATCGTATTCATTTATGTCTGCACGATTCGCGACACGGATAGGATTGGAGCCCGAGTCATTATCAGTGAGGCTCAATATACTTACTAGTAATGGCCTTGTGGGAGTAGATCGAGTGTTTTTCTCGTGTCGGATCGTAGTTAGCGGTAGGGAGTTTTCCGCTAGATTCATAGAGTTTCCTATGGCAGACTATGATGTAGTCCTAGGCATGGATTGGTTGAGGAACCAGTATGCGAGGATAGACTGCCATATTGGCAGAGTTGTCTTTAGTATCCCCGGCGAGCCAGAGTTTTCGTTTTCTAGAGGCGCAGTGGAGCCATCTTCCCCAGCATTGCGGATGGCAGTAGCAGCAGTACAGTTACCCCGGATAGTTGAAGAGTTTCCAGATGTCTTCCCAGAGGAGCTTCCATGGATGCCGCCGGAGCGGGAGATTGAGTTCACTATAGACTTGATTCCCGGGACAGCACCAGTATCAGAGCGAGTCTACAGGATGGCGCCTTCAGAATTGGAAATTTTATACAAGATGATTGAAGAACTGAGGACCAAGGGATTCATCCGTGCAAGTGGATCGCCTTGGGGGGCCCCGATGCTTCTTGTGAAAAAGAAGGATGGTACGTCCAGGCTATGTGTTGATTATCGTACCTTGAATTCGGTGACAATCAAGAACAAATACCCTCTTCCGAGGATAGATGACTTGTTTGATCAGCTCAAAGGGGCTTCAGTGTTTTCGAAGATCGACTTGCGGTCGGGATACCACCAGATCAGAGTCAGAGAGCAGGACATCCCGAAGACAGCATTCAGATCGAGGTATGGACATTGGGAGTTTCTTGTTATGCCCTTTGGAGCGACCAATGCGCCGGCCGTATTCATGGACCTCATGAATCGTATTTTCATGCCTTACTTGGATCAATTTGTGATCGTGTTCCTAGATGACATCCTGGTCTACAGCAAGAGTGAGGCAGAGCATGAGCAGCATCTCAGAGTCGTCCTCCAGACGCTTAGGGAGCATCAGTTGTACGCCAAGTTCAGTAAATGCGAGTTCTGGCTCGATCGCATATCATACTTGGGTCACATCATTACCCGAGGAGGAGTGGAAGTGGATCTCCAGAAGATTGTGGCTATCGAGTCGTGGCCGGTACCCAGCTCAGTGGCAGAGGTTCGCAGCTTCCTTGGATTGGCCGGCTACTACCGGCGGTTCGTTTCAGATTTCGCAAGGATTTCAGCGCCGATGACCCAGTTGACCCGCAAGTATGTGCCGTTTGTTTGGACAGCAGAGTGTCAGGAATCATTTGAGAAGTTGAAGCGAGGTTTGATAACGGCTCCCATTCTCACCCTTCCAGATGGGACCGGAGGATTCACAGTTTATTGCGACGCTTCATGCAGAGGATTGGGGTGTGTCTTGATGCAGCATGGGAAGGTAATATCTTATGCGTCACGTCAACTACGTGATCATGAGAAGAATTACCCGACCCACGACTTGGAATTGGCGGCGGTAGTGTTTGCTTTGAAGTTGTGGAGACACTACTTGTACGGAGATAGAGTGGAGATCTTTACTGATCATAAGAGCCTGAAGTATGTTTTCACCCAGAAGGACCTTAATATGCGGCAGAGAAGATGGCTCGAGCTACTAGTGGACTATGATGTGGATTTGCAGTATCATCCCGGGAAGGCCAACGTTGTAGCAGATGCATTGAGCAGGAGAGCCGGAGTTTATCTCCTGACGGCGCAACCAGAATTATTGGCAGATCTTCAGAAGATGGTAATTGAAGTGGTTCTTCCAACCAGCGTGGCATTGATGGGCAGCCTACAGGTTCAGTCCAGCATAGTTGAGAGAATCCGGGTGGCACAGTCAACAGATTCCAAGATCCAGCGACTCAGAGCAGAGTGTGAAGCAGGAAGAAGGCCAGAGTTATGTATCCATGAAGACGGTACACTTCGGCACGGCACTCGTCTTTGTGTACCCAGTGGAGATATCAGACAGGAAGTCATGGCAGAAGCCCACAGTTCACAATATTCTATTCATCCAGGTGGTACGAAGATGTACCGTGATATTCGTCTGCATTTCTGGTGGAATGGCATGAAGAGGGAGATAGCCCGGTTTGTCTCTCGGTGTTTGGTTTGCCAACAGGTTAAAGCTGAACATCAGAGGCCCGCTGGACTTCTTCAACCCTTACCGATCCCAGAATGGAAATGGGAACATATAACCATGGATTTCGTGACCGGATTGCCCAGATCTCCGGCCGACAGAGATGCTATTTGGGTAATTGTGGACAGGCTTACCAAGGTGGCACACTTTCTTCCATTCAGAGTTGGATAGTCGACGGCGCAGTTAGCAGAGATGTATCTCAGGCAGATCGTCAGGCTTCACGGTGTGCCAGTCAGCATCACCTCGGACAGGGATTCAAGATTCACATCACACTTTTGGCGCAGCTTGCAGAAGAGTTTGGGGACTCGCCTTCAATTCAGCTCAGCTTATCACCCGCAGACGGATGGTCAATCAGAGCGCCCAATCCAGACTCTTGAAGATATGTTGAGATCCTGTACCCTTGACTTCGGTGGTTCATGGGAGAATCATCTGCACCTGGTGGAATTCTCGTACAACAACAGTTATCAGGCCAGTATCCAGATGGCACCCTTCGAGGCTCTTTATAGCAGGAAGTGCAGATCCCCGCTAGCATGGGACGATGTCGGAGAGAGGCAGATACTTGGACCCGAATTGATTTTCCAGACGGTTGAAGTGGTCAGGAAGGTCAGAGATCACCTCCGAGTTGCCCAGGACCGCCAGCGCCATTGGGCCGATGCTCATCGGCGTCCCTTAGAATTTGTTGTCGGTGACCATGTATTCCTTAGGATCTCGTCTAACCGCGGCGTCATTCGCTTCGGCGTACGGAAAAAGCTTAGTCCTAGGTATATTGGGCCGTTCGATATTCTAGAGTGAGTAGGAGATGTATCCTATCGTCTCGCTCTTCTGCCGTCGCTAAGTGAGGTGCATGATGTATTCCATGTGTCCCAATTACGACGGTATATTCCGGACCCGAGCCACATCCTAGACCATTTGGAATTGGTTGTTGGTACCAACCTTTCGTATGAGGAGAGGCCCGTGTCTATATTGGACCGGAGGGAGAAGATACTCAAGAACAAGACTATAAATTAGTCCGTGTTGCTTGGGGTCATCACTCTCTAGGTGAGTCAACGTGGGAGCGTGAGGACGACATCCGATCGCGATATCCCTACCTGTTTGACTCGTGAGGTATAATGTCTTTCTTATGCCTTACGTTTTCCCTTCCTTGCTTGCATTGTATGATTGTATGATTGAATTGCTTAGTGTAACTTGCTTGTGCTTAAGGTAGCTTGTCGTGACAATCTCTAGCTCCTTGATTAAATTTCGAGGACGGAATTCTTTTAAGGTGGGTAGAGTTGTCACCCTCATTTCCCGTATTTCCAGTATTTCGTATTTATACTCGTATCTGGATTTTGACATGTATTTTTATTTTTCTTAACTTGTGGAATTTCGGTATTTCTCGTAATTTGGTTTTTGGCATGGCTCGGTTTTAATTGGGATGGTTTGGTTTGGTTTGGTTTATTGTGTATTGGAACACCTTAGCCTATGCTCCACCCTCAAAACACCACATCCCACCCTCTTTAAAACTCCACCAACTTTTTCTCTCTCCTCATAAACCTCCATTAATTTCTTCTTCTCCTTCCTCTACACAACACTCTTCTCCTTCCTCTACACAACACCCACCCCCTAGGCAAGTGCACGTTGCCACCTCATGAGAACCCTCTTTTATTTGTCCATTTGCTAGATTAGGACATGGTGATCAACATTAGAACTTAGCATTTTGTGATTTGGAGTCTCCATTGTTCTAGATCTAAGTTCTCTCCATTTTCGGTTTTGCATGGTTTTGATCTATTTAAGTTGGATTTCTATGGGTTTTGATGTTTCCATGTGGAAGAGAGTTCAATTCCACCCTGGTTGGAACTTTGGAAATCCGAATTTGGAGTTCGGATGGCCAAGTTCTGATGCTTGAAGTTTTGGAGCCATGAGAGCTTCTTCTCAGCCATGGAGAAGAAGACCCTTTCCTCTGCGTGCGTGTTTTTACGCGTACGCAGCTCTCCTGCGTGCGTGACTTTTCTCGTACGCAGCTCTCCTGCGTGCGTGACTTTTCTCGTACGCAGCTCTCCTGCGTGCGTGACTTTTTTCGTACGCAGCTCTCCTGCGTGCGTGACATTTTTTCGTACGCAGCTCTCCTGCGTGCGTGACTTTTCTCGTACGCAGCTCTCCTGCATGCGTGACTTTTTCTCGTACGCAGCTCTCCTGCGTGCGTGACTTTTCTCGTACGCAGCTCTCCTGCGTGCGTGACTTTTCTCGTACGCAGCTCTCCTGCGTGCGTGACTTTTCTCGTACGCAGCTCTCCTGCGTGCGTGACTTTTCTCGTACGCAGCTCT
The DNA here is from genome assembly GCA_029216955.1 of Iris pallida. Lineage (NCBI taxonomy): Eukaryota > Viridiplantae > Streptophyta > Magnoliopsida > Asparagales > Iridaceae > Iris > Iris pallida. The sequence goes on from JANAVB010031419.1 coordinate 6,329,711, forward strand.
CCTGCGTGCGTGCTTTCGTGCGTACGCTGTGCGTGCCCTTGTGCGTACGCTGCACCCTGAACCTCCTTGCTTAACCCATTGGCTCTTGGAGTTTTCTCGTACGCAGCTCTCCTGCGTGCGTGACTTTTCTCGTACGCAGCTCTCCTGCGTGTGTGCTTTCGTGCGTACGCTGTGCGTGCCCTTGTGCGTACGCTGCACCCTGAACCCCCTTGCTTAACCCATTGGCTCTTGGAGTTTTGGTCTTATTTCTTTAAGCTTGGCTCTTCTATAGCCCTGCATATTGATATTTTATTAGATATTTTACGCCCATTTTATATCCTTACGTCTTTTGTCATGAACTTGATTTTACTTAATATGTTTGGAATGACTATTGTACATGGCATGGTATGACAAGGAACTAGCATAACATGATAGCGGCCCGTCGTGGCGCACTCCTGACAAGTACCCTGACATGATTTATCTTAACGCTGTTGCGACGGCTACTTAACTTGACTTGCCTTGACACCGTGGGTGGTTCTTCCTTGCTTGCTTGTTAAATCCACTTGTCCTATCTTGCATCATGTCTAGGATGGGACTCCTGAGTACCACGGTCAGGAGCACCTACTAAAATGGATTAAGGTTAATAACTAGAACAACACAGTAGTCATGAAGAGATGACACAGCTACAGGCAATCCCGTTACCTGGACGCTCTTGGAATCTGCAGCCTGTCGTCGAGTAAGGCACATTTCCAGCACACCGTCGCGTGTTGCACCCTCTAAGTCACCTAAGGGTACATTTGTCTCCCGTGCGATGTACCCACCTGAATTCAACCCCTAATTTTCGACCTGGGTAACCTGGATGGTCTGCAGGACTTGTGGCTGTGGAACAATCTCACTGCATCTTGTTAGTAATTAGGACTGTGATAACCCTAGTTAGTTAAAGTAGTAAGCCGTAGTATCTGCTTGGCCGTGATTGATTGAATGAGGTATAACCAGTCTAGCCATGTCTTGATTCAGTACCAGACTGCTTCCGGTCTTGATTTCTTACATTATTATCTTGCCGATAAATGGTGGGAAACCAAGTTCTGTTCAGACGAAGGGTTACAACCCCTGTCCTTGTTAGGTTTACGGGTTGTAACCTGGCTATCGGAATAGTTCCATGGTTATCTCGTCGTATATCACCCTGCCATGTTTTCATAAATTCTAGTTTTAATATTAGATTTTTCTTGTGCTGATTGCTGGCTTTTGTTCTTATTTCGTGGCCCCCTTGTGGCACTTGCTCTTTCTGGGGTTGACCCAGCTGATTTTGTGTGGCCAGATTTCGGAGCAGATTCCGAGGATCTACCAAGCTTCCAGCCCAATGGTGGCGACTAGAAGGAACCCGGGCTACGAGTGGGTTTTCTATTTTGTTTCGCTCACTCTGTTGTAAAGTTATTCTTTTGAGGCGTTTAGCCGACGAGCACCTGTTAGCTCGATGCACTTTACTTACTGTCTGCCTACGGGCTGTAAACATGATTAACAAATCCTAGGGTTGATCATGTATGACTTAACTCTTGCTAGTCCCCACATTTTGTACGACTAGCTTCATGATCAGCTGAATATGTAATATTTGGGACGCCTTATTATTGTATATTTAATGATCATACATCTTGCGACCTTACTTACTTGCCTGTGATTGAGACATTAGGCTTGTTCATGACCATAAGAGACTGTTGGCTTGTAGTAAACCCTCATATTTCTAGACAGCCGTGACCGTATATCGAGGTGGTTTCCATTTCAATATACGTAGCTGGCTATGTCTGCCCCCGCTCTCCAGTATTCTGGTTCTGGGGCGTGACACCCACCCATACAAAATTAACACGTTATTTTAGTGAGTGCAACTTATTCTTTTGTGGTCTTTCTAATTGTAGCACCCAGTTTCTAAAACGAAGGTAATTTTGAACTTCTGTATTTTTTTAATTATTTAATAATGTTATTTAAATCATGATATGATTTATGGCAATTTTTAATCAATTTAAAACTACTTAAAACCATGACTTGTGATTTTGATGTTTTGCTAGTGCAACCCTAGAGACTGCATGACCTAGAGACTAACCATGACCATGGGGACCTAGCCATGTGATTAGGATGACTAATTGATACTTTTTAGCCTAGGGGTATTTTGGTTATTTTAGACTTTTTAATGAAAATGAATTTTGATTGATTATTATAGTGCTAAGTATTTTATTAGAGACTAACCTAGTTTTGACTAAACCTAGATGCTAATGATGTTCATGGAGGTTTAGTTAGAAGGTTAGAGACTTAATAACTAAGTTAGATTAATATCTAGATATTATGTTAGGAGATATTTTGGTTAGATATTATGTTAGAAACCTACTTTTGATGAGAGCCCTTGATTGAGCTAGAATTTTGTGGAGATACCTTAGCCACTCACCTAAAACCCTAACCCTAATCATTTACCACAGCCATCAAGCCCATTCCCTCCCTATTAAATCACCCCTTCACAATTTCTTGCCTCTTTTTCATCTCTACAAAGAACCCCACTTGTGTTCTAACCCCAAACCTTCACTAATTCTTTATTTCTCTACCAAATAGGACCAAACGAATTGCGTTGGACTCCCCTATCGTAGTAGAGGCTAGTGGAGGCTTGCTAGCAAGGAGTTGAAGAGCTTTGGGCAATAGGAGTTCAAAGGAGGATTCTCATTTTAACCCTTTGCATTGAGGATTCACCCTCAATTGGTAAAACCTATCAAACCCTAATGAATTCTTGATTTTTCTTCATAGTTGCATTCATTTAGGTATACCCTGATTGTCCCTCAAGTTTGGTAGGAATTCGTATCCATTTTGTGTCCGTATCGGACACGTATCGGTGTTTTTGAATATGTGTTCTATAAAATACCACTTAGAAAAAAAAGTTAATAATTTTTAAAACTAATTACATGGGTTTGTAGCTAATTTGGTGTGGATTACATATCAAGTTGACTGAGTTGATTTTAGGGTGTTTTGGACACTATTTTGGACATGGGAACTCAGCACGACACTATCGCGCAGTGTCCTGCTGCTCGAGTCCCCTATCTCACTGTACATGACACTTCGACACACCAATTTTGGTGTGCTCGTGGGGGCCATGACTGTCAGGCCACCCACAAGATTTCATGTGATATGATTGAGTATCGAGGGAGTTCTCGAGCTCGCACGGATTTTGAACTGTCACACACACACACACACACACACGCATATGAGCCCACTGATATGCGTTCCAAACTCGGACACGACACAACTTAGACACGATTCAGGCTACCCTAAACCTAGAACTAGACCTAGGCTACCCATTCGACACCACCACTTGGTGTCTTAGTGGACACACGTGTCCCTGGACGAGTCGACAAGCGTGCACGAGACAGTGCGCTGCACTGTCTCTGGCACCAAATTCGACCAGGTTCGTGGCACTTTGGACACAATGTTTTGACACTTTGTGGACACATACATGACCCTAGGGTCGACTCGAAATACCCCCCCACCTGGCACGATTGGTTGATTTGGTTTTGGTTGAACTTGGGTTCGAAAATATGGTTTCGACTGATACATGCTGTTTTGTATTTCGAAAATGAGAATATGGGTTAAATTCAAATTTGGGGATTTCAAAATGAGTTCATACATTTACCTGGGTTTTATTGTTTCCAAATTTGGGTTTTCTGATTTGTTTTGGTTATCGATTTGGATTTTGGGATTCAAAAATGGATTTATCTGATACTCGAAATGTGGTTTCAAATGAGTTTCAAAATCCTGTTAAGTCTTGGGTCTTTATTTACAAGTCGGTTTTTTTTGTATATATCAGCATGTATATCTGATACATTTAGGACTATAGGTATGGTTGTACAATATATATATGTCTGATATATACCTGAGCATATATGTATGTATGTACTAATATCTGAAAGTATATTTTCATATCTATATATATGTTAGTTTCAGTTTTAGAAATGTAACTTTGTATATATGTGTTTGAATATATATGAGCATAGATATCTATAAGTTGTATATATATTTTGAGTATAGGTATATAGATAGGTTGTTGAGTGAGAGTTGAAATATTAGGGTTATGAGTTTCTCAGGTTAAGAGGGATCCTGGGATATGCTGGTTAGAAAGATGAATGAAGGAAGGAGGAAGGCAGTTGCAGCAGCAGCAACATCAGCAGGTTGTGGCAGCAAGGTATGCTGCAGTACTTTGCAGTAGCAGTGGGCAGTGAGAAGGCCACTGCCTGGCTCTGTTTGCCCTGCCTAGGCATGGTTTGGCATGGCTTGACATGTTGTATAGCAGTAGCAGGCTTTGAGCCTTGCAACAGCAGCAGGGACAGTAGGTAGATGGCAATAGGCAGACCTTAGTTTGACAGGGCAGTAGCAGTAGGCATTAGGATTGAGAGTGACTGTGAGTTGGAGGAAAGTTGAGTTAGTGTGAGAGTTATGAGTTAGTGTGATAGTCGTGATTTAGTGTGAGGGTTATGTGATAGTATGGGAGTAGGATATTGTGAGTGTGGGTTAAGAGTTAGAGTGGAGTTTAGATATAGAGGAGTTAAGGTTGTGGATACCAAGGATATAGTATAACTTTAAGTTAAATACTATATATATATATATATATATATATATATATATATATATATATATATATATATATATATTTTATATATATATATATAAGAAAAAATATATATATATATATATATATATATATATATATATATATATATATATATATATATATATATATATATATATATATATATATATTTTTATATATATAATATATATATATTATATATATATATATATATATATATATATATATATATATATATATATATATATATATATATATATATATATATATATATAAAATATATATATTTTATATATAGTCTAACCTTACCTTACATATGCATATATATATATATATATATATATATATATATATATATATATATATATATATATATATATATATATATATATGCATATGTAAGGTAAGGTTAGACTTTAGGATTTTGCATATATATTATATGTAGGTAATGTAATACATGTATGAATGTAAGTATTGTAACTATATTGTACTAAGCCTAGTATATAGAGTGACCCTATAGATTGTTGTTTAGACTTTAGTTGACTAGCCCTAGACCTAGAATGACTTGGTATTGAACCTAATAGGCTAAATTGACTAGAGTTGACTAAAAGTCAGCATTGAGTCAATAGTGGCCAATTGACTTAGTTGACCAAACCCTAAAGTTGACCAATAGTTGACCATTGACCAAATTAACCCTTGGTAGCCTAAGTTGATCAGTTGACCAAGATAGCCTTGTTGTTGACCTAGTTTGACTAGATATTGACTTGGTTTGACCAAAGTTGACCAAGACTTGACTTAAAATCCGGTAGTTTGCATTACAGATTTCCATTATTACAATCTGAGTACTTAATAACCTGTTTTACTCTAAATAGGACTCTGTGACACTAGTTTGGACATCTATTCATATCAGTCATTCAGGGTGACAGGCGAGTACATTCTTTGACCGTTTCATACTTGCTAGGATTTATATTCTTACTCTAGATTACTTTACATGATACCGTCACGTTATTATCACGGATTGGTACCCTATGGATCTTGTTATGTGATGTTATCCCCATCGGGGTGCATCAGATATAGTTGTCATGTGCTTTTCACGAATATCTTGTATCTCATGTACACCGCTATTCATGTATACTCTTGTGCAATCTTGTACTCTCATGATCACGTCAATAAACATGATAAAAACCTCTTGTACAAGGTAACGTAACTTGACTGGATCCTTGTATATTGATTAGGGAGGGTGAGTAGGAAATAGTTGTGATCGAAATCCCATCTTGTTAAATCTTGTAAAAATCATGTATATGTCCCTTGCACACTCACATATGATGGAGTTACCCTTGCATTGTTCTAACCCGTTTATATAACCATCTCATGCTCTAAATCACAGGTTATATACAGTTCTTACTTATCATGTACATAGATATTTCCAGTTATCAAATCTTTCTTATTTTCATATATATTTCTTTACAGTCCATGTATCTGTTAGCCCAATGATTACATCGTATTTTTGAATATGGCTAATCAGTTAAATTTAACATAATGATGTCACTAATATTCATATACTCACTATCATGTTGCTACTTAAACTTAGCATTGTCCTAATTGTCCTATATTATATTGCCATGCTTGTATTGTACTACAACATATTTTGCTCGCCTAACATGTATTTGTAGACATGCGGTAAGCATGATCTAACATGATCAAACCAGGACATAGGCAATGAAGAATTAATGATGGACCAAACTCTGGAAGACTGCTTATCTTTGGACGACTGCTATCAAGAAAAAAATACGTTATCAAGTCTGCTCAAATATCAGAAGAAATGCGTCATCAGAGGGCTCTTGGTTTTCCTATTTGTTTCAAGTCTGTAATCTTTAATTTATTGAGTCAAGGAGAATATGTACGTTGAGTCTCACTGTGTCATCTCAACCCCTAGACATATCTCTCCAAGCTCTACAATACAAACAGGCCAATTCCTGAACCAAGTCCAAGCTCCACCAAGCTAAACAAATCCCAAAGGCCCAAAGACCATTCTGCCACCTAGGAGGCAGAGTTCGGGCCGAACTCTGCCCCCACACAGAGTTCGGGCTGAATTCTGTCTCCTGATTTTCAGCACCCTGATTTTTAGGACCTGCTTGGTACAAGCTGTCAAACGTTCAAAAATTTGAATTCTTGGGGCAGATTTCGGGCGAACTCTGCCTCCCCAGAGTAGTATAAGTAAGGCTTGATTTCTTTTATTTTATATTATCTTTCTATCTCTCACTCTCAATCATCTAAGCCTTATACTACCTGAGCTAGAGTTCTCAGGACTGGACTAGTCCTCCACGAGGGAAACCAGGTTAAAACTGCTATGTTTGCGTATGCTCTTCTTAATCTTTATTTACTTCCGCATTTCTCTCTGATTTATTTACTATCTTGATAGTTGTTTTGTGAAGGTGATATAGAGTTATTTTTTATTTGGTGATTATCGACACAAACTCTATTTACCCTCTCTAGAGTTGCCTACATGTTATTTTAATTGGTATCAAAGCCAGGTTTCCATTGTTAGGCTTAACATCCTTAGAGTATATCCTTGTTAATTTTTCTATGGCATCGTATACCTTCTTCTCCGATAAAGAGGGTTTTACTTTTAGTAGCATAGACAATCATGTTTCTTCTAAATGCAATAAATGCTCTAAGTGGAAAGCCATGGCTAACCAATCCTTAAAGATTGTTAAGGCTTTTCATTCTACAAATGAAGAACTTTCAGAAAAGGTCATTCATTTAGAAGAATCTAATGAGATTTTGAGAAATGAAAACAATGATTTATTATCTAGACTTGACTCTCAAAACTCATCTTGTATTTCTTTAAAGAGTTTGAATGAGACTTTAATTTTAAAAATCAAATCTCTTTCCTCATCAATAGAAGATCTTAAGAAGCAAGCACATGAGCTAAATCATTTGCATGATTCTTCTATTAACTCATTAAAGAAACAAAATGATGATTTTATTTATAGAATTGCTTTATTTGAAAAAGAGAATTATGCTTTAAATGCTAAATTTGATTCTTTTACTTGTTTGCATAATGATTTGCTATTAGAACATGATATTCTTAAGACCAAATCCATGCATGCTCACTCTAGAAACATTCATCATTCTAGTATGTCACATGTTCATAATCATGCTCATTCCGATGCATGTGCACACTCATTCCGATACATGTGCACACACTAGTATTAGGTGCTTTTATTTCTCTCGCATTGGACACATGAGTGTAACTTGTTCTATTCATAGGAGTTCTTCTACCAATGCTAGAGTAAATAGTATATGGGTCCCTAAATCTAACAAATGTGGATCCAAGTTTATTTGGATACCAAAGTCTTCGCCTAATATTGTAGGTGGAGCTTCTTGTATCAGGACATAGCACCGAGAAAGCGTGATGGTGGTTGCAAAGCTCAAAGGTCATCTTCCAAGCAATTGCACCAACACAAGTGTGGCCACTAGAGCCACTTTGGTAACATGCTAAACGATTCTCTTTAAATGGTTTATATTTGTTGAATCTAGCTTGTTTCTCTTGATGTCTTGCCACTAGCTCACATTAACATCCTTTAGTTGCTTATTATATAAATCAATGTGAGATATAATACTAGCATGCTTAGTTAATTTTCTTATTATTTCTCTTATCTAGCATGACTAGTTACTTAGCTTAAATGATTAGTTCACACTATGTAGTTTATCTCTCATTTTCTAGTAGTGTGACACATTTATATATGCATGCTCGTTATTCTTAATCCTTATTTATAAAGCACGCATATCACTTTAGTCCATAGGACCTTGGTTTTGATTTGAGTTAATATGATTTTAACTCTCCGTCTTTAAAAGTTTTGAGATAATTACTTCTTACCGGTTTTTCTTTAATATGTCATATTTATCTTAATCGGTATTTGTGAATATACGTGTTTAGCACAAGCTTCTTATACTTTCATTTTAACCTTGTGCTTACATAATATATTCATTATTGACTTTCATGTTTTATTTTTGATTAAACCTCTTATGAATCAATTATGTATTTGCCTAATAAAGCCTATTTATACGTGCTTTTGAATTTGTGATAGTTTTTCAAACATTCATTAAGGATACATGACTATATTCATTAAATCTTCATTTACATGTAGATCATGTATTTATTATATTGATAACTATTTTTCTATAAATATCTTTATGTGGGCATATGAGTTAAGCTCAAGTTTTATATTATTTTGAAGAGTATCTATTCATACTTGTGCTTACCTCATACTTTAGCTATTGATTCTTTTGACCAAATTTGTGTTATCTCTTCTTGAATCAATTAGCTTCTTCCTTAAAGTTTTCTTTTGATAATATCTTCTTACCTCTTGGGTGACTTTATGGACACATCTTTTAATTGATTTTTGATCTTTTCATGCATGCCTATTTGTGATATATATATATATATATTTTTTTTTTTGTGATATATATATATATATATATATATATATATATATATATATATATATATATATATATATATATATATATATATATATATATACATGATTCTTAACTTCTGATATTTATTTGTTTTACTTTTGCAAGTTAGAATGTTGAGAGAAAATATTTATTAGTGTTTTGTTCATGACTTTTATGGAAGTTATTTTTATGGATTGCATGATTTTGTGCTTTACCTTGCTAAAATCATCGTACTTATTTTGAGTATGTATCTTCTATATATTTATCTCTATAAGTGCATTATGAAAATGTTTGTTTTGAAAATATTCTTAGCAAATTTTGATGATCATTCTTTCATTATTATTTGGGTATTTACCTTTCTTATACATAGGAATTTTGGATTTTGATGTTGTTTCATGATACTGCATATATTCCTTTAAATCTAAATTCTTAAAAGTAAAAAAACATTTTAGGAACAAGCCGATAGGGTCCTTCTGTCATATAGGTGTAAATAGCCTGAAGCGACTTGGTGTACTAGTCTTCGGACTACTGCTAGCTGGGAACCGGTCCCTACAGCTAACCCAAAGTGATCAATACTTTATAGACTTAAGATTTATTAAGGTCTACTTGCAACCATTATCTAGTTCTGGATCCACCCCTAAGTTCCAGAATACATCATCATATCTAGCTATAACTATTTTATTATTATTACCTAATGATGTTTTTGTATCACATGAGAATACATGTAATTGATATATCATACTTCTCATGTCCTTAGCTACTATGATTTGAGCTTATGTGTTGAGATTTTCTATTTCTAGAGAATACACTTATTTCATAATGGCAATAATATTTTGCACTCTCTAGATTGATCTATTATTTCATTATCTTGGGTTAATCTCAATACTTGGCAAAGAGATTTGTTCTATTGTGTTTTTATTTTCATGAACATCTCTTTCGTCCTTTACTTGATGAGAGTCTACTTCATTTACTTGCCATCTTATACTCTCATCCTTGCTTAATAAAGAGTATATAAATCATTTTGATCATTCAAAATGTTTCACCCTTATTATGAACTCTATGCTTAAGCATGTATTTTTAGTGTTAGTGACTTAAGATTTAATGAGAACATTTATCCTGTTAATGGTCTACCTCATTAATCTTAATTATTTATGTAGCTAGCTTGCTTATTTGTGATGTATTGTTAAGCAACATAATTTTTGTTCACTTTCACTCATCTAGCTATCTTCTTGAATTTCAATCTATATGTGATATGCTAGTTTGCAAAAACAAGATTTATGAATTTTCTTGATGAGATTTGTATTCTATTTTAGATACATATGTTTGGTCTTTAAAATTAGTTTGACAAAATTTTCTTGTTTCCATTGAGGTTTGTGATTTATCGCTTTAACTTCCTTCTATACTAGCCATTGGTAAGAATCTCTTAAATTTCTCTCATCTTTTGAGTTGTGATTTTATCATATTATCATTATTTTGGAATAAATTTGCAATCATTTAAATGAGATGGACTTTTTCTCTCCTTATTTTTCATCGATTTGTAAGATTTTATTATAAATATGGATTTCGGATTTTCTCTTTTTGAGATTTGTTGGATCATGTTTAATATTATTGATAAATGATCCTAATGGTTGAGTAATCCTATATTATCTAATTATGTGGTTATCAAGTTAATTTATTACTCTACTTTGACTACTCGTGGATTACCACATATGCGCTTTGCTATTTGAACTTCATGGGTTTCTTTTAGCAAGGTTGGATTATTACCCGTTGATGGGTACATATGTGGTAAAATACACATAGTCCATGCAAAGCAATAAATTGGTTGATCATTTCTTAATTAGATAATCATGGACATGATATTTAATTTTTTTGGGGCTATATTTTGACTTTCACCATGATTGATTTAATTGACCTTATTTCTTTTCATGATGATCTTCTTCTCAAAAGGTAACATGCATTGATATATCATATTTAAATATGAGATTCTTCTATATAGGTTAGTGTATGTCATCTTTTGATTTCATGTGCTAAAATCGAATATTCTTTTAATTTATCATCTTTAGTAGCTATTAAGTGGATATCTCTTTTTGACTAAAGATGACATTATTCGTTTATATAACGTTTCTATAGCCTTATATGCATTGAGAAAGGGGGAGAAATCAATAGTTGATTTACCCCTAGATCTTGAAGTTATTATTATTTTTGCTAAGTGCTTTGGAACTAGAAACACATTTTAAGGGGGAGAAAATAAGTTGGTTCGATTCATTTATACCCTTTAATATGTCGTATACCTAGTTCATCATTGAGCCATATTTTTATTATTATTTTAGTGATTGAGGTTATGATACTGTTATTTTGTGAAAGGTTTATGAGAGTATATGCAATTGTTTTTGTAATATTATCTCTCTTTTTTATATGAGTCATCTCGTTAATATTAACTTTCGTATCTTATCTTGATGACTATTGTGCTTTCTTTGATTTAGCTTTCCTTGTATGCTTAATTGATTTGGCTTTCTTTGTTAAGGACTTACCCAAAATTCCTGATTTTATCTATACTGGTAATAGTTTGAGGGGGAGCATTCAAGTCGACTGAATTTCTCTTTCTCAAATATTTTTCTCCTTTACCTTCATGTTTTTATATAGCATGATAAGGTAGTTGAGTTCAAATGCATGATTTTGGATAAGTAAATAGATTTGCAAATAATGAGATCATTTTATATCAATTGCTCTATTTTACATTGATCATTCGTTTATTTTGTTCCACTATTTATCTGTGGACAATTGTGACTATCATAGTTTCATTGATCAATGTTTCAAGTTTATACATTTCAATTGATATCAAGTTTATATATTTCAATATTTCAATGGGTATCTTTCTTTTTTGATATCTATTATTTGCAATTATCTTATCCCTATGGTTTTTGACTGAATTTTTTTTCATAATTCTCTTCCAAAACTAGAGCAATATTTCATATTATACTATATTTTTGGATGTCTTTCTTGGATTTCATGTTGGTAAACTATCTATTGATTATTTTTAAATTCTTTTAGTTTTACCAACTATTTGTGTGTTGACAAGCTATTTTCTATTTGGCACTCTACATTTGGTATGTAGTTTCTATGTTTGTCTTTACACACTTCTTCCATTGTTCCTCATTTTGTATATCTTGATCATGATTGTCTATGCCTTCCTTCTTTACTTATGCTTGAGTTCGTTTTATCTCTGATTACGGGGAAGCTTATTTTTTTGATCATGTCAAAGGTGGAGAAATAAGTTTAAGTTAGCACACAAACTTCTATTAATATGTGTTTATTAGTGATACATGCATCTATCGTATCTGTCTTAAACTTAACCGATTTTCTATAATAAAAAAGGGAGAGATTGTTAGCCCAATGATTACATCGTATTTTTGAATGTGGCTAATCAGTTAAATTTAACGTAATGATGTCACTAATATTCATATACTCACTATCATGTTGCTACTTAAACTTAGCATTGTCCTAATTGTCCTATATCACATTGCCATGCTTGTATTGTACTGCAACATATTTTGTTCGCCTAACATGTATTTGTAGACATGCGGTAAGCATGATCTAACATGATCAAACCAGGACATAGGCAATGAAGAATTAATGATGGACCAAAGACTGCATCATACAAAAATATTTCTCTGAACCGCCTAGCGACCTATCCGGGGCCTCGTATCGGGTGTTCCGCTGCCCGGTCAGCAGACAGGGGTCGAGGAGGCAGCGCCCCCCGTTGTAGGTTCGGGGGCGAAGACCCCGAAAGGTATTCAGATTTCCAGATTTGTTTATCTTTTGACGACTGGTATCAAGAAAAAAGACGTCTTCAAGTCTGCTCAAATATCAGAAGAAAGGCGTCATCAAAGGGCTCTTGGTTTTCCTATATTTTCCAAGTCTGTAATCTTTAATTTATTGAGTCTAGGAGAATGTGTACGTTGAGTCGCACTGTGTCATCTCAACCCCTAGACATATCTCTCCAAGCTCTACCATACAAACAAACCAATTCTTGAACCAAGCCCAAGCTCCACCAAGCCAAACAAAGCCCAAAGACCATTCTGCCACCTAGGAGGCAGAGTTCAGGCCGAACTCTGCCCCCACACAGAGTTCGGGCTGAACTCTATCCCCTGATTTTTAGCACCCTGATTTTTACGGCCTGCTTGGTACAAGCTGTCCAACGTTCAAAAATTTGAACTCTTGGGGCAGAATTCGGGCCGAACTCTTCCTCCCCAGAGTAGTATAAATAAGGCTTGATTTCTTTTATTTTATATTATCTTTCTATCTGTCACTCTCATTCATCTAAGCCTTATACTACCTAAGCCTTACTATTCCAATCTACTAGCCACAAAAATTCCTAAGTCCCAAGGTGGTCAAGTACGATTCAGCTAGAAGTTTTTGTGCAAAAGTTGAAAAGAAGTCACTTAAAAAATTCCAAGTTTCGCCACTGCGAAGTTAAAGTTGCGAGCGCTTCAAGTCTCGTGTCTGTAAGAAGTTGGCGTGCTCTTCTGAGTAAAGGCACGTGGTTGTACACTATTTTACAAATAGTGGATTTCAATCCTGAGCTAAAGTTCTCTGGCCTGGACTAGTCCTCCACGAGGGAAACCAGGTTAAAACTGCTGTGTTTGCGTATGCTCTTCTTAATCTTTATTTACTTCCACATTTCTCTCTGATTTATTTACTATCTTGATAGTTGTTTTGTGAAGGTGATATAGAGTTATTTTTTATTTGGTGATTATCGACACAAACTCTATTCACCTCCCTCTAGAGTAGCCTACATATTATTTTAATTGGTATCAAAGCCAGGTTTCCATTGTTAGGCTTAACATCCTTAAAGTAGATCCTTGTTAATTTTTCTATGGCATCGTATACCTTCTCCTCCGATAAAGAGGGGTTTACTTCTAGTAACGTAGACAATCATGTTTCTTCTAAATGCAAGAAATGCTCTAAGTGGAAAGCCATGGCTAACCAATCCTTAAAGATTGTTAAGGCTTTTCATTCTACAAATGAAGAACTTTCAGAAAAGGTCATTCGTTTAGAAAAATCTAATGAATTTTTTTAGAAATGAAAACAATGATTTATTATCTAGACTTGACTCTCAAAACTCATCTTGTATTTCTTTAAACAGTTTGAATGAGACTTTAATTTTAAAAATCAAATCTCTTTCCTCATCAATAGAAGATCTTAAGAAGCAAGTACATGAGCTAAATCATTTGCATGATTCTTCTATTAACTCTTTAAAGAAACAAAATGATGATTTTATTTCTAGAATTGCTTTATTTGAAAAAGAGAATTATGCTTTAAATGCTAAATTTGATTCTCTTACTTGTTTGCATAATGATTTGCTATTTGAACATGATATTCTTAAGACCAAATCCATGCATGCTCACTTTAGAGATATTCATCATTCTAGTATGTCACATGTTCATAATCATGCTCATTCCGATACATGTGCACATACTAGTATTAGGTGCTTCTATTGCTCTCGCATTGGACATATGAGTGTAACTTGTCATATTCATAGGAGTTCTTCTACCAATGCTAGAGTAAATAGTATATGGGTCCCTAAATCTAACAAATGTGGATCCAAGTTTATTTGGATACCAAAGTCTTCGTCTAATGTTGTAGGTGGAGCTTCTTGTATCAGGACATAGCACCGAGGAAGCGTGTTGGTGGTTGCAAAGCTCAAAGGTCATCTTCCAAGCAATTGCACCAACACAAGTGTGGCCACTAGAGCCACTTTGGTAACATGCTAAACGATTCTCTTTAAATTGTTTATATTTGTTGAATCTAGTTTGTTTCTCTTGATGTCTTACCAGTACACTACTAAAATCTGCTCAATTGGCGACATATATTTAGCGACGTTCGATTAACGTCGCTAAATTGTGTACATTAGCGACGTTTTGTCTAAACGTTGCTCATAGTCGCTACTAGCGATGACCTAAGCGATGTAACAATGCCGTATATGAAGAACAGATGGCAACTCTAGAGGGGGGTGAATAGAGTTTATAACGATAATAACCAATTAAAAATTAAACTCTTTCACAAGTTGAAAGTAATCAGAGTAAATGCGGAAATAAATAAGGAGCAAGAAAGCATACGCAAACACAGCCGATTTTTAACCTGGTTTCCCTCGTGGAGGACTAGTCCAGGCCTGAGAACTCTAGCTCAGGATTAAATCCACTATTTGTGAAATAGTAGTTACACCCCGTGCCTTTTCTTCAGAAGAGCACATCAACTTCTTACAAAGATCGCAGTGGCGATGCTTGGAATTTTTCAAGCGACTTCTTGAACTCTTGCACAAACTCCTGACTGAAAAGTACTGAGCACTTGAGGCTTAGGGAGCTTGTGGGTAGTAGATGAAGAAGGGTATGGCTTGTATGGAGCATTAGAGAGAAGAGAAGAGAAGATTGGATGAATGAAAATGAGAGAATTCATGGCCTATTTATAGAATACCAGGTAGGCAGAATTCGGCCAGAATTCTGGTTGGAATTTTCAAAAATTTGGCCGTTGGACAACTTGCAACCAGCCAACCCTAAAAATTAGGGTGCTGATTTTTAGGAGGCAGAGTTCGGCCCGAACTCTGTGTGGAGGCAAAGTTCGGCCCGAACTCTGTCTCCAGAGCACAGAATGGGTCATGGGTCCAATTGGCTTATTTAGATATGTGTGGAGCTATAGGATTTTGGGTATGAGTATAGGCTAAGTCTCAGATGCTCAGTACAGCTCAGTTTACATAAGTCTAGACTCAATAAAATTGTAAAAATACAGACTCAAAATAACTTGTATTGCAAATCCGAGCTGTCGTCTGACTTGTACTGGATGTAGTCTTCATGTGTCGTATTGAATTAACACAAGTATCATGTAGTCAATTCTATCAATATTTGGTTGACTGTGATTTTGTGTCAACAATCTCCCCCATATTGATAATTGACAAAATGATAGTTGTATATTCAATATTCATACCTGGACACATTATATAGAAGTGGTATAACTCCCCCGTAATCAGTACCGAGCTAGCAATAGCTCCCCCGTAAACATTGCTTTGAATCCTGTTGGCCTGATAAAAATATTCTCTCCAAAGCACAGATACAGATACAAAAAGAATATAGAATATACCAAAATTTCTCCCCCTTTTGCCATTTAGCAATTAACCATAAACAAATAAGAACTGGCAAGCACACCAAAAGGTAATAGATGAAACTGCATAGATACTGATAAAACTACTGAATGTCTCAAAAGTCACACATAATAATAAGTCTAATACAATCAAAGTGCATAAAAGCAACTAAAATCCAAAGTGCATAAAAACATAAGTTATGATCCTCAGTAGCAGCAGTAAGTAGAGGTCCATATCCATCATCGAGCTCGTGAAGGCCCAGCGTCGTCGGATGGATCAGTGAAGGAACGACAAGGGTCCACGAAGGCCGCATCCGGATCCAAGTAGCAAATAACCCAAGGGTCATCGATACGATACCCTTCACGACCAGGGTCTCGCTCCGTAGGGATATGCCTGGAAGGATGGCGAGACATGGAGTACCGAATATCGTGCAGTGACTTACTGATGGCACTCATCTGCAAGGTGGTCCGGTAATCAAGCTGAGTCCAGCGATCATCCTCTAAGGTGAAGCGATCGCGGAGCATAGTCTGGAGTGACTCTAAAGTAGCAGGAGGGGGAGGAGGATCCTGTCCCAGAGGAGGGACATCAGGCTCATCGTTAGAGTGCTCGGACACAACAGGTGAGCCAACTGCTGCCTGAAGTCTCCGTGCCTTAGAGAGGAAGGCAGGGGCATGTAAGAACTGGCACTCATCAAGAGGTATGTGAATCGCACGAAAGACCATAGGAAGATACAAAGCATAAACCAAGGATCTTGGTTTCTTCCTAGAATTAATCATCCAGTCCATCATGGTACGTGGAAGATTAAATGGTACATGAAAGTGGAGGTGATATAAGGCCGAGATTTTAAAGTAGGTGACTTCATCGGTGGATCCCGCATTGGGCAAAATAGTGTTAAAGATAATCCGATGAAGTTCATAAAAATAGGGATTGAGATATTTGGCCAAAAGCTTGTGAGGACGTGTGTTAGGGGTACACAAGTCGTCCTTGAAGCTTTCAAAGGAAGATCCATCGGGAAATTGAAACGATCGAGCTTCAACAAGCTTTTCCCATGAGTTTGGCTCTTGGAGTTCAAGGTGTTCGGCCAAATCGAAATCATCAAACGAGATGTCAATGCCCGCAACCCGTGAGTAAATATGTGTATCATCATGAGTTAGGTTGCAGTAGAACATTTGAATAGCATTACGATATATGACCGAGTTGGTTGTGACAAGTTCGTCAAGACAAAGATCATGAAAAAGTGAATCATATTGAGAGAAAATAGTAAAATTGATAGGATGACCTGCAAACACCGGACGTGTCCGAAAGTCACTAAACCATTCATTTGATGCGTCAAGTGATACAAATATTCGGTCGTCAAATGTGTTTGGGTCAAGTGGACGAGGTGGGTTGAACAACGGGTGGATAGGTGGTTGTTGTTCAACGGGCGGTTCAACACGAGGAGGAGCATTCGAAGAGGACGCTCCCTCGGTTCGAAGTCTCTTCCCTCGATTGAACAATCGTGGAGCCATGAAATAACAAAGACAATAGAGAAAATTGAGATGGAGAGAATTGTTGAGATATACCTTAATGTGATGAAGAACAATGAAGGAGAATGGTGAGGGAAGCCTTCTCCTTGAGTTTGGAGAATAGATAAGCTCTATGGAGGAAGAACTAGGGTTAGGGTTTGAGAAAAATATGTTTGGAGAAGTGGAAAAGGTGGCATTGGAGGAGAAGGAAGAGGAGAGCCCGAATATATGTGAAAGGGTTCCAATGGTCGGAACAAATATGGGCCATTGGATCAACTTATGATCAGCGGCTGAGGCTGCTCCCGGTTCTGGAACAGTCAAGCCGAATTCGGCCCGAACTCTGTATAAGGCAGAGTTCGGCCCTAATTTCGGATCCTGGAAACAGAACAGAAATCAGGCACAAAAATGATTAAGTTGAAAAAAGATTAAGTGAGAGAGACCAAAGGAAAAGTACATATACAAGATCGAGAAAAAAAATCCAAGTTGAAAAAAATTCTAGAAAGTTGATTTCGAAGCAAAGTGAAGTTGGAAAATCTGTATTTCAGCATGTGATAAATAAAAATGAACCATGTAATAAACAAGGAATTATGCCATAATTCAATATTTTGAAGCTGCCATGGGTTAGCTGCAGGGGCCGGATCCCAGCTAGCGGTAGTCCTGAGGACTAGTGCACCGTGTCGCTTAGGCTTTTACACCTTGTTGTCAGAAGGGCCCTTTCGGCTTGTACCCATAGCAATTTCATCATAAAAGAATCAAGACATACTCGATATTTATGCAGGTTTATTTTATTTAATAATAGCTTCGTCTAAAATTCCAAGTTCACAACAGAGAAAATTGAAGCACTCTTCGGATAATGGTTTTGTAAAGAAATCTGCTAGATGATGATCAGTGTCAATAAATTCTAAATTAATAGTGCCATTTTGCTGATGATCACGCAAAAAGTGGTGACGTATTTCTATGTGTTTCGTGCGTGAGTGACATATGGGGTTCTTAGTGAGATTTATAGCACTAGTGTTGTCACAAAAGATTGGAGTGTGCATAAAAGATAAGTTGTAGTCTTCAAGGGTTTGCTTCATCCACAGAATTTGTGCACAACAACGTCCAGCTGTGATGTATTCTGCTTCTGTTATGGATAGTGCGACAGAATTCTGCTTCTTGCTAAACCAAGAGACTAAAGCCTTTCCTAATAAATGACACGTACCGCTCATACTTTTACGGTCGACCTTGCATCCGGCGAAATCAGCATCAGAGTAACCAAGGAGGTCAAATGATGTTGACTTGGGATACCATAGGCCCACTGTAACTGTACCCTTAAGGTATCGAAAGATACGCTTAACAGCAGTCATGTGTGATTCCTTAGGATTTGCTTGATATCTAGCACACAGGCAAACGCTAAACATAATATCAGGGCGACTTGCAGTTAAATAGAGTAGACTGCCTATTATACCTCGATACTTACGTTGATCCATGGGTTTGCCGCTTTCATCTGGTTCTAGTTTAGTTGTAGTGGCCATTGGAGTGCTAATTGGTTTGACGTTGTCAAGCTCAAATTTCTTCAGCATATCCTTTGTATACTTTGACTGACAGGTTCCATTTGACATTTGTTTGACTTGCAGTCCAAGAAAGTAGTTGAGCTCCCCCATCATGCTCATTTCAAACTCGGTCTGCATACACTTGGCAAAATCTTGACAGAAGGTTTCATCAGTAGAACCAAATATAATATCATCTACGTATATTTGTACTAAAAGAATAGTGTCTTTGAAAGATTTTATGAAAAGTGTGGTGTCAATTTTCCCTTTTGAAAAACCTTTCTCAAGCAAGAAATTGCTTAGCCATTCATACCAAGCTCTAGGGGCTTGTTTGAGGCCATATAGCGCTTTCTTTAGCTTGAAAACATGGTCGAAAAATTTATGATTTTCAAAACCAGGGGGTTGTTTTACATAAACTTCCTCCTTAATAAATCCATTCAAGAAAGCACTTTTAACATACATTTGAAATAATTTGAAATTTTGAAAATTTGCAAATGCACAAAGCATCCGAATGGATTCCAATCTCGCAACAGGAGCTTACGTCTCATCGTAGTCGATACCTTTCTCTTGGTTGTATCCTTGGGCTACTAGACGAGCTTTGTTGCGTGTAACTGAACCATCTTCATTTACTTTGTTTCTAAAAACCCATTTAGTACCAATAATCGAGTGATTTGCCGGTCTAGGAACGAGTTCCCATACTTGGCTCCTCTCGAATTGGTTGAGTTCTTCTTGTATAGCAGAAATCCAAAATTCATCATTAAAAGCTTCTAAAATGTTTTTCAACTCAATTTGTGAAATGAAGGCAGTGCTAGCAATGGAGTCTCTTAATGATGATCTAATAGTTACTCCACGTGAAACCTCACCTATTACCAAATTTTCTGGATGTGACGGCTTGAAAGAGAATTTTTTTGGCAAGCCCTCCAGAGAATTGGTTTCGGTGGTGGTATTCATTAGAGTAGAAGTTGATGGCTCAACATTTTCATCAAGAGTAGCTGCTGTACTGTTATCTTCATCAAAAGTCACATTGGTAGACTCTTCCACAATTAATGAGCGTTTGTTAAACACTCTATATCCCTTGCTCTTGGCAGCATAGCCAAGGAAAATACCATCGTCAGCTTTGGCATCAAATTTGCCTAAGTTGTCTTTGGTGTTAAGGATAAAACATCTACAACCAAAAACTCTAAAATAAGAAACATTTGGGGTTCTTCCAAAACAAAACTCATAGGGTGTTTTCTTCGTAATAGGACGAATAAGCACCCTATTTAAAATGTGGCATGCTGTACTGACAGCTTCAGCCCAAAAGTATTTCGGAAGTGAAAATTTATTCAACATGACTCTAGCCATATCGCCAAGAGTCCTATTCTTCCGCTCCACAATACCATTTTGTTGAGGAGTTCTTGGACAAGAAAACTCATGATCAAAACTATTAGAATCACAAAACTTTTCAAAATCAGTATTTTCGAATTCGCCTCCATGATCACTTCGGATTCGAGTAATCATGTAGCCTTTTTTGTTTTGAACTTTCTTAACAAAAATCTTGAAAACTGAAATAGCATCGCTTTTATTTGTAAGAAAGAAAACCCATGTAAATCTAGAAAAATCATCAACTATAACAAAAGCGTAGAGTTTTCCACCAAGACTGGCTACTCTACTAGGGCCAAATAAATTCATATGAAGTAGTTGCAAAGGTCTAGTAGTACTTACAGAGTTTATGGAATGAAATGAGGACTTAGTTGCCTTATTCAATTCACATTCGGCACATACAGTGTTCTTTTTGAATGAGATGTCGGGCAAGCCTCTAACTAGCTTCTTAGTCGATAGCCTGGATATAGTATCCATGTTGGCATGACCAAGACGCTGGTGCCATAGTAATCTTTCATCCTTATGAGCGTATAGGCATCTACCTGCATTGTTAGTATCTCTAGACAGATAGAAAATATAAATATTATCCTCTCTTACCCCTTCAAAAGCAATGTCTCCCGTTGACCTATCATAAATAAAGCATTTATTTTGTCCAAAGTTAATGTCATATCCATGGTCAGCAAGATGACTAATGCTGAGCAGGTTATGCTTTAACTCGGTCACTAGGCAGACATCCTTTATTACGGGAGAGGGAGGATGACCAATAATACCATTACCTATATTATACCCTTTTAGGTTGTTACCGAAGGATACATATCCTTCTCTCTTCATCGATAGTGATGCGAAAAGATTTGCGTCTCCTGTCATATGCCGCAAGCATCCACTATCGAGAATCCACTTACTCTTAGTTGAGGAGGGAAGGTCCACCTACATCAAGAGTAGATGTGACCTTTGGTACCCAAGTTGTTGAGGGTCCTGAAAAGTTAGTTTTCGGAAACCTTGCATATATCTTTCTATCTACTAATCTTCTAATTCTACATTATGGTGAAATGTGTCCATGTAATCCACAATAAGTACATATAGCATTCCTATTTATTTTAGGAGCATGCATATGATGTCTATGAGTAGAGTGATGTGGAGTAGCATGAAGATATGTAGAGTTAGCATGGTGATGATGTCTATATGTAGAGTGATGTGGAGTAGTATGGTGATAATGTCTATATGGAATAGCATGGTAATGATGTCTATATGTAGAGTGATGGTGATTTTGTGCAACATAGTGATGATTGTATCTATGTGTGGCATGATGATTCTGTGACATATGAGGATTATTTCTACGTGCATGTGGCTTGTGTGCTTTATGAAAGTGTGTGTATATGTAAGCATGATTACGTGCTGCCGGTGGATGACATGGTTGACTAGTATGAGTAGTGTCATGCTTTGTGTGTATCTCATGTGATTGGGTTTGAGGTTGAGCAACCTGTTTTTCCAATTTAGTCTCTAATTTCTTAGAGACAGCCTGCAGTTCAGTAACCTTAACATTCAAACCACATATCTTAGTAATAGAAATCTTGTGTCTACTCTTTTCTTCAGCAAGCTCCGTGTTGAGTGCTGTGATTTCTTGTGTTTGTTGTTCAATGCGTGCTTCGGCATCATGTTTGCTTATTTTAAGCTTAGATACCTCATTTGTGACTTCCGTGGGTGAAGTGTCTCTAATGTTATCAAGCAGTAAAAAAAGTCTTTGAATTTCGACTTCATGACTTTTGATCTTTTCCTTGACATTTTATATTTATCAATGACCTTTTTGTGATCATCAAGTAAATTGGTGAAAGCATCGCCAAGATCATCAAAAGTGAAATCATCAAGAGTTTCGTTTGATACCTTGTCGGACGTTGCCATTAGGCACACGTTTGCAGCGTCTTGAGGAGAGTCCTTTTCTTCTCCGGAGTCACTAGCTTCGCTTTCATGCCAAATGCTTGTGCTGGCATATTTCTTTGAGGAAGCCTTTTTGTATGGTTTCTCATAGCGGTTGTTCTTCTTTAAGAATGGACAGTCTTTTCCAACGTGTCCCGTCTTCTTACAACCGTAGCATGTTGGCTCTTCTTCGTCATCTTCTTGTGGTTCCTTCTTTCTTCGGTTGAAGCGAAGGAATTTCTTGAAGTTGCGGACAATGAGAGCTTGATCATCATCTTCCGAGTTGTCGTCATCCGTCTCTTCGGAGTCAGTCCTTCGTCGGTGAGCTTTGAGGGCAATCTCCTTAGCCTTAGGAGCAGGCTCTTCGAAGTCCTTGAGGTCAAGCTCATGAGTCATCAACTTTCCCATCAAGGTCTCCATGGACATAGTTGTGAGATCATTTCCTTCTATGATGGCTGTCACCTTAGGGTTCCAAATCTTTGGTAGCCCCCTAAGTAGCTTGCGAATCTTTTCGTGATTTGTATATTGTTTGCCGAGCGAAGATAGGGGATTGATGATGTCGAGGAATCTTGTGAACATTTGCGTGATCGTCTCATTTGGCTTCATCTTGAAAGCCTCATATTCTTGAGTGAGACGGCTTATCTTTGATTCCTTGACTTGGGTGGTTCCTTCATGCGTCACTTCTAGAAGTCTCCATACTTCGTGAGAGGTGGTGCATGTTGAGACCCTGTTAAACTCATTCATGTCTATAGCACAGAATAAATCATTAATAGCTCCCGCGTCGAGACTTGCCTGTTTCTTCTCCTCGTCAGAATATTTGTCATGTAGTTTCTCAACGAGATCACCATTGACAACTATCCTGGCGGGCTTTTTGTAACCATCGGTGACGATGGTCCACAGGTCGAAGTCTAGCGACTTGAGATAAAAGCTCATCCTTGTTTTCCAATAGGTGTAGTTAGTTCCATAAAATAGGGGAGGCCTATGAGTGGACTGCCCTTCACCGTGATTGGAAATCAAGGATTGTGTGGTTGCCATGGATCAGCTCTAGGATGTTAGTCCTTGTTGAGTGAACAGAGCTCTGATACCAATTGAAGAACAGATGGCAACTCTAGAGGGGGTGAATAGAGTTTATAACGATAATAACCAATTAAAAATTAAACTCTTTCACAAGCTGAAAGTAATCAGAGTAAATGCGGAAATAAATAAGGAGCAAGAAAGCATACGCAAACACAGCCAATTTTTTACCTGGTTTTCCTCGTGGAGGACTAGTCCAGGCCTGAGAACTCTAGCTCAGGATTAAATCCACTATTTGTAAAATAGTAGTTACACCCCGTGCCTTTTCTTCAGAAGAGCACGTCCACTTCTTACAAAGATCGCAGTGGCGATGCTTGGAATTTTCCAAGCGACTTCTTGAACTCTTGCACAAACTCCTGACTGAAAAGTACTGAGCATTTGAGGCTTAGGGAGCTTGTGGCTAGTAGATGAAGAAGGGTATGGCTTGTATGGAGCTTTAGAGAGAAGAGAAGAGAAGATTAGATGAATGAAAATGAGAGAATTCATGGCCTATTTATAGGATACCAGGTAGGCAGAATTCGGCCAGAATTCTGGTTGGAATTTTCAAAATTTCGGCCGTTGGACAACTTGTAACCAACCAACCCTAAAAATTAGGGTGCTGATTTTTAGGAGGCAGAGTTCAGCCCGAACTCTGTGTGGAGGCAGAGTTCGGCCCGAACTCTGTCTCCAGAGTACAGAATGGGTCATGGATCCAATTGGCTTATTTGAATATGTGTGGAGCTATAGGATTTTGGGTATGGGTATAGGCTAAGTCTCAGATGCTCAGTACAGCTCAGTTTACATAAGTCTAGACTCAATAAAATTGTAAAAATACAGACTCAAAATAACTTGCATTGCAAATCCGAGCTGTCGTCTGACTTGTACTGGATGTAGTCTTCATGTGTCGTATTGAATTAACACAAGTATCATGTAGTCAATTCTATCAATATTTGGTTGACTGTGATTTTGTGTCAACAATATATTAATCACATGATCTAGTCATCGCGAAACGTCGCTCGGACGTCGCTAATAGCGACTAATATAGCGACGGTAGTGATAGCGTCGCTAAATTCTAATTGTATCCCCCCACCGATTCATTTCCCTCCATTTTCCTCTGTCACTGTCTCTCCTCCCCCCTCCGGCGCTCTCACTCTCTCCGACGGCGACTCTCACTCTTTTCGGCGACTCTCCTCCCTCTCCAGTACGTGACTCTCCCCCTCCCTCTCTCTCTTTTTCTCCGGCTGTTTTGGTTGTTGGTGGTTTGGGGAGGGTGCAGGTGGCTCGGGGGGAGGTGCAGGGGGGATGCGGGTGGTTGGGGGATGAGTGGGGGGTGACTGAGGGGGGTGGGGCAAGGGGGACGTGGGCGGCTGGGGGAGGGGAGCTAGGGTTAGGGTTCGGGTTAGGGTTCATTTTCTCCCATTTTGCTCTCTCACTCTCTCTTCTTCCCCCCTCCGGCGCTCTCACTCTCTCCGGCGCTCTCATGCTCTCCGGCGACTCTCCTCCCTCTCCGGTACGTGGTACTCTTCCCCTCTCTCTCTCTCTCTCTCTCTCTCTCTCTTTCTCTCTCTTTTCGGCTGTTTTGGTTGTTGGTGGTTGGGGGGTGCGCGGGGCTCGGGGGGAGGGGCAGGGGGGATGCGGGTGGTTCGGGGGTGAGTGGGGGGTGGATGGGGGTAGGGCAGGGGGGATGAGGGCGGCTGGGGGAGGGGAGCTAGGGGTAGGGTTCGGGTTAGGGGTGGGTATGTGTGGGCGGCTGGGGGAGGGGAGTAGGGGGGTAGGGGCGGCTGGAGGAGGGGAGCAGGAGGGGAGGGGAGGGTTAGGGTTCGGGTTAGGGGTGGTGTAGGGGGGGCTTGGTCAGGGGCACCGATAGTGCCAAAAAATATGATAATTTAGTAATAATTATTTGTTTTCCGACACCGAAAAATGTGATACTCCAATTCGAACGCACCGATAGTGCCGATATTTGTAACAAGTAGTTTTGTTGGTTGGTTAATTGGTAACATGGTGATCGGGACATATAGTCCCTACAGCCATTCAACTGGCGAGGCAGAAACTATGGTACGACATGGTGATCAGAACATAGTCCCTGCAGCCATTCGACTGACGAGGCAGAAACTATGTAGTCATAGATAGAGTTGACTGTCCTCTGACCCTCATCCCTCGGCAATGATGATACGACAACCTGTCACTATATCTTATATAGTAGTAGATGATATTTTAGTATGACCTTATGTGAGTTCATCTTGATTCTATTACATTCTTCAGATACTAGATACTAGATTCGATAAGAACGTATACTACACCATATGTGCAAAACATAGATGATTCACACTAATGTATGCTAGAATAAATTTTGGGTTGCGTTCTGAGACATCCGTTCTCACACTTAAAACACATATGAATTAGAACTGTGTGTCAATATTTGTTTTTGTATTTTTGGCGAACCTAGGGATTGGATTCTGTATTTTGTATTTTGGATTCTGTATTTTGGATTCTGTACCCTTTGGCTCGACAACCAACTGGAGAGGATACTCTGAGAGATCCATCTGAGTAGGACGTATACTCTGAGAGATCACCTTTACAAGAATGATATCAGTAGTAGGATTGAGTGTTGGAGAAGATATTATCAGACTATACGTCCTACTCAGATGGGTCTCTCACCGTTACTATTTTTTTCTGACAGCATGGTGGATGTGCTCCGTTAACAGATTCTTGCTCTGAGCCAAAACTTTGCCCCGAAGCTCAAGTGGACATCGTTCGTGTAGAGCTCGAGTGAGTGGTTCCTGACAGCATGGTGGTTTCTTTTGTTAAAGTATCCATGCTCGTCCCACAACCAATCAAATTTTTTTCCATTTCTAATCTCTTGAATATGAAGTTCTGCTTCATATTTGGCTCTACCTTCTGGTATATAAGAACCAAATGTGAAACAGAGTTTCATATTCAAGATATTAGAAATGATAAATTTTTCGATTGGTTG
The DNA here is from genome assembly GCA_029216955.1 of Iris pallida. Taxonomy (NCBI): domain Eukaryota; kingdom Viridiplantae; phylum Streptophyta; class Magnoliopsida; order Asparagales; family Iridaceae; genus Iris; species Iris pallida. The sequence goes on from JANAVB010031419.1 coordinate 6,356,247, forward strand.
TGGGACGAGCAAGAATCCTTTGACAAAGGAGACCACCATGCTGTCAGGAACCTCTCGCTCGAGCTCTACTCAAGGATGTCCACTCGAGCTCCGGGGCAAAGGATTGACTCAGAGCAGATTTCTGGACAGAGATGACGAAAAAGATGGCTGCCAAAGCTTATGTAAGTTTTCTAATTCTTTATACGTATTATATTTTTGTCATTTTGTATTACTGTAATTAAAATCGATCATTGCATCGTATCAATAGGTGATTTTGTACATTAGTTACAAGTGCTACTTAGTTAAAGTTCAAGTGCTACTTAGTTGTGTCTCTCTCTCTCTATCTATCTATCTCGCTATCAACGCTATAGTATTGTTCCCCTCGCAATACAGAATGGTCCGATACCGATACTCTGAGTATCAGACCATTCCTATGTGTATCGGTATCGCAATCACAATACCGATACTCGAGTATCGCATTGATACTCAAGTATCACATCTGATAGTTCTCTTATTTATTTGTCAATTACTGTATTTCAGTTCTAGTTAGTTTTATGTGATTCTCTGATAGTTCTCTCATTCATTTTCAACCGCTCTCCCCTGTGAATATTGATTTTTCCAGATGACACCTATGACCCGCGAAGCGGCACGTCGTTTGAGGGAAATAGTGAATGCTGAGGTGGCTCCTCCTACTATTAAGGAGGAAGTGGCACCGGTAGCTAGTGAGACCGGGAGTTCTATTCATGCAACACTTGCAAGGGACTACATCTCTCCTGCCGCCGTCGATCCCACTTATTCGAGGTGGTTGCGTGTTCGTATCACTCAGCGTTTGCGTGAGCTGCGTGGTTTTCATTAGCTATTAGTACTTATTTGTTTTGGACTATTTGTATTGGATTGTTTTTGTATTAGAATATTTGTATTATACTACATATATGAATCAGTATTGTGTCAACCTCTGGATTGTATTGTACTACGACATGGTGATCAGGACATAGTCCCTGCAGCCATTCGACTGGCGAGGCAAAAACTATGTAGCCGTAGATGAAGTTGACTGTCCTCCGACCCTCATCCTTCGGCAATGATGATACGACAACCTATCACTATATCTTATATAGTAGTAGATGATATTTTAGTATTACATTATGTAAGTTCATCTTGATTCTGTTACATTCTTCAGATACTAGATACTAGATTCGATAAGAACGTATACTACACCATATGTACAGAACATAGATGATTCACACTAATGTATGCTAAAATGAATTTTGGGTTGTATTCTGAGCCATCCGTTCTCACACTTAAAACACATGAATTAGAACTGTGTGTCAATCTTTGTTTTTGTATTTTCGACGAACCCATGGATTGGATTTTGTATTTTGTATTTTGGATTCTGTATTTTGGCTCCAGCTCCATTTGCATTAATATACGGTACGACATGGTGATCAGGACATAGTCCCTGCAGCCATTCGACTGGCGAGGCTGAAACTATTTAGCCGTAGATAAAGTTTACTGTCCTTCGACCCTCATCCCTCGGCAATGATGATACGACAACCTATCACTATATCTTATATCGGATATTGATTTGGTTTGTTGAGGATATTATATATTGACATTGTTCGTTACGGATAGTATTTTTTTTATATTTTTTGTATATTCTGGAATGTATTGTGCGTGCCAGTGTTGAGTGTTCCACCGAGGGGGTCGGCAAATCCAGGGATTGGATTCTTTATTTTGTATTTTGGCTCCAACTCCAACTCCATTTGCATTAATCTATGGTACGACATAGTGATCAGGACATAGTCCCTGCAGCCATTCGACTGACGAGGCAGAAACTATGTAGCCATAGATAAAGTTGACTGTCCCGACCCACATCCCTCGACAATGATGATATAACAACCTATCACTATATCATAGTAGTAGATGATGTCTTAGTATTATATTATGTGAGTTCATCTTGATTTTGTTACATTCTTAGATACTAGATACGATAAGAACATATACTACACCATATGTACAGAACATAATGATCCACACTAATGTATGCTAGAATGAATTTTGGGTTGTGTTCTGAGCCATCCGTTCTCACACTTAAATAGATATGAATTAGTACTGTGAGAGCGCCGGAGAGAGTGAGAGCGCCGGAGGGGGGAAGGAGAGAGTGAGAGTAAAATAGGGGGAAATGAATTGGTGGGGGAATATAATTAGAATTTAGCGACGTTCATACTAACGTCGCTAAATTAGTCGCTATTAGCGACGTCATAGCGACGTTTCGCGATGACTATCTCATGTAACTATGTAGCCATAAATGAAGTTGACTGTCCTCCGACCCTCATCCCTCGGCAATGATGATACGACAACCTATCACTATATCTTATATAGTAGTAGATGATATTTTAGTATTACATTATGTGAGTTCATCTTGATTCTGTTACATTCTTCAGATACTAGATACTAGATTCGATAAGAACGTATACTACACCATATGTACAGAACATAGATGATTCACACTAATGTATGCTAGAATAAATTTTGGGTTGTGTTCTGAGCCATTCGTTCTCACACTTAAAACACATATGAATTAGTACTGTGTGTCAATCTTTGTTTTTATATTTTCGACGAACCCAGGGATTGGATTCTGTATTTTGTATTTTGACTTTGTACGTATTTGGGGATATTCAGTTTTTTCGCTGAGGATACTGAGTTTGTACGTATTTGCAGATATTGATTTGGTTTTTGAGGATATTATATATTGACATTATTCGTTGCGGATAGTATTTTTTAATATATTTTTGTATATTCTGGAATGTATTGTGCGTGCCGGTGTTGAGTGTTCCACCGAGGGGTCGGCGAACCCAGGGATTGGATTCTGTATTTTGTATTTTGTATTCTGTATTTTGGCTCAGGCTCCAGCTCCATTTGTATTCTGGAACCTATTTTTTTTATATTTTTTTAACTTAGCGACCTTTTTAGCGACGTTAACAGTCGTCGCTAAATAGTAGTGACGTTAATAAATGTCGCTAAAAGCGTCGCTAAATGCTGACGTGGCAACACGTGGCACCATATCTTATGTCAGCACGTCGTCGCCAAAACGTCGTAATAGTGTCGCTAAACGGCGACCACACGATAACGTCGTCTTTTATGTCGCTAATTAGCGTCAACGTTAAAACGTCACAAATAACGTTGCTAATTAGCAACGTTAATAACGTCGCCCTAGCGACGTTTTCTCGTTTAGCGACACGTTTTTTCCGTCGTTTCCAAAACGTCGCCCAAAACGTCGTTAAATTCACTTAGCGACGTTTTCAACGAGTTTAGCGACGTTTTGGAACGTCGCTAATCTGACAAATTTTTGTAGTGGTAGCTCACATTGACATCCTTTAGTTGCTTATTATATAAATCAATGTGAGATATAATACTAGCATACTTAGTTAATTTTCTTATTATTTCTCTTATCTAGCATGACTAGTTACTTAGCTTAAATGATTAGTTCACATTATGTAGTTTATCTCTCATTTTCTAGTAGTGTGACACATTTATATATGCATGCTCGTTATTCTTAATCCTTATTTATAAAGCATGCATATCACTCTAGTACATAGGAAAAAGATGCCCTCAGGTCTGCTCAAATATCAGAAGAAAGACGTCATCAAAGGGCTCTTCGTTTTCCTATTTGTTCCAAGTCTGTAATCTTTAATTTATTGAGTCTAGGAGAATGTGTACGTTGAATCACACTGTGTCATCTCAACCACTAGATATATCTCTCCAAGCTCTACCATACAAACAGATCAATTCCTGAACCAAGCCCAAGCTCCACCAAGCCAAACAAAGCCCAAAGGCCCAAAGACCATTCTGCCACCTAGGAGGCAGAGTTCGGGCCGAAGTCTGCCCCCACACAGAGTTTGGGCCAAACTCTGTACCCTGATTTTCAGCACTCTAATTTTTAGGGCCTGCTTGGTACAAGCTGTCCAACGTTCAAAAATTTAAATTCTTGGGGCAGAATTCGGGCCGAACTCTGCCTCCCCAGAGTAGTATAAATAAGGCTTGATTTCTTTTATTTTATATTATCTTTCTATCTCTCACTCGCAATCATCTAAGCCTTATACTACCTAAGCCTTACTCTTCCAATCTACTAGCCACAAAACTTTCTAAGTCCCAAGGTGGTCAAGTGCGATTCAGCTAGAAGTTTTTATGCAAGAGTTGAAAAGAAGTCACTTGAAAAATTCCAAATTTTACCACTGCAAAGTTAAAGTTGCGAGTGCTTCAAGTCTCGTGTCTGTAAGAAGTTGGCGTACTCTTCTGAGTAAAGGCACGTGGTTGTACACTATTTCACAAATAGTGGATTTCAAACCTGAGCTAGAGTTCTCAGGCCTGGACTAGTCCTCCACGAGGAAAACCAGGTTAAAACTGCTGTGTTTGCATATGCTCTTCTTAATCTTTATTTACTTTCGCATTTCTCTCTGATTTATTTACTATCTTGATAGTTGTTTTGTGAAGGTGATATAGAGTTATTTTTTATTTGGTGATATCGACACAAACTCTATTCACCTCCCTCTAGAGTTTCCAACATGTTATTTCAGTATCTTACTCTTTTGCATGCTTTATATTTCCCAACATGATATGAACTGCGTGAGATGTATTGTGCTCGTTCCTGTCCTGACTGGACCTGTTGAAAATATTACAAATGATGATGACTGTCCTACCTTCTATGGGGCATATGAGGGTGACATTCAGGAGCTTGAGGAGTATCTAGCTCAGTAGATGGTGCCTAGTTTAGTCTAGTATTTATTCCTATCAGTTTGTATCAGATTGTTCCGATTATTAGTTGAGACTTAGATATATTCAGGACTTGTATTTATTTGTGTTGGATATCTATATGTGTGTTGTGATGACTTTACTTATAGGTTCAGTTCTTCCTTTTTATCTTATTCCATATCGTGCTCTATCTTTCCTAGACTTGTTATTGAGATATAGAGTTGAGATGTTATATTATACCTCCGTGCAGAGATGACAGGTTTATATATCTTGTTGTTAGATGTTAGATGATATAGATGACCTATACAGCGTTCTATCGCCGACACTGCGGCGTAGGCTGGACGTACCCACGTTCTCGTGCCCCTAAACAGGGTGCGGATCGTGACACATTTTTAGTGGTGGCCCATGCATGTTGAGATTCGCATTTGTGCGAAGTCGTGGTAGTACGACGACTAGTTGTACTGCTGCGCACCTGCGAGTAGAGTTAAGGAATATGCTTTAGTTGAGAGGATGCTCAATCACTGTTAGGACTACTTGAGAGATTCCTTGGATGACCCTTGAGAATCTCATTATGAATATCTCGAAATTCGATTCCAACAACTTGTGTTTATCTTCCTTGTTTGTTGATGAATTTGATTCTTGGTAATCAAGGTTAATTTAAAATATTCTAACAAGATGAATCGTATGGGCTAGGTCGACTTAGTTATGTAATCTAGAATCTTCTACAGTCACATTAGCAAGCATGGTGAGGACATACAGTCTGATTTTGGATATATTTCTCGATTATGGGAATTTAAGGTTTTCGCAGCCAAGCTAGCGGCAGAGCAAAAATTTTAAATACCATTATTCTAGAGGTATGTACCTTAGTGTGGACTCTATGGTTATCGTAGCCCTGCTTACTAGTATAACGATGATTCTGAGTATCATGATTTTGGACAGACGCATATGATTATCAGATTTTATCTCAAGAAGGTTTATAAAATATCATTCTACCTTTTTAATTCAGTCTTTTCAAAAAAAATTGTTGTTTGTTCTTCTTCAATTAACTTAGGAGTAGGAGTAGTTTTAGTTGTTAGTATAATCCTTTGTGTAACTTTCTTTGATATAAATTTCTTCCAAATATAATGAATTGATGAATTGTGTTAGGATTTTTTGACTTAGAATTGCTAGTGTACTTCTGACCTTAGAATTATGACCATTGCAGCCAGTTTTTAGTTTCATATAAGATGATACTGCCTAACAGCCCTGATTGATTTATTGTTTTCCTTATCTTTCCAGTCTGGCACTCATGACCAGAGTCTGTCCCACTCAACTTGTTCCCTTGTACTACTTTTGCATCACAACTTCCGGTTCAATTTAGGCCATTCGACCTTTCCCACTTAAATTATGATTATCATATGCACATTACCGTGACTTTTAATTTCGGAGCACAAGACTAGTTGTTTTGTCAAAACCAATTTTGCATGCATGACCTAAACAAGACACCCTACACCCATGACCTTCGTGTCCCACTCGGACACACCATCTTGTGCTTCATTTACTTCACACAACTTTCCTGACACAAGATCCCATATTGATTTACCCCACGGAGTCACATTTATTTCCGACTCGAATTGGGGACACCTTTTCAACCTAAACCTGTCGAGCTAAATTTTGGACATAACCCATTTTAAGCCTACTACCCATATTTTACTTGTTGACCTTGTGTGCTGCTAGGGAGAGGCTTCGACCTTGATTGTTGGGGGTTTGACCTAGAAGGAGTACGACCATCTTAATTTCGAGGACGAAATTTTTCTAAGGAGGGTAGACTTCTAGCACCAAATTTCTAAAATGAGGGTAGTTTTGAAGTTCTATTTTTTAATTATTTAATAATGTTATTTAAATCATGATATGATTTATGGTAATTTTTAATCAATTTAAAACTACTTAAAACCATGACTTGTGATTTTGATGTTTTGCTGGTGCAACCCTGGAGACTGCATGACCTAGAGACTAACCATGACCATGGGGACCTAACCATGTGATTAGGATGACTAATTGTGACTTTTTAGCCTAGGAATATTTTGGTCATTTTGGACTTTTTAATAAAAATGAATTTTGATTGATTATTATAGTGCTAAGTATTTTTTTAAAGACTAACCTAGTTTTGACTAAACCTAGATGCTAATGATGTTCATGGAGGTTTAGTTAGAAGGTTAGAGACTTAATAACTAAGTTAGATTAATATCTAGATATTATGTTAGAAGATATTTTTGTTAGATATTATGTTAGAAACCTACTTTTGATGAGAGCCCATGATTGAGCTAGAAATTTATGGAGAAACCATAGCCACTCATCTAAAACCCTAACCCTAATCATTTACCATAGCCATCAAGCCCATTCCCTCCTTATTAAATTACCCCTTCACAATTTCTTGCCTCTTTTTCATCTCTACAAAGAACCATATTCTTCCCCAAACCTTCACCAATTCTTTATTTCTCCACCAAATTGTACCAAATAAATTGCGTTGGACTCCACTACAGAAGTAGAGGCTAGTGGAGGCTTTAAAGCAAGGATTTGAAGAGCTTTGGGCAATAGGAGTTCAAAGGAGGATTCTCATTTTAACCCTTTGTATTGAGGATTCACCCTCAATAGGTAAAACCTATCAAACCCTACTGAATTCCTGATTTTTCTTCATAGTTGCATTCATTTAGGTTTACCCTAGCTGTCCCTCAAGTTTGGTAGGAATTCGTGTCCATTTCGTGTCCGTATCGGATACGTATCGGTGTTTTTGAATATGTGTTCGATGAAATGCCACTTAGAAATAAAAGTTAATAATTTTCAAAACTAATTACATGGGTTTGTAGCTAATTAGGTGTAGATTACATATCAAGTCGACTGAGTTGATTTTAGGGTGTTTTGGACACTGTTTTGGACACGGGAACTCAGTACGACACTGTCGTGCAGTGTCCTGCTGCTCGAGTCACCTATCTCACTATACACGACACTTCGACACACCAAATTTGGTGTTCTTGTGGGGGCCATGACTGTCAGGCCACCCATAAAATTTTATGTGATACGATTGAGTATCGAGGGAGTTTTCGAGCTCCCACGAATTTTGTACTGTCACACACACACACGTGCTCGTATGAGCCCACTGGTACGCGTTCCAAACTCGGACATGACACAACTTAGAGACGATTCAGGCTACCCTAAACCTAGACCTAGGCTACCCATTCGACGCCACCACTTGGTGTCTTAGTGGACACACGTGTCCCTGGACTAGTCGACACGCGTGCACGAGACAGTGCACTGCACTGTCTCTGACACCAAATTCGACCAGGATTGTGGCACTTTGGACACGATATTTTGATACTTTGTGGACACACACATGACCCCAGGGTCGACACGAAATACCCCCCCACCTGACACGATTGGTTGATTTGGTTTTGGTTGAACTTGGGTTCGAAAATATGTTTTTGACTGATACATGCTGTTTTGTATTTCAAAAATGAGAATATGGGTTAAATTCAAATTTGGGGATTTCAAAATGAGTTCATACATTTACCTGGGTTTCATTGTTTTCAAATTTTGGTTTCCTGATTTGTTTTGGTTATCGATTTGGATTTTGGGATTCAAAAATAGATTTATCTGATACTCGAAATGTGGTTTCAAAATGCTGTTAAGTCTTGGGTCTTTATTTACAAGTTGGTTTGTATATAGATCAGCATGTATATCTGATACATTTAGGACTATAGGTATGGTTGTACTATATATATATGTCTGATATATACCTGAGCATATATGTATGTATGTACTAATATCTGAAAGTATATTTTCATATCTATATATATGTTAGTTTTAGTTTTAGAAATGTAACTTTGTATATATGTGTTTGAATATATATGAGCATAGATATCTATAAGATGTATATATATTTTGAGTATAGGTATATAGATAGGTTGTTGAGTGAGAGTTGAAATATTGGGGTTATGAGTTTCTCAGGTTGAGAGGGATCCTGGGATATCTTGGTTAGAAAGATGAATGAAGGAAGGAAGGAAGGCAGTTGCAGCAGCAGCAACATCAGCAGGTTGAGGCAGCAAGGTATGCTGCAGGACTTTGTAGCAGCAGTGGGCAGTGAGAAGGCCACTGCTTGGCTCTGTTTGGCCCTGCCTAGGCCTGGCTTGGCATGGTTTGGCATGGCTTGACATGTTGCATAGCAGTAGCAGGCTTTGAGCCTTGCAAAAGCAGCAGGGACAGTAGGTAGATGGCAATAGGCGCTTTGGTTTGACAGGGCAGTAGCAGTAGGCATTAGGCTTGAGAGTGACTGTGAGTTGGAGGAAAGTTGAGTTAGTGTGAGAGTTAGGAGTTAGTGTGAGAGTCATGATTTAGTGTGAGGGTTATGAGATAGTATGGGAGTAGGATATTGTGAGTGTGGGTTAAGAGTTAGAGTGGAGTTTAGATATAGAGGAGTTAAGGTTGTGGATACCAAGGATATAGTATAACTTTAAGTTAAATACTAGGTATATATATATATTATATGCATATGTAAGGTAAGGTTAGACTTTAGGATTTTGCATAGATATTATAAATAGGTAATGTAATCCATGTATGAATGTAAGAATTGTACCTATATTGTACTAAGCCTAGTATATAGAGTGACCCTATAGATTGTTGTTTAGACTTTAGTTGACTAGCCCTAGACCTAGAATGACTTGGTATTGAACGTAATAGGCTAAATTGACTAGAGTTGACCAAAAGTCAACATTGAGGCAATAGTGACCAATTGACTTAGTTGACCAAACCCTAAAGTTGACCAATAGTCGACCATTGACCAAATTGACCCTTGATAGCCTAAGTTGACCAGTTGACCAAGATAGCCTTTTTGTTGACCTAGTTTGACTAGATATTGACTTGGTTTGACCAAAGTTGACCAAGAGTTGACTTTGACCTAGTTTGACTTAGAATCATGTAGTTTGCATTGCAGATTTTCATTATTATAATCTGAGTACTTAATAACCTATTTTACTCTAAATAGGACCCTGTGACACCAGTTCGGACATCTATTCATATCAGTCATTCAAGGTGACAGGCGAGTGCATTCTCTGATCGTTTCATACTTGCTAGAATTTATATTCTTGCTCTAGATTACTTTACATGATGCTGTCACGTTATTATCACGGATTGGTACCCTATGGATCTTGTTATGCGATGTTATCCCCCTCGGGGTGCATGAGATACAGTTGTCATGTGCTTTTTGTCACGACCTGCACCCAGTGTAGGGGCACGAGAAGTGGTTACGTCCAGCCTACGCCACAGTATCGGCGGTAGAACGCTGTCCTAGGTCACATCCATCTAACAATATAAGGTACCTGTACAATATATACACTCCGAATAGAGGTGACAATATAAAGTATAACTCAATCACAACTAAGGAAGAAAGTACGATATGATAGATAGATGAAATTAACAGAATCCATAGATGATAAATACAAGATAAGAGAGAGAACCAAATATCTAAGATAAACAACTCCACAATATCCAGAATAATAAATCCCCAAATAAGTACAAGTGTATCCAATAAGACATGATGATAAATAAGATACTGGCCTAGATAACTAGCCAAGACTACTGGGGTAATATCCTCTGCAAGTGCTGGGTCCTCCTGAGAGTCCAGCTCACATGTGTCATCTAAGGCCTGCTCCATAATAAGTGGGACACAACTCCTCAAGGTCATCTGTAATATTTCAACAGGTGCAGGCAGGACGAGAGCGAGCACAGTACATCTCACGCAGTTTATATCGTGACAAGAATATAATACAAGCAATAGAGTAGGATACATGAAACGCTGAGAACATACATGAAGTAAAAGAGAAGACTGTAAAGAAATATCTACTATAAGTAAAGAGCTACAGTGAACTAGTGATTTAGAGTACAAGATAGACATGTGAACAGCTTGATAATAAACAAGAGAGGTTGTACATGGCTACACTACTTTAAAAATACCCACATGACTATTTCTACTCCCCCATCCCCAATCAATATACAAGGATCCGTTCAAGTTATGTTATTGTATATGATTTCACATGGGGGCCCATAAATGGGTGCACATGAATATAAACATGGGAGCTCCGTGAACATGAGAGTAAATGAATCACGAGAGTGCACATGAATAGTGAAAGCACAGGAATACATGATAAAAGTGAAACGTACATGACATGATGTATCCGATGCTCCCGAGGGGGATAACATCGTATGAAAAGATCCATATAGTACTAATCCGTGTTTCCATCGTGATAGCATCAAGTAAAGTAATCTAGAGCAAGAATATAGTCCTATCAAGTATGAAACGGTCAGAGAATGTACTCGCCTGATATCCTGAGTATCTGAATGAAATACTGCCTGAGGAGTACTGTCTGGCTCCTAATCAGAACAGCACAAGTCACAACATATCCAAATTGATAAAATGAACTGCTATGATGCATTCTACATGATGTTGTGTCAATCTAGGCTAAAGTCAATCTTTGGTCAACTCTAGTCAACTACTCTAGTCAAACTAGGTCAACTAGGTCAAACCTAACCCAAACAAGTCTCACTAAGCCTAACCAGTCTATCCAAGCAAGTACACATTATTTACAAGTCACACAAGCTAACATAACACAACACTCATGTGTATACATTCCATATATACATAAACTTGCACATTAGGATACACATAGGCTATATTACATAGGCTATAAGCCATATACACATATATATGCAACTCACATATTTAATTACCATATTCACATATCCACTAAATTATATAAGCATTATATATTTATATGCATATTACATATTCACACATAAGATTATAGATATTGTAAAAATATATATATACAAAATAGAGAGAGATATAGTGTCATGTACATATATGTGTGTGTGTGTCCTGTGGGTGAGTGTGTCAATCTCAGTTTGATTTCAGTTTGAGTGTGTGTGTGTGTAGATAGGGTGTTAACAATGTATTCTCAGCTTGTACCCATGTGTGAGTGTCAATATATAACAATTTAGTTCATGTGTGTGTGTCAATAGGGCATATTCATGTGTGTATCCATATTGCTCTCAGTTTTTCAGGTTAATGTGTGAGTGTGTGTACAGTGCAACAGTGGATAGGAATTCAGATTTGTGTGTGTAGATACGTAGAAATCAATGTGTGTACACAAAATCAGTGTTGCATTGCTCATATTTCAGTTTCAGTATTCTGTGTGTGTACATGAGTGAATAGGAAATCATCACATGTTCCAGGTTTTGCATAAGTGCATGAGTGTGTGTGTGAACATTGTTCTCCAATTTTGTACAGACAAATCAGTAAACCACATGGCAATTTCAATTCTCAGGAAAAAGAACAGTGCATATATATAACAGTTGCAATTTCTCAGGTTTTGTAGTGTGTGTGTGAGTGATACCATGTGTGTGTGGATGAGCTAACAGTGTGTGTCAATAGAGGGTGTGTGTTCAGTTTCAGGATTTTAGTGAAATGAATGGGTGCCATGCTTGTGTGTGTGTAAACATATATGTATGAGTGTGTGTAGCATAGATGACAGTAAGAGTGTGTTTGTGTGCATACAACCTAGGGTAGGGTGTTCTGAGATCAGCCATGTGTGAGTGAGTGATGTGTGTCAATGTAAAAAACAGTGTAAATAACAGTAGCTATTTAGTTCTCAGATTTTTGGATGTGTATGAGTGTTAGGAAATCAGTAGGGAACATAGATTCTTAGTTTAACAGTGCAAATGCACATGTATTCTCAGGAAAATTTTAATTCAATTATACATAGCAGTTTTCAGGATTCCAGTTTATACATATCAGTCCCAAATCAATTCAAAAAATCAATGAATCCCTAATCAATATGAACCCTAACATGTACATTAATCCTTACATATATAAGTGAACTATTTATGATAATTAATCATCAACAAAACAGTAAAATAATACATTTTAAATCTCAGATTTCAATAACAGTGTACTATGTATCAATATATTGGGGAAAACCAAATTCGATGTCCAAATTCAAAAGATAATCCCAAACTAATGGTTGGTAAACCATGTGTTACATATGAGCATGCATTATAGTGTGTGTCTTGTCCCCAAAGTGGGACACGACGTGTCCAATCAAAATTAATACACACGAATACACAGAACTGTGCACAGTCTCGTGCACGCGTGTCTAGCACACGACACACGATACGACACAATACGAGTGCATGTCCACACACTCGCCTAGGGTAGGGCTATAACCCTGACACCCTGAATCGTGTCCATGAGACACCAAGACACGACACGAAGCCCGTGTCAACAGTGCCTGTGGCTCACGCGCATCGCAGGCAATGGCCAGTGCGGCCCGATAGCATGTCCGACTCGACACGACGCGACTCGAGACTCGAGGGGGCTTGTGTCAGTCACTGCCCCTCAGTCCTCGCCAAGTTGCACGTGTCGAATCGCCTTGTCCAAGGAGAAATTCAACCCGAGCAGCAGAACAGTATCCATGGCTGCTGCGGCGTGTTCATGTCCTCGTACTGACATGACACGACACTAAAATTACCCACAACCAATACGAAATCAAAGACGACCTATAGATCTACAAATCCAAAAAACAATTTGAAAACAGCACAAAAATACTGAGTGAAGCATTTCATCGAACACCTAGTTCTAGGTTAGGATACGTGTCCGATACGGACACGAAATCAAATGCAATTGACACGAAACTTATACTACAGCTAGGGGACACCTAGATCTAGGCTACCATGCAAAGAAAACATAATTTAATTGCAATTTGAAGGGTTTACCTATAGGGTGTCAAATGGAAAGAAAAGCCCCAAATCGATTGATTCCCATTGCTAGCCAAATCCTCCAAATTGTTCCCAAACTGAAATTACTCTCCATGAATATCAAGTAGAGGCTAATTAGATTCTAATGCAAAAGATTTGAATCAAAAAGAAATAAAAATGCGAGAGTTATGAATTGGGGAAGAATAGGAATACCTTTCCTTTCAAGAAGTTGGTTCAACACAAAAGAGGCAAGAACAAGTGAAAGAGAGATTTTATAGGGGAACCAATGTTGGCCGGCCACTTATGGCTAAGTTAGGGTTAGGGTTTCATGGCATGGGCCTTGGGCCAAGTTGCATTAGTCATGGAAATAAATTCCTAAGTCATAAGTCATTGAACCTATTGATTATTCTCCTATTTCAAACTTGATTCTAAATGACTAAAATTGGGTTGAGTTAAGTTAGACTAGGGTGCCACCATGCTAACTAAGTCACCATAGCTAGAGTCAACATCTAGGTTAGTCTCCAAAGTCTCAACTAACAAATGTCAAAAATAACAATTACCACTTCAATAAATCAAAATAAATTCAAATTAACAAAATGACCAAAATACCCTCAAGCTAAAATGTGGTAGTGACAAATCTACCCTCAAAAGAATTTTGTCCTCGAAATTAAAAGGCAAAACTAAACTAATGATAAGGATAGACAATCATACCTCAAGGTCCAAAAAGATATGGGTATCGCTCGCGCATCTCATCCTCCTGCTCCCAGGTAGACTCTCCTGGAGAATAATGCCTCCATGCGACGCGAACCAAGGATATCACCTGGTTTTTCAGTACCTTCTCTCGACGATCCAGAATCTCCACTGGCTGCTCTGGATAACTGAGAGTAGGTCCCACCTCAATCTCCGAATGGTCAAGTACATAGCTAGGATCAGCCACATACCATCTCAACTGTGATACATGGAATACGTTATGGACACCCACTAGTGCAGGTGGCAAGTCTAGCCTGTATGCCACGTCACCGACACTCCCGCTGATCACGAAAGGTCCAATGAAGCGCGAGCTAAGCTTCCCACCTCCACCAAAACGTATGGTACCACAAGTCGAAGATATCCTCAGAAAAACCATGTCTCCGACCTAAACACAAGCAAGGTCTCAAGTTACTAAATAATCAAACATGATCAAACAAACACAAACAAACAACCTACTTCTAATCCTATCTCTAATCTGTACCTCAAACTCCAAAGGCCTTCAGTGGCTATCACCCCAATGCCGATGTCTGTCCTGTGCCACACGACGTCTGTCTCTGATGAGCTTCACCTTCTCGGCTGCGTCAACAACCATCTCAGGTCCCAATAAAGCTCGCTCACCAACATCATCCCAAGATAAGGGTATATGACACATACGCCCGTACAACGCCTCGAAAGGTGACATCTCAATGCTGGCCTAAAAACTGTTGTTGTAAGCAAACTCCGCCAAGTGCAGGTGATCCTCCCAGGATCCTCCAAAATCCAAGACGTACGTTTGCAGCATGTCCTCGAGCATCTGAATAGTCCTCTCTGACTGTCCGTCCGTCTGAGGGTGGTATACAGTACTAAACTTGAGCTGAGTGTCCAAACTAGTCTGCAGACTCCACCAGAAATGGGAAGTAAAGCGACTATCCCGATCCGAGACGATGCTGACCGAAACTCCATGAATCCTGACAATCTACTGCATGTACATCTCTGTAAGCCTCTCAGTAGACGTACCCACTTTAAATGGCAAAAAGTGGGCCAATTTGGTCAACCTATCTACAATGACCCAAATTACGTCTTTCCCTCCTGGTGTACGCGGCAATCCAGATACAAAATCCATCGTGATATGCTCCCACTTCCACTCTGGAATGGACAATGGCTGCAACAAATCTCCTGGCCTCTGTCTCTCTTCCTTGACCTGTTGACAGACCAAGCACCTGGCTACGAAACGAGCTATCTATCGCTTCATCCTATACCACCAGACGTGCTCCCTCAGATCCCAGTACATCTTATTGGCACCAAGATGTTTATAGTACTAAGATCGGTGGGCCTCCTGCATGAACTGCTCCCTGAGCTCTCCACTGGGCACACACAGCCTGGAACCGTGCCTCAAGCACCATCCTCTGCAAGAGTAAACTCACCATCCACCAGCCCTGCTCGAACCTGCTCTCGGATACACCGTAGAACAATATCCTCGAACTGCGTCGACTTGATCCTCTCAATCAAGTCCGACTGAATCTGAAGGCCCCACATCTACATCTGAACTCCTGGCATAATCACCTAAATCCCCAGGCTCTCCATGTCTGCTAGCAAGTGACGGTCCATAGTCAAACACATGGCTGTCGGATACCTACTTAAGGCATCGACAACTACGTTGGCCTTTCCTGGGTGATACTGTAGTGTGATGTCGAAGTCCTTCATCAGCTCTAACCACCTGCGCTGCCTCATGTTGAGCTCCGTCTGTGTAAACACAAACTTCAAGCTCTTATGATCTGTGAAGATCTCCACCCTCTCTCCATATAAGTAGTGTTTCCACAACATCAAAGCAAAAATTACTGCTGTCAACTCCAAGTCGTGGGTTTGGTAGTTCTTCTCATGGGGACGTAACTGCCTGGAAGCATAGGCAATTACCTTCCCATGCTGCTGCAAGACACAACCCAAACCCTTCCCTGAGGCATCACTGTAGATAGTGAACCCTCATGAACCTGATGGCAATGTCAGAATCGGAGCTGTCGTCAGCCGCTTCTTCAACTCATCAAAAGTGACTTGACACTACTCTGACCAAAAAAACTCTGCATCCTTCCGGGTCAGCCTAGTCAACGGCTATGTAATCCGGGAAAAATCCTGCACGAACCTCCTGTAATAGCCTGTCAGTCCCAAGAAGCTCATGATCTCTGCTACTGAACTCGGTACCAACCAAGCCTCAACTGCCGTGATCTTCTTCGGGTCCACTGAGATCCCATCTCCAGTCACCACATGACCCAAGAAGTCAACTCTGTCTAGAAAGAACTCGTACTTCGAGTGCTTGCCATACAGCCTCTTCCTCCTGAGTGTCTCCAGAACCACTCTCAAGTCCTCCTCATGTTCCTCCTCAGTCTTCGAATACACCAGGATATCATCGATGAACACCACCATGAACTTGTATAAGTACTGGTGGAACACCTTGTTCATCAAGTTCATAAACACCGTCGGGGCATTGGTCAGCCCAAACGGCATAACCAAGAACTCAAACTGACCATACCGCATCCTGAAGGTGGTCTTTGGGATATCCTCCTTCTTCACCTTTACCTGATGATAACCTGATCTCAGATCAATCTTCGAGAAAACCCGAGCTCCGCTTAACTGATTAAAGAGACCATCAATCTGCGGCAGTGGGTATCTGTTCTTGATCGTGAGGTTGTTGAGTGCCCTGTAGTCGATACACATCCATACCGACCCGTCCTTCTTGGGTACAAAGAGTACCGGAGCACCCCAAGGTGAAGAACTCGATCGAATGAAGCCCTTGTCCTGCAGCTCATCCACCTGCTTCTTCAATTCCACCAACTTACTGTTGTTTACTTGATAGACATGTTGAGAAATCAGTTTCGCGCCTGGAACCAAGTCTATGGAGAACTCAACATCCCTGTCCGGTGGAAGTCCTGGCAACTCCTCCGGAAAGACGTCCATAAACTCTGCAATCAAAGGATGGGGAACCGCCTGCTCCTCGACTGAAACTCTGCAGAAAAGCTCGTTGCTCTGCTCCGTCTGCCGTCGGGTGAACTCAAACTCTGGATCTTCCGACGCTCCGAACAGAACTCTACCCCCACGACAATCTATGCTGGCGTGATGTCTGCTAAACCAATCCATACCTAATACGATATCGTAGTTCGGTAGTGGCATTACGAGCAGACTCACCTCTAACTCTCGGCCTCCTAAAATAACACTCTGCCCTCTGCAAACATCACTCACGAGGATAATACCACCCCGGTCGTGATCTTACAGGTCCTAGGCAATGATTCAGATACTAGGCAGTGTTTAACAGCAAATGATACAGACATAAAACTGTGGGAAGCCCCGGAATTAAATAAGGCGAAAGCTGGAATGGAGTCGAGTAGAATAGAACCTGCGATCAGCTCCCCAATAGCTTCTGTATCCTCGGCCACCATGGCGAAAGCTTGCCCCTGCTGGCCTCCCCTGGCCTGCTGCTGATGCTGCACGAACTACTACTGCTGAGAGAAATTGGGAATGACGGGGGAAGGTCTCTGTACAGGCGGAGGTGCACCTCCAATGTAGCAGAAACGCCAACCTGAGTCGGCACAACAGGAGCTGCAGTCTCGAGGTCCTGCTGAACAGGACGAGAGGTGGCCAACCTCTCGATAGTATCCCCCGGACCGGAGTGATGAGATCGTGTCTCCATAACCATCATAAAGACATATAAAAAATAAGAAGCAATTACTAAGAATAAAATAAAAAATTAAAGGATGACAGTTTATATTCAAGGGAAGACAATAAGCAGCAAATTTAGATAAAAGGAATATGATTAAGAGTTTTTCCTAATGTGATTGAGTACCTTCAAAAATATCCTAATCCTACTGCAGGCTGCTGTGATACTCTAGTTCGAATACCACTGCAATTCTAAACTGGACCTGCATGGGCTGCCACTAAAAATGTGTCACGACCCGCACCCAGTGTAGGGGCACGAGAAGTGGTTACGTCCAGCCTACGTCGCAGTGTCGGCAGTAGAACGCTGTCCTAGGTCACATACATCTAACAGTATAAGGTACCTGTACAGTATATACACTCCGAATGGAGGTGACAATATAAAGTACAACTCAATCACAACTAAGGAAGAAAGTACGATAAGATAGATAGATGAAATTAATAGAATCCGCAGATGATAAATACAAGATAAGAGAGAGAACTAAATATCTAAGATAAACAACTCCACAATATCCAGAATAATAAATCCCTAAATAAGTACAAGTGTATCCAATAAGACATGATGATAAATAAGATACTGGCCTAGCTAACTAGCCTAGACAACTGGGGTAATATCCTCTGCAAGTGTTGGGTCCTCCTGAGAGTCCAACTCACGTGTGTCATCTAGGCCTGCTCCATAATAAGTGGGACACAGCTCCTCAAGGTCATCTGTAATATTTCAACAGGTCCAGTCAGAACGTGAGCTAGCACAGTACATCTCACGCAGTTTATATCAGGACAGGAATATAATACATGCAATAGAGAAAGATACATGAAACGCCAAGAATATACATAAAGTAAAAGAGAAGACTGTAAAGAAATATCTACTATAAGTAAAGAGCTACAGTAAACTAGTGATTTAGAGTACAAGATAGACATGTGAACGGCTTGATAATAAACATAAGAGGTTGTACATGGCTACAATACTTTGGAAATATCTACATGACTATTTCTACTCTCCCATCCCCAATCAATACACAAGGATCCGTTCAAGTTATATTACTGTACATGATTTCACATGGGGGCCCATAAATGTGTGCACATGAATATAAACATGGGGGCTCCGTGAACACGAGAGTACGTGAATCACGAGAGTGCATATGAATGGTGAAAGCACAGGAATACATGATGAAAGTGAAACGCACATGACATGATGTATCCGATGCTTTCGAGGGGGATAACATCGTATAAAAAGATCCATATAGTACTAATTCGTGTTTCCATCGTGACAGCATCAAGTAAAGTAATCTAGAGCAAGAATATAGTCCTATCAAGTATAAAACGGTCAGAGAATGTACTCGCCCGATATCTTGATTATCTGAATAAAATACTGCCTGAGGAGAGGTGTCTGGCTCCTAATCAGAACATCACAAGTCACAACATATCTAAATTGATAAAATGAACTGCTACGATGCATTCTACATGATGTTTGTGTCAATCTAGGCTAAAGTCAATCTTTGGTCAACTCTAGTCAACTACTCTAGTCAAACTAGGTCAAACCTAACCCAAACAAGTCTCACTAAGCCTAACCAGTCTATCCTAGCAAGCACACATCATTTACAAGTCACACATGCTAACATAACACAACACTCATGTGTATACATTCCATATACACATAAACTTGCACATTAGGATACACATAGGCTATATTACATAGGCTATAAGCCATTTACACATATATAGGCAACTCACATATTTAATTACCACATTCACATATCCACTATATAGGCATTATATATTTATATGCATATTACATATTCACACACAAGATTATAGATATTATAAAAATATATATATACAAAATAGAGAGAGATATAGTGTCATGTATATATATGTGTGTGTGTGTGTCCTATGGGTGAGTGTGTCAATCTTAGTTTGATTTCAGTTTAAGTGAGTGTGTGTGTAGATAGGGTGTTAACAATGTATTCTCAGCTTGTACCCATGTGTGAGTGTCAATATATAACAGTTTAGTTCATCTGTGTGTGTGTCAATAGGGCATATTCATGTGTGTGTATCCATATTGCTCTCAGTTTTTCAGGTTAATGTGTAAGAGTGTGTACAGTGCAACAATGGATAGGAATTCAGATGTGTGTGTGTAGATACATAGAAATCAATGTATGTACACAAAATCAGTGTTGCATTGCTCAGATTTCAGTTTTAGTATTTTGTGTGTGTACATGAGTGAATGGGAAATCCTCATAGGTTCCAGGTTTTGCATAAGTGCATGAGTGTGTGTGTGAATATTGTTCTCAGATTTTGTACAGACAAATCAGTAAACCACATAGAAATTTCAATTCTCAGGAAAAAAATAGTGCATATATATAACAGTTGCAATTTCTCAGATTTTGTAGTGTGTGTGTGAGTGATACCATGTGTGTGTATGAGCTAACAGTGTGTGTCAATAGAGGGTGTGTGTTCAGTTTCAGGATTTTAGTGAAATAAAAGGGTGTTATGCTTGAGTGTGTGTAAACATATATGTATGAGTGTGTGTGTAGCATAGATGACACTAAGAGTGTGTGTGTGTGCATATAACCTAGGCTAGGGTATTCTCAGATCAGCCATGTGTGAGTGAGTGATGTGTGTCAATGTAAAAAACAATGTCAATAACAGTAGCTATTTACTTCTCAGATTTTTGGATGTGTATGAGTGTTAGAAAATCAGTAGGGAACGTAGATTCTCAGTTTAACAGTACAAATGAACATACATTCTCAGGAAAATTTGAATTCAATTATACATAACAGTTTTCAGGATTCCAGTTTACATATATCAGTCCCAAATCAATTCAAAAATCCATGAGTCCTTAATCAATATGAACCCTAACATGTATATTAATCCTTACATATATAAGTGAACTATTTATGATAATTAATCATCGACAAAACAGTAAAATAATACATTTCAAATCTCAGATTTCAATAACAGTGTACTATGTATCAGAATATTAGGGAAAACCAAATTCGAAGTCCAAATTTAACAGATAATCCCAAACTAATGGTTGGTAAACCATGTGTTACATATGAGCATGCATTACAGTGTGTGTCGTGTCCCCAAAGAGGGACACGACGTGTCCAATCAAAATTAACACACACGAATACACAGAACTGTGCACAGTCTCGTGAACGCCTGCACGCGTGTCTAGCCCACGACATACGATACGACACAACACGAGTGCGTATCCACACACTCGCCTAGGGTAGGGCTATAACCCTGACACCCTGAATCGTGTCCACGAGACACCAAGACACGACAAGAAGTCCGTGTCAGCAGTGCCTGTGGCTTACGTGCACCGTAGACAATTGCCAGTACGGCCCGATAGCATGTCCGACTCGACACGATGCGACTCGAGACTCGAGGGGGCTTGTGTCAGTCACTGCCCCTCATTCCTCGCCAAGTTGCACGTGTCGAATCGCCGTATCCAAGGAGAAATTCAACCCGAGCAGTAGGACAGTGTTCCGTGGCTGCTGCGACGTGTTCGTGTCCTCGTGTTGACATGACACGACACTAAAATTACCCACAACCGACACGAAATCAAAGACGACCTATAGATCTATAAATCCATTCAAAAATAATTCGAAAATAATACAAAAACACTGAGTGAGGCATTTCATCGAACACCTAGTTCTAGGTTAGGATACATGTCCGATACGGACACGAAATCAGATGCAATTGACACAAAACTTACACTACAGCTAGGGGATACCTAGATCTAGGATACCATGCAAAGAAAACAGAATTTAATTGCAATTTGAAGGGTTTACCTATAGGGTGTCAAATCACAAGAAAAGCCCCAAATCGATTGATTCCCGTTGCTAGCCAAATCCTCCAAATTGTTCCCAAACTGAAATTACTCTCCATGAATATCAAGTAGAGGCTAATTAGATTCTAATACAAAATATTTAAATCAAAAAGGAATAAAAATGAGAGTTATGAATTGGGGAAGAATAGGAATACCTTTCCTTTCAAGAAGTTGGTTCAACACAAAAGAGGTAAGAACAAGTGAAAGAGAAATTTTATAGGGGGACCAATGTTGGCCGGCCACCTATGGCTAAGTTAGGGTTAGGGTTTTATGGCATGGGCCTTGGGCCAAGTTGCATTATTCATGGAAATAAATTCCTAAGTCATAAGTCATTGAACCTATTCATTATTTTTCTATTTCAAACTTGATTCTAAATGACTAAAATTAGGTTGACTTAAGTTAGACTAGGGTCCCACCATGCTAACCAAGTCACCATAGCTAGAGTCAACATCTAGGTTAGTCTCCAATGCCTCAACTAACAAAAGTAAAAAATAATAATTACCACTTCAATAAATCAAAATAAATTCAAATCAACAAAATGACCAAAATACCCTCAACCTAAAATATGGTAGTGACAATTTTCATGAACATCTTGTATTTCATGTACAACGCTATTCATTTATACTCTTGTGCAATCTTGTACTCTCATGATGACGTGAACAAACATAATAAAAAATTCTTGTACAAGGTAACGTAACTTGACTGGATCCTTGTGTATTGATTGGGGAGGATGGGTAGGAAATGGTTATGTGATCAAAATACCATCTTGTGAAATCTTGTGAAAATTATGTATATGTCCATTGTACACTCAAGTATGATGGAGTTACCCTTGCATTGTCCTAACCCGTTTATATAACCATCTCATGCTCTAAATCACATGTTACATACAGTTCTTACTTATCATGTATACATATATTTTCAGTTATCAAATCTCTCTCATTTTCATATATATTTCTTTACAGTCCATGTATCTTACTCTTTTGCATGCTTTATATTTTCCAACATGATATGAACCGCGTGAGATGTATTGTGCTCGTTCTTGTCCTGACTAGACCTGTTGAAAATATTACAAATGATGATGATGACTCCCTACCTTCTATGGGACATATGAGGGTGACATTCAGGAGGCTGACGAGAATCTAGCTCAGTAGAGGGTACCTAGTTTAGTCTAGTACTTATAGCTTTCAGTTTGTATCAGATTGTTTCGATTATTAGTTGAGACTTAGTTATATTCGGGACTTATATTTATTTGTGTTGGATATCTATATGTGTGTTGTGATGACTTTACTTATAGGTTCAGTTCTTTCTTTTTATCTTATTCCATATCGTGCTATATCTTTCCTAGACTTGTGATTGAGATATAAAGTTGAGATGTTATGTTATACCTCCGTGTAGAGATGACAGGTTTATATATCTTGTTGATAGATGTTAGATGATATAGATGACCTATACAGCGTTCTACTGTCGACACTGCGGCGTAGGCTGGACGTACCCACGTTCTTATGCCCCTAAACAGGGTGCGGGTCGTGACACTAATCTTGCCTTAGGATCAATTTGATTTCATGGACTCTTAGTCTACTCGTGTTGCAAGCAACATGATCGTGCTCCAAAATTCTTGTGACCCTGCTACAAACCCATTTGTGCAACATCATGGTAGTTCCTTACAGCAACGTGAATCATACGCTTTTACTTGCCCTTTCAAATATGACTCAAACATGAACTCATAAACTTATGTCAATGACTTAAACACCCGATGTCACATCTCATGTCGATGTATATGTCTCCGCTATAGTCAAATATTAGGCTCCATAAGAGTTATGTTGCAAACCGTGCAAGTACTTCTTGTAACCCTTGTTTTTGATTTTTTTATATTTTTTAGTTATTTTTTATTTATTTTACATATTTGTGTTAGAGAATAATTTTTTATTTGAATTCCTATAAAAGAAATTATAGATATTTTTAATGACAAAAAAGTTTCTCCAAACTATATTTTCGAAAATTAGATTCTGGGTTTACAAAAATATTGTTTATATTATTTTGATGATATTAATTTTGAATTATTTTTTAATGAAATATTAGACTTAGATTTGATTAATTTAGTTTTAAAATTAATGATTATTAACTTTGCCCAATAAAAAGATTTGCTAAATTATTTTTACAAGATTTAGATTTATGCAAATATACTTTAAATTTTATTTGATAATATTGGATATTAATTTAAATTATTATTATGATCAATTATGAATTGAGATTTGATCAATATAGCTTTGATACTAATTTGATTTAATTTAATGGAAAGATTTATTCATTGGATTTGATCATTCCCTAGTTAGTAAATTGAGTCAATCTCTATATATTTAAGAAAAACATTTTTTTCTCCTTCCAATCTAATCCTAATTAAATAATTACTACCCATTATATATACCTATTAAATTTGAACATCTCTCATATTTTTGTTTTCAAAATTTCTCTTTTTTTTCGTCCAAAATAGGTCAGAATTCGTCAAAAATTCAGCCACAATTTTTTAGAAGCTATAGCAACTTCGCGAAGCCGTTGCAACCAACTCCGGACTCCATTTCACGTTCAATTTTTTTGTTAGAACCGTATCGAGGTCAAATTTTCAAGTATATAACTTATTTTCTGTAATTATGAACGTGAATTTCTAAAAAAATATTTGAGCCCCAGTTGTCCTAAAATTGACGTGTCGTACTGTTTTTGAAATTTTGAGAGATCCCAAAATCATTTTTTCGATCCATTTGATGTTTCAAAATGATGACACATAGAACTACAACATATCAATTTTGTAGAAATTAGTAAATTTATTAATATTTTATTTAATTTGTAGAACCATGGATGGTTGGTGATTCACCAAATTAGAAGTGGTTAGCCGGAATAACAATAACTTTTAACAAAATTGTGACTCGATGGTGCACGTTGACTGCAACTTAACTCGAGGTAGATACATTACTGCTTTATGTTCTTAGTATATTATAATACTACTCTTTATTGTGTTTTTATTTAATATCCAATTGAGACACGATTGTGACATGATAGGACTTGTTGTACCATGTGGTTATTCGGAAGGAAAAAATGCTAAGTAGGTTTGTGAACAAATTCTAATTATTTTTATTGTGGATAGCTAAGTCATACAACTCACATATGGGTTAGCCGTACCTTTATTGTGGATAGCCATCTATATGATGTGTCGTACTAGTCCAGCCATTCACATATCGAAAGGTATTCATACACATTGTCTGTTTGTCTTACTTGTTCATGTTCATTGTCAAGTTATCTTGTTTATACTTGTTCTTACCGGTGGCCCTCTTGTACGTGTTATTATTTTTAGTTCATATACATATTTTCTTTATTGTTATTTTGTATCTCTATTTATTTAGTTTTATTTTGTGCTGAGATACATTATTGTAATAGGATTGTACTTTCCTCCTTTACTGACTGGATACGTTGCAGGTGGGAGGTAGAGTCATTTCGGAGGCCAACCTTAGATTCTAGATAGATTAGGTAGTATTTAAATTTAAATATTTAGCGGGTTTGTTCTCGAATATTATTTTGATGTATTATGCGATTTGAAGATTAATTGAATACCTGTTGTGAATGATCAAATAGATGATTTTGGGAATAAATATTTATAATTGGTTTCGAGATTTATATTAAGGTCTAGACAATGTACTATCGTCGATGCTGCGGTGTAGGCTGGACTTGGCCATGTACTCGTATCCCGAAAAGTGGGAGCGGATCGTGATAAGTTTTTTTTAGTGGCCCATGCAGGTCTATTTTTACAAAAGATTACGAACTCGTAGTAGTGCCTATATTAGTCGTACTACTGTTAACCTATGACTATGAAGTACTCATTCACAATTAGGATTGATTTTATTTTTGACAGAATGACTAGGATTAAGTATACAGTAGGAAAGCCCTTATTCAATTTGACTGTTTGGGTAGTTAAGGTTGCTACATAGGCTATGTGGTTAAGATAGTAATAAATCTTGAATTTTAAAGTTAGATGAATTCGAGGAATTTTTCTACGAGGATATATTATTTTGTTTTGATAAGATGGTATGAACAAAGGTGGGTGTACCATTCAATTGGTAAATTAGTTCTTTTACTTAATTGTTGAATATTAAAGTTGTTAAATTTTTGATGCTTGAAGTTTAAATTTCTATGTTGATTGATGAATATGAATTTCTTGCTATGATAAGGTTGCAATTTTTGGAAGAAAATAATTTTCCATTTGATAAATGATAAATAAAATTATGATAAAAAATGGGAGATTTATTGAATCTAAAATATTGAGAAGATTATGTAAGAATATATTTGAATTTAAAATATTTTGAAGAATCTAAATTTTGAAGAATTTAAATTTTGAAGATTATGATAAGTTTTGATATCAATTTGAAAACTTTGGATATTGAATTATTGATTTAAATTGAATGAATGAAATTGAGAATTATTTTAATATTTTTGAGAATGAACGATTTATAAGATTGACAGAATTTTTAGATTTTGACTAAGGGAATATACTTGGACACTAATGGGACGTTACATAGGCCAAACTCCTCTAACTGTATTCCTTGATCATATGTTTTTGATTTATCTAGTTATCTAAAAATCGTCTGTCTTAGAGCCTTCTAGGATTCAAGCCCTAACCTTAATAATTTGATCAATTTTTTTGCCTTATCTAAACATCATCATATCGTAAAGTCCGTATTAGTTATTTATTTTCCATTGGCCATAAGAAATTATTTTCCCTAAGGGTCAATATTATTATTTCTATTTATCTAGTTTTGAGCCCAACCTAACCTGATTCAATTAATCCACATATTAATCCCAAGTTAGCTTTGATGAAATTCAAGGTATTTATGTTTTTCCCTTAATCCTTGAATATCAGAGAACTAGAAATTTGGAAATTTATACTTCTATTGACTTCGGTCCTTTTTTCTTCTTCAAATCGATCATTTAATTCTCAAGAATTGATACTTACACTTAAAGGACATATACCTACACCTTTCTTCTATCATGATCAACTTAGAACTTGTTTAAATTTTTAACAACTCCTTTGAAAATTCTTATGGATAAAGTTGAAAGAATATTCGGTGACTTACTATGACAAGATAGATGTGCACTTCAGCCATTTATGTGAATCATGGAGACTACGGGTTCATTATAGCCAGCAGCGCACTAGCGAGACATGACGCTAAGTTGAAGTAAATTCAGGTATGCATAGGTTTACGAATATTATTAAAATTGATCCTAATTACATCAATTTGATCTTTGAGTTGTTATGTCAATATTATATAAAGTTTTGAATATTCGATAACCTATTATTATTTGGGTTATGGAACGAAGCGTTCACTGTAGTCAGATGTACACTGACGGGGCATAGATTCTCAGTAAAGTGACATCAGATATATATACGGGTTTTGGATACTAATGAGACTATATCCTTTTTGGCATGTGACTATTGATTTTTTTAATGTCCATAAATCTTTGCACTTTCACTTCAATTTGATTTGGCACCTAGTAGTTTCTTCCTTTCTTACCTTTCCTATTCTCAAATCGTCATTTGGTTTCCTCCTAGTAATCATTTAAAAACCTACTAGTAGATTTTGATTCCATTCCACTAGATTCATGATGATACCTAGATTTTTGATTTTATGATCATGTCTAAATGATTTTGGCTAAGTAGTTGATCGTGCCAAAACGATTTCGATTTTGATCGTTCTTAAATGGTTTTTAATCATGACTAGACTATTTTGGCTATATTTCTGATCGTACCAAATCACATCTTTTTGTAAGTTTTGATTCTATTGACGATCATGCCTAATTCATTTTGATCTTTAATAGTATCATTTTTATATGATTATGTCCTTAGTCATGTCTAATTGTACCAATGAAATTTCGAGGACGAAATTTTTCTAAGGTGGATAGCTTTGTAACCCCTATTCCTAATTTTTTTAAATTTTTTAGTAATTTAATTTATTTATTTTAAATATTTGTATTAGAGAATAAATTTTTATTTGAATTCCTATAAAAGAAATTATAGGTATTTTTGAATGACGAAAAGGTTTTGCCAAATTATATTTTCAAAAATTAGATTTTGGGTTAACAAAAATAATGTTTATATTATTTGGATGGTACAAATTATTAATTTGTATTATTATTAATCAAATATTAGATTTAGATTTGATTAATTCAGTTATATAATTAATGATTATTATTTTTGACCAATAAAAAGATTTGCTAAATTACTTCTATAAGATTTGGATTTATGCAAATATACTTTAAATTTTGTTTGATAATATTGGATATTATTTTAAATTATTATTATGATCAATTATGGATTGAGATTAGATCAATATAGTTTTGAGATTGATTTGAATTGAATTTAATCGAAAGATTTATTCATTAAATTTAATCATTCCCTAGTTAGTAAATTGAGTCGATCTCCATTATTTAAGGAAAGCCTTTCCTTCCCTTTCAATCTAATCCTAAATAAATAATTACTACCCATTATATATACCTATTAAAGTTATGAAGATCTCTCATATTTTCTTTTCTAAAATTCCTCTTTTTCGTCCAAAATACGTCACAATTCGTCTTAAATTCAACATCTTATTTTTAGAAGCTATAACAACTTCGCGAAGTCGTTACGAACAACTCTGAACTCTGTTTCACCTCCAATTTTTTTTAGAACAGTATCGATGTCAGCTTTCCAAATACTATAATTATGAACGTAAATTTCTAAAAATTGTTTGAGTGCCAGTTGTCCGAAAATTGATGCGTCGTACTGTTTTTGACATTTTGAGGTTTTTCGAACTCTTTTTTACGATTCATTTGATGTTTCGGAAAGATAACACATAGATATACAACATATTAATTTTCCAGAATTTCATAAAATTGTCTAATATTTTATTTAATTCGTAGAAACCATGGATGGTTGGTGATTCACTGAATTGGTAGCGGTTAGCCAGAATTGCAATAACTTTCTACTAAATTGTGATTCGGCGGTGCACGTTGACTATAACTTAACTAGAGGCAAGTACACTATTGCTTTATGTTCTTAGTACATTATAATGCTACTCTTCGTTGTGTTTTTTATTTAATATCTAGTTATGACACGATTGTGACACGATAGGACTTGTTGTACCATGTTGTTATTATTGTTATTATTTAGTGAGTCGGAAGAAAAAAAATGCTAAGTTGGTATGTGAACAAACCCTAATTATTTTTATTGTGGATAACTAAGTCATACAATTCGTGTATGGGTTAGCCGTACCTTTTATTGTGGACAGCCATCTATATAATGTGCGTATTAGCCCAACCGTTCACATGTCGAAAGGTATTTAACACACACAGTCTGTTAGTCTTACTTGTTCATGTTCATTATCCAGTTATCTTGTTTATACATGTTCTTGCCATTTGTCCTCTTGTACGTGTTATTATTTCTAGTTCATATACATATTTCCTTTATTGTTATATTGCATCTCTATTTGTCTAGTTTTTTTTTTGCTGAGTTACATTATTACAATAGGGTTGTACTTTTCTCCTTTTCTGATTGGATACGTTGTAGGTGACTTGTTATTTTGTACCATGAACCTTTCTAGGGAGGTAGAGTCATTTCGGAGGCCAACCTTAGATTCTAAATAGATTAGGTAGTATTTAAATTTAAATATTTAACGGGTTTGTTCTCGAATATTATTTTGATGTATTATCTGATTTGAAAATTAATTATATAGCTATTGTGAATGAGCAAATAGATGATTTTGTGCAAATATTTTATATATGGTTTCGAGATTTACATTGTGGTTTAGACAGCGTACTATCGTCGATGCTGCGACGTAGGCTGGACTTGGGCATGTACTCGTATCCCGAAAAGCGGAAGTAGATTATGACACTTCTTGACCCATTCATATCGTGCATACACATCTTGACTCAGTCTAAGGCATGCGTATGGATATCCGCTCTTCTGCCAAATTATCTATTTGAATGATCACGGCCTCCCTGGTCTACCTGGACTTTATAGCTTGGCATAGACAAGGTCGTCCGGTACAGGTAGCGAGCCTCGTCGAAAGTCTTGAATCACCTAAGCAGTACAATCTAGCTCAACTATCTTGCTTTCCTCTTAGGCTGAATCGATCCTGTGGCCCCAGGTTACCGTTCTAGGATGCGAAACCTTGTCGACAAGTTGTCTAATAATCATGCAATGGTGCCTACGTAACTCACCACATGACTCTGTCACGACCCGCGCCCGGGAGTTCGGACGCAAGTGCGTAGAAGCACTACGCCGCAGAGTCGGCGGTAGTAACCTGTCAAATCTATAGTGTAACTAATTCCATCCAAAAATGACATCACACAATAATAGAATCTAACTCAATCACAAATACTAGTAGCAAGATATGATAAGGAAAGAAAATAATCCACAGAGTACATCTCAAAAGGTTAGGTACAGTCATCCTCAAATTATTACAACTCAGCAAATGTTCTGGAAAGAAAAGTCTAATAACAGAAATAAAGTCTAAACTAAGCTATCCATCCTCCAGTGGCTCATCGGTAATGTCATCTCCTGCATCCTCAGTTAGACCATGATCCGCCTCAGGAGCGTCATAATAAGTGGTGCACCAGTTTTCTAAGTCCTCTCCTAAAAATGTGGTTATCCCAGTCAGGATTGGAGCAAGTACAACTACGGGAACTACTACCCATAACATGTTAATTATTATAAGATAGGAAATAGAAGAGATAATACTGGTGTAAGTTTGTAACATGGTGAGAGTAGATAAAATAAACAGAAAAGCATGGTAAGAGACATTGCAATATGAAATGCAAGAGTCATCGCTACACTACGTGGGGTTGAAGTACTGTGTTCTATATGTGATCGGCTTAGGGTTCTACTTGGTCTGGCTCAATCATACGTGTAGTGTATGATTAGCTAGCAGGCACGAAAACACGAATCACAGATTATACAGGGTTTTGATCACATATATACTAAAGTACTTCACGACTAACTAGCATACATGGATTCTAATCATAGTATAGAAAACAGAAATAAATAAACAGGGAACATGGCGAACAGGGTAAACATGAATATGATGACATGAAACCATAAATACTAATCTCGTGTGGACAACGTGACAGAATCATGGCATGCACATTTAATTCGTGAAATACAATAACTAAACATTAAATGAGAGTGTTCGCTGGAAGTACTTGCCTTGGGTATCTGAAGTCGACAGTGCGCGACACGATCGTGTCGACACAGAATAAATCGCAATCTATAGTCCCAATTAAGTCGCAAAGCATAATGTCCCATAGAGTCCATGTCATATCCAAAGTCCAATATCCAATAATAGTCCAATGTCCAAATCCGATATCCCGATAAGTCCAATAATCCGATGAGAGATTAAGCACAAGTCACAACATAGGAATATGATTAGATTGTGATTAATACTAATGATAGAAAAAGACACTATCCCTAAAACTATAATCCTATAATTATTTAATATATTCAACAAAGTTTTACTAATACAAACCCTTTTTGGAAAATTATAATATATCACTACTTAGAAAATACTATTTTTAAGTAATTTATTTATAAATAATATTTTGGAAATTCTATCAACTTTATAAAGACCATTTTAGATAAAAGCTTGCTAACAGAAATTAACTAATATAGTTATCCAAATTACTATTTTTATTAATACACTATATATTGTACACATTAATATTTGTTCATAAATTATACACACCTAACACATAATAGTACAACCAGCATACTACTTATGCATACAAATGCAAGTGGTCCTTCAACCATTGAAAGGCCAAGTGTCCCTTGAAAACCGGCCACATGGGGTGGCCTTTCAACAATACAAAGGTCAAGTGATCTTGCAAATACTCACAGCCACGTGGGTGGCCTTTGGAATTTCTAAAGGTCAAGTGACCCTTGTTTCTTGAAAGGTCAGTCAGCCTCTTCCATTTGAGGAGACACTTAATTAATGATGTAAGGGAGAGTGAGGCTCAAATGAACCATTCTCTTCATTTTGAAGAGAAGGAAACATCAGTCTCTCAAAGTAGGAGAGACCGAAGACCAAGAAGAAGGGGTTCGAGTGGAAAATGGTGGAGACTCACCGAGGAAGAGAGGAGCAGTGGCACTCACTCCAGGCATTCGACAAGAAGCTACGACGTCGGAGTAGCTCGGATCTGGAATGACGGTCAGCGGTACTGGAGTTCAATGGCGGAGGTAGCAAGGCGGCGTCACTGAACGGCGCTGCACAAAACAGAGACGGAGAAGAACCATCGTGGGGGCAAGGTCCGGGACGACGACCGTGCTCGAGGCACGACCGAAGAAGGCTGGATCTGGCCGAATCGAGGCTAGATCCGGTCGATGGCGGTGGCTGGCTGGTCGAAAGTTAGGGTATGGCGATGGTGGTGATGGCTAACGAAATAGGGGAATGGTGGTGGTTCACCGGAGCACGGCTGGAGTGCTCCGGCGACGGATGGTGGTGGTCTGCCCGGGAGAGAGAGAAGAGAGAGAGAGAGAGAGAGTGAGGAGAGAGAGACTATAGAGAGAGAATTGAAGTGATGGCTATGTAAAATAATAATATTCTGAATATTTAAAGAATAAAGTTGAGTGCTCCCCAAGGCTAGTGGCAGGATTGTAATAATTGATAGATCTGGGGGTAAAATAGTAGGCCACCTCAACTAATTCTAACAGATTTTGGCATCTAGCTACTAATATAGTTTAGAAGTAATTAACTGCTATTTAGGCTAAACCAACAAATTAACTCTCTAACCCAAATGGGCCCATAGCAATAGCTAACTTGGGCTGTCAGTCCAAGCCCGAGTATTCTAATACAACTGGACTTGGAAGCCCAGCCTACAATATTTATATTAACTATTCCTAAAAAATAATTAGAAATAATAATTATAATTAATAAAAGTATTTCTGAATTAAATAATTTAATTAAAGGTAACTAATCAGAATTTGGCATTAAAAATTATATTTCATTCAAAATAATTTTTGTGAACAATTCAGAAATAATATTGATCTTCAAAAAATTAGGGAATTTCAAATTGGGGTAGTTACAGACTCAAACCAGTAATCTTTCTTGCTCATAAACCATACTTTCCATACTTCATTAGAGACTCCCAAACGAGGGACCGTCTCGACGACATATGGTCGCGTGAACTTTCTATGTTACCATACTTTCTGACTCAAACTCAGGAACGAATATTTTGATAGCCCTCCTGCTCAACTTGAACAGGTCGTATTTCTTTGAAGTGTCACATAAACTATTTCATACTCTATGATGGGCCTTGAAGCCGTAGAGATGTAGACATGCTCAACTTTAAACAACCGTATTCTTTGGGTACCTTTAGTCGTGGCATAAACCGTATGGTCCGTATTAAAATCATGGGGTGCACATGCTATGATAAGTAATCCGACCGTGGGAACATCTAGACAATGACTGCAAGTTGATAGTATGTGCCAGTATAAGTGTGACCTACTTTGCCCAAGTCGTCTCTTCTTTACCTAAGCCATGGGATCGAAGGATCGAGTGCGAACTTTGAAAGCAATCATGGAGTCATATTGTGTAACACCCACTTTTCTAAATGAGGGAAATTTTGAACTTTTGTAATTTTAGTCTTTTAATAATGAGATTTAAATCATGTTATAATTATTGGTAATTTTTAATTCTTTTAAAACTATTTTAATTGGTGATTTGTGATTTTGGTGTTTTGCTAGTGAAACCCTAGATACTACTTGACCTAGAGACTAACCATGACTATGGGAACCTAACCATGTGATTATAGGGTGATTTATTTCTATATTTTTGCCCAAAGGTATTTTGGTCATTTTGATTTTTGTGAATTATTTATTGCATTGGTGTTGTAATTTTGACTTTTGCTAGTTATGATTTTAGAGACTAGCCTAGAGTTTGACTTTGAGTTTGGTAATTTAGTTAGCATGGTGTGGGATCCTAATCTAACTTAAGTTGGTCTTAGTTGACTTGAGTGTGGCTAGGTTTCATGAGAGGATTGTGAGAGTTTTGCATTTGGACTTATGACTAAGGAGTTGAGCTAGCTAGTTAACAATCTTGGCCCAAAGCCCATTCATATGAAACCCTAACCTTAGCTCTTCATTTAGACAGCCACAACAGCCCAAGATTGACCTAATTTCAGCCTATATAATATCTTATATGACTACTTGCCTCTTTTAGAACACCCTCTTTTAGAAACCCAAATTTCTTCCCCAAGTTGTCAAATCTCACCATTCCTCCACCAAATTGATCCCAATTTTTTGCATTTGGATCTAAATCTGGAATAGAGATTGTAGGAGGCTAGCTTGAAAGGAGGAGAGCTCATTTGGACTTTGCTTGAGGAAGGAGACTTCACAATTTGGGGCTTTTTCTTGGAGATTGGCTCTCTATAGGTAATCCCTTTAAATCACCTCTAAATCCTGATTTATTTCCATAGATGCATCCATCTAGGTGTCCCCTAGCTGTAGGTGAAGTTTTGTAGGAATTAGAATTAGTTTGGTGTCCGTATCGGACACGTATCCGTGCATGTGTATAAGTGTTCGATAAAATGTTTGAATGAAATTTATTTTGTTATTTTTGAAATCTATTTGAATAGGATTGTAGATCTATATGTATGTTTCATTTTTTGTGAGGACTGAGCCTATTTTTGTGTCGTGTCCGTGTCCAAAATGGCCACGGACACAGCACGAGCCCCCGTACGGTTGCCCTGCTACCCGACCCTGTTTGCGGACACGACACGCCACGTGGACATGTGCCACTTGGCACAGAGGTAGGGGCAATCTCTATCAGCACACCCGTCAAGTTTGACATGATTTCGTGTCGTATCGAGGGAGCACGGACACACGTACTGGTTTTTCATTGTACATGCACAGTCGGTTTGGCGACTCTGATACGGGCTTCGTGTCCCTCGTGGACACGTCGTAGTGACGTATCACGGACACGAACGCGTAGCCCTATCCCTGGTGAAACCCTAGACACGTGCACGATGTGTCATGTGTCGTATGTCTTGCGTACGAGTCCATGACACGCGTGCACGAGGAGTTCTTTTGACTGTTTCTGATACTCTGTATTTCACTTGTTTGGACACGTTCGTGTCCACTTGTTTGGACACGAATGCCACCCCCCTGACACGTATGAATGTGTCTAACCTCTGTGCACATCTGATTGGTATAATTTTGGGTCTTCGAGATCAATTTTGGGTTTTACTGTAGGGTTTCATATATTGCTCTAATACTGTGTGTTTGAAAATTGGTTTTATTTGTCAAATGATTTTAAAATGTTTTAATATGAGATTACTTGTTAAATACGAACTGTTATGATGTGTTAGTTAACTGGGATGCAAGTGGTTAAGGTTTTGATTCAAGTTTCCTTAATATCGAGATCATTTCCCCATGTTTACATGCAAACCAAAATATGTACATGCATATATATATAATCAACTGAACATTGGACTAAAACACGGATTTGGGTTTCAAATGAAAACTAGGTTATATACATGTGACCGAGTTTAGTTTGTTCCTAAGAATTGGTTGGGTTTTCATTGTTGTTAACTAATAACATGTCTAACAGAAGAAAACTGAACCTTGAAACCAATATGTAGATATTGATAACTGAGTTGATTTGCCATTTGGGTTTTTGCAACTAAACTGAAATTGAATAGGTGAACCTGAGTTTACTTGTTAAATCTGAACACTGCCACTTGTTTCTCACGGTCCACTCCCTTCATCCTTCCCTTTTTCCTTTTCTTCCCTCTTTATGCATATATATGTATGTATGTAATATGTATGTATGTATGTATGTATGTAAATATGCATGTATGACATCTATATTGAATGAGGAAATCTGAGAACACCCTCACCTTTACCTTAACTCATACACACATATTTATTTGCTCACAGCCCCTTCACATTCCAGTTTCAACCTCACCTTCACTTTAACACACACACCCCCTATCACTCTCTTGCCTATACACATACACACACTCACATAGTCCCCTCCCCCTTTCATTTTTCCCTTTCCTATATGTATGTATACATGTGGTCTATATATGTAAAGTATCTACGGATGTAATCTATCCATATTTGTAATGTATATATGTAAATATATTGTAATGTATATATGTATGCATTGTAGTGTATGAATGCAGGATATGTAAATATATTTATGACATGATATGGTATGATGCATTGATTTGTAGGTAGGTATACATGTATATAGATAATTTATGGATGTGGGATACATAGATGTGTATGTATACCTATATATATATACTTTTTCATATATTGATTTGTATGTATGTATGTATGTATGTATGTATATATATATATATATATATATATATATATATATATATATATATATATATATATATATATATATTCTTGACTTGTATATATATGTTATCTATTTGATATGTGGTTTTGGTATAGGAGCTTGACTAAACCTAGACTAGACTGGATTAGTTAGACTAGTTTAGATCTAGTTTGACTTCATGTTGACTAGAGTTGACCAAGTGTTAACTTTGACCCAGAATGACCTAGAATCGACTAACCTAGACTAGTTGACCATTGTTGACCAAACCTTAGATAGTTTGACCACAGTTGACTATAGTTGACCTAGTTTCACTTTATGGTTGACCAGAGTTGACTTGGCCTAGCTTGACTTTAGAATTCATATAGAATGCATTGTAATATTCAGTATTACCATTCTGGACATGTTGTGACCTGTGTTGCTCTAAATAGGACTCATCTACTCTGTCTGGACATCTACACTTACCAGATACTCAGGATATCAGGCGAGTACATTCTCTGATCATTTCATACTTGTTAGGATTTATATTCTTGCTCTAGATTACTTTACTTGATGCTGTCACGTTGTTAACACGGATTAGTACTATATGGATCTTTACATTGAGATGTTATCCCCCTCGGGAGCATCAGGTACATCATGTCATGTGCGTTTCACTTTCATGATGTACTCTTGTGCTTTTATTATTCATGTACACTCTTGTGATTCATGTACTCTCATGTTCACAGAGCCCTCATATACCTTCATGTGCACCCATTTATGGGCCCTCATGTAAAATATTGTACAATAACATAACTTGTCTGGATCCTTGTGTATTGATTGGGGTACGGGGGAGTAGAAGCAGTTATGTGAACAATTCCCAAGTAGTCATTGTACAAACTCTTTAGTGTAATCATGTGCAAATTCAAGTCGTTCACATGTCTATCTTGTACTCTACATCACTAGTCACTGATAGTTCTCTACTTATAGTAGCTATTTACATTACAGTTCTCTCTCTTTTACTACATGTACTTTCCTTCAGTATTTCATGTATTTTACTCTATTGCATGCTTTATATTCCTGTCTTGATATGAACTGTTGAGCTCATGTGCTCATTTCTGTCTTGACTGGACCTGTTGAAAATATTATAGAGGATGACGAGGAACTTTGCCCTACCTATTATGGAGCTGCCATAGATGACACCTGCGACTTGGACCTTCAGTAGGATCCATCAGCAGTAGAGGATGTCATCCCTGTAGTTTAGGCTTGTTAGCTTAGACTTCTATCTTATTTTGATGTCTTGTCTTATTGGATACATTTATGTTATAATTGGGATCTTGTTGTTATTCTGGATTTTGTGGAGATGTTATCTTAGAAACTTAGACATCTTCTCATGTTTGTATTTCATTTGATAATTTTTATTATCTATCTATCTTATCGTACTTCTACCTTAGTTGTGATTGAGCTGTACATTTCTATATTATCCTCCGTTTGGAGTGTATATACTATATAGGTACCTTATAATTGTTAGATGTATGTGACCTAGGACAATGTTCTACCACCGACACTGCGGCGTAGGCTGGACGTACCCACTTTTCGTGCCCCTACACTGGGTGCGGGTCATGACATATTGAGGCAACAAGTTAACCATTCCATATTCTACACAATCTGACTCAAAGCGGGATTATTCCCTTTAGCTATGTGGGTTTATCTCTTTTATTAGCATACATATTCAGTGCAATTGAAAACATTTATTTATTAGTGTGAAGGCCAAGCTGAGGCAAGTTTATCGAAGCCATCCACCTGAGCAAGGAGTTGCCTCGGTCGAGCAGGACTTCGAGTAAGCCGTTTCATAGCTCAGTCCAAACGCCCTTTCGTTTCGATTCCTCCAGTTGAACTGAGCGGGATGGGGCACTACAAAGTCTAGGCTGCAAAATCTAGATATGAGATATCCGGTAAACTAGATACACAAAGATATGATATATAGTTATAACAACCCAGTCCCAGAATACGTATGATAATGATACGTAAACATGCCAACTAAGTATCAAGTGAACTCCAACCCCGCCCGAATACGTATAAGTTGTCTAGAGGTTAAGTCTAACTATAACTAACAAGTCCAACTATATCTCAATCCGTAAGATATCATCTCAAGTAAGAAGTGTAAGTGTCACCCTCATTTCCCGTATTTTTCGTATTTCGTATTTATACTCGTATCTGGATTTTGGCATGTATTTTTTTTATTTTTCTCAACTTGTGGAATTTCGGTGTTTCTCGTATTTTAGATTTTGGCATGGCTCGGTTTTAATTGGTTTGGGTTGGTTTGGTTTGGTTTAATATGTATTGGAACACCTTAGCCTATGCTCCACCCTCAACACACCACATCCCACCCTCTTTAAAACTCCACCAACTTTTTCTCTCTTCTCATAAACCACCATTTATTTCTTCTTCTCCTTCCTCAACACAACTCTCTTCTCCTTCCTCTCCACAACACCCACCCATAGGCAAGTGCACCTTGCCACCATATGAGAACCCTCTTTTATTTGTCCATTTGCTAGATTAGGACTTGGTGATTAACATTAGAACTTAGTATTTTGTGATTTGGAGCCTCCATTGTTCTAGATCTAAGTTTTCTCCATTTCGGTTTTGCATGGTTTTGATCTACTTAAGTTGGGTTTTTATGGGTTTTGATGTTTCCATGTGGAAGAGAGTTCAATTCCACCATGGTTAGAACTTTGGAAATCCGGATTTGGAGCTCGGATGGCCAAGTTCTGATGCCTTGAAGTTTTGGAGCCATGGAAGCTTCTTCTCAGCCATGGAGAAGAAGACCCAGACCCTGCGTGCGTGTTTTTACGTGTACGTAGCTCTCTGCTTGCGTGCTTTTGCACGTACGCAGCTCTCTGGCTTGCGTGCTTTTGTACGTACGCTTCTCTCCTACGTGCGTGACTTTTCACGTATGCAGCTCTCCTGCGTGCGTGACTTTTCACGTATGCCGCTCCCTGCGTGCGTGACTTTTCACGTATGCCGCTCCCTGCGTGCGTGACTTTTCACGTATGCCTCTCCCTGCGTGCGTGACTTTTCACGTATGCCGCTCCCTGCGTGCGTGACTTTTCACGTATGCAGCTCTCCTGCGTGCGTGACTTTTCACGTATGACGCTCCCTGCGTGCGTGACTTTTCACGTATACAGCTCTCCTGCGTGCGTGTCTTGTGCGTACGCTGCACCCTGAACCCCTTGCTTAACCCATTGGCTCTTGGAGTTTTGGCCTTATTTCTTTAAGCTTGGCTTTTCTATAGTCCGGTATATTGATATTTTATTAGATATTTTACGTCCATTTTATATCCTTACGCCTTTTGTCATGAACTTGATTTTACTTAATATGTTTGGAATGACTATTGTACATGGCATGGTATGACAAGAAACTAGCATAACACGACAGTGACCTGTAGTGGAGTACTCCTGACATGACCAACCTGACATGATAGTGGCCCGTCGTGGCGTACTCCCGACAAGTACCCTGACATGATTTATCTTGATAACTTAACTTGACCTACCTTGACACCGTGGGTAGTTCTTTCTTGCTTGCTTGTTAAATCCACTTGTCCTGTCTTGCATCATGTCTAGGGTGGGACTCCTGAGTACCACGGTCAGAAGTTCCTACTAAAATGGATTAAGGTTAATAACTAGAATAACACAGTAGTCATGAAGAGATGACACAGCTATAGGCAATCCCGTTACCTGGGCGCTCTTGGGATCTGTAGCCTGCCGTCGAGTAGGGCACATTTCCAGCACACCGTCGCATGTTGCACCCTCTAAGTCACCTAAGGGTACATTTGTCTCCCGGACGATGTACCCACCTGAATTCAACCCCTAATTTTCGACCTGGGTAACCTGGATGGTCTGCAGGGCTTGTGGCTGTGGAACAATCTCACTGCATCTTGTTAGTAATTAGGCCTATGATAACCCTAGTTAGTTAAAGTAGTAAGCCGTAGTATCTGCTTGGCCGTGATTGATTGAATGAGGTATAACCAGTCTAGCCATGTCTTGATCCAGTACAAGATTGCTCCCTGTCTTGATTTTTTACATTATTATCTTGCAGATAAATGGTGGGAAACCAAGTTCAGTTCAGACGAAGGGTTACAACCCGATCCTTGTTTGGTTTACGGGTTGTAACCTGGCTATCGGAATAGTTCCATGGTTATCTCGTCATATATCATCCTGACATGTTTTCGTAAATTCTAGTTTTAATATTAGATTTTCTTGTGCTGATTGCTGGCTTTTGTTCTTATTTCGTGGCCCCCTTGTGGCACTTGCTCTTTCTGGGGTTGACCCAGCTGGTTTTGTGTGGCCAGATTTCGGAGCAGCTCCCGAGGATCTACCAAGCTTCCAGCCCGATGGTGGCGACTAGAAGAAACCCGGGCTACGAGTGGGTTTTCTATTTTGTTTCGCTCACTCTATTGTAAAACTATTCTTTTGAGGCGTTTAGCCGACGAGCACCTGTTAGCTCGACGCACTTTTACTTACTGTCTGCCTATGGGCTGTAAACATGATTAACAAATCCTAGGGTTGATCATGTATGACTTAACTCTTACTAGTCCTAACATTTTGTAATGACTAGCTTCATGATCAGCTGAATATGTAATATTTAGGACGCCTTATTATTGTATATTTAATGATCATACATCTTGCGACCTTACTTACTTGCTTGTGATTGAGACATTAGGCTTGTTCATGACCATAAGAGACTGTTGGCTTGTAGTAAACCCTCATATTTCTAGACAGCCGTGACCGTATATCGAGGTGGTTTCCATTTCAATATACGTAGCTGGCTATGTCTGTCCCCGCTCTCCAGTATTCTGGTTCTGGGGCGTGACAGTAAGTTTACCAATGTGATCAAACAGTAATACACCAATTCCACAAGAATAAAATACCAAAAAATGTAATAAAGTTGGCTAGACCTTAATACAACTGTCTGAACAAGCTCATGACAAAAAAATAAAGCTTGTACAACTATGCTATATCAGCAGAACAACTCAATAAGAATAAAACATGTCAATGGAGGAATATGATAAATGTAACCACTAATATACGTGAAATCCTAAAGATGCAATCGTCAATCACCAACTATTCTATAAAGCGAGCTCATCAACAACTTGAAGAGATCACCAGGTCTTCAGAAGGACGTAACAATGTACAAAAATAATATGTCGAAGTAACAGCAAAAGTATAGAAGTAAAAAAGTACACAAGGGTATCTACAGTAACTATTTATGTGAATGCACGTGAAAATACTTTTCGTATATCAGGCTTCAGCCACTGAGTGCTCACAAGCTCCTCAGCAAGGCTAACACCCAGGACACCGTGTTGTGGGATCCTGCACAAACGTGTCAAGATGACACCAAAGCTCTACTACAGAGATAGTGGAAAATAAGTGGAGAAACAACCAAGTCCTAAATTTATAGACGAGGTCAAACGTGTTAAGGTAGCCTAATATTATTGTAATGTTTATCCCAGCCCATGATCTAGATCTATCCAGTCAAGTTGTGTCAAGCCAAGTAAAATTTCAAGAACAAGTATCAAATCATGTATCCTCTCATAGAGTTCGTAACCATATATCTCAAGTAAGACTCCGTATTATGATCGTTTCATTGTCCTACGGTCTTTCGTGTCAAATGAACACGAATATAAATGCAACGTCATGCCTAGTGTCGATACCTGATATCCGCATACTGACATTGGCACTCGAACACAACTCGAACGCTAAGTATCAACCAATATCCTAGGTCCACAATATCTAGAACTAAGAAATGAACAAGGACAAAGAAAGTACAACACATATTCTGAAACTTCGACAAGGTACACTTGTCTGGATCTTCCAAGTGAGCATACGAAAGTCCTATTTTGGCAATACCAATCGTATCTTTACGAACTCCTACAAACATATGATACTACCGGTCATCTATCACACTAAGTATGCTACACAATAATTTATTTCATAGTCATCTATGGTCAAAACTAAGTCACATGGCAACTAGTCTTGTTTTAGGCTCAAGTTGTCGCATATTATATTGGTATTAACTAGACCTTTAATCTACCATAAAATACACTTTAATAATTCTGGAAGTAATAGTTAAAGTATCTAATATTACAATTTAATCACTTTTATGGACATCACTATAGTAACTATTTGCTTTGGTCGACTAGTTGCACAACATGTCCTATAGTCGGCATTTTGGAACAAATTGAGACATATGAACATAATTTTATATTCTTGAATAAATACAAAAAAGATGAATTTAAGAGATCTCTAACCTAAGAGACATGATTTATATCAGGAAAAATTAATCGGTCGAGGTGGTGGTATCACATAACAAAGTTACAAGTTGATTTCATAAGGTTTCAGTGTTTAATGGGTTGTCCTACGAAGATGGATGTACAAACTTGCATAAAACTTAGCGTGATCAAAATATAACATAATGAGATGATAGAGGGATGTGTTAGGATCATTACCAAAGAATTATTTGCTGTCTGGCGCGTCACAAGGTGGTGTAAACAACAACACACAAAATTTGGTTCAACATGGACCAACGTTCGTAAAATGCTTGCCCCGGACAAACATTGCGATTCACGTGCTATTACAATTGGAGATGATACATGACACATAGGAGTGCACGTTCGAGTTAGTTTTATAGAGGTTTGCGATAACAAGTATAGAATCAAGGGTACGAAGTGACCAACCTGTTGCTAAGAATTACTGTTACGGCTGAAAGTAACTCTCAAGTTTGGCCCTCTACAGGCCAAATGAGTGACTGTGGCTCCTTGGAGGCTTGTTAGGGTTGAAGAGGGGTGTCTTAGGGTCATCGTGGAGGTGGTGGCTCGATGAAAAATGATCGGGAAGGGTCAATTTTGTTTTTGCAATCAGTAGGGGCGGCGGCTAGTGGAGGCTGCAGGGGATCGAGTTTTTGTAGGGTTAGGGCTTGTAGCCGGCCTAATGGTGAGTATATATGTAAAGTATTTTAGGAGGATGTTTTAGGGTTCAAGTGAGTTTTGGTTGTAAGTGGTTTGGTGGGTTTTTTGCCCCTTAATCAAAAGATATGTTGAGTCAATCTTTTAGAAGATTTAGTGGATCCGTTTTAGGAAAGGTTTCTATAGATATAGTAATCTTTGCTTTAAACCTATATTGGGTGAACAAAAATTAAATAAAATCAATCTAAAATATTCACATTAGGTTAGGGCATTGTAGTTAGGCTCTACCACTCCTAGATTGGTTAGTTTTAGGTCGGTGTAGCTAGTTAGGTCCCCAAAGTCCAAAAATACGTCTTTTATTACTATTGTGTATAAGTAGCACATGGGAACTCAATTGAGTG
Source organism: Iris pallida (assembly GCA_029216955.1). Taxonomy (NCBI): domain Eukaryota; kingdom Viridiplantae; phylum Streptophyta; class Magnoliopsida; order Asparagales; family Iridaceae; genus Iris; species Iris pallida. The sequence continues at coordinate 6,399,729 of JANAVB010031419.1, forward strand.
AGACACAAGTGACATGTGCATAGTAGGCATATAGATCAAAGCCATGTATTGGATCAAAAGATTTGAGTCGAGGTTGGGTCTCCAATTTAAATTGTAATGGACAACAGTAATATGGTAGGTGATAGAAGTAGGACTTTTTGTAACCCTACTGTTCCCAAATAAATAAAAAATAGAATTTTTGCTAATATTTTGTTATTTTTCCAATAATTTTTAGAATATTTTATTTAGATTTATTTAATAATTTTAATTAAATTATTATTTACCATTCGAATATTTAATTAGATTAATTAATTATGAATTCATTATACAGGATGACAAATTTTTAAAAACCTCTAAGTAGTATGGTTATTCTAGGAATCTATTGTGTAATGCCTAGCAACATGACTTGGTGGAAATAGTCTGGAATCATTAGACTAATCCGGATTAATCATGATTTTTTGGAATATTCCCTCAGCCTATGTGCCTAGAGATTCTAGGACTTTCCTAGTCACCCTATAAATAGGGTCATTAATTCTTGTATTAATTATCCCTAATTATTCTATGTGGTCCAAATGATCAAGTCACTAATGTGTCAATGTCTAGTCTACTAGTTTAGTCACTTTACGGTTACATTCTGTCCGACACGGACACACCCGTGTCACCCCGACCATCCAGCCGTATCCTGTGTCCCCTGATACACTACATACATTCCTTTATTTTTAGCCACTTCTGGACACTGCTATAGACTCCAACAAAACCCTAACCCTAATTATGATCTTTGCTGGTTGTCGACCGCCATATCCGGCTGGTTCTTCGTCGGAAAATTTGCATCATCGTGTCCTGGAGAAGTCATGATTCTGATATATCACCACTAGGAACATCGCCACTGATGATCATCGCTAAACATTGTGTCTGGTTGCCGTGTCCAGATTCAAAGCCGTGTCTTCACTACGGCTTGCCGTATTCGAGCACCGTCAGCACCACTTGATCGAGCTGCCGAGTCTTTACCGCTCGCCACCATCTACCGTTCCTTCGCCGGAGTTCGATGCCAAGAACCACCTCCATCCCTAGATCTGCCAGATCTTAACTAAGATCTGGTTGATCAGTCGTTGCCTCCCGTCGCCTACTTCGTCGACTACATACGAATCCTCCATCCACTGCTTGAGCGCCTAGTGACTCGACCCTGGCCAACCCTCACCGCCTGACTGGAGCTTCTCCACCGTGATTGCCACATGGATATTGCTGTCATCGTCTTCGACCGTCGTTGTATCCTCGAGACCAAACACCCGCACCACCTCGAAAAGTCACCAAGCTTCGCCTTCGACGCCAGGAGCCGTAGACGAGCCGCTGTTACTTGGACATTTGCCGCCAAGTTCTGTCGGCACCGTGGACCTAGCTGTATTGGTCGCCGCTCCCGGAGCCCAAGGTAAGTCTCTCATGCTTCGAATCTCTTCTTCTTCTTCTCCTGGTTCTTCTACTTCCTTCCTAGGGTTTCCTCTGGGTTTTTACGGCTATGGTGTGTAGAGAACGAGTGATATTGAGATAAGTTTTGGGTTAGGAGTAGAGGTTTTGGGCTGGACTGATGGGATGGGTTTGACCATGGGCCATTGAGTTGTGACAGTATTTTGGGCTGGGTTCAGCCATAGAAAAAAAAGAAATGAAAGGGTAGGCTGGTTGGATTAGTCCAGTGGAGTAATGGGCCAGGCTATGCGGTCTGGGTTCTTACACTGATTTATTATCATTATTGGTATTATTATTATTATTATTATTATTATTATTATTACCATTATTATTATTATTATTATTATTATTATTATTATTATTATTATTATTATTATTATTATTATATTGTTGTTGTTGTTGTTGTTATTACCATTATTATTATTGACATCATTATTACTATTATCTTTTATATTTTTAGATAGCAAAATGTATATAATAAATAATTTTGGCCAAAATCAATAATTTAATTTGCTATAAAATTATGTCTCTATAGAAATTTTACTTGTTAATATATATATATATATATATATATATATATATATATATATATATATGTATGTATATATATATATATCTATTTATGATTAATCTCTGTTAAATAAATATTGTTAGCTAGTATATATTATAATTAGCTAATTTATAAGTAGTTAACAATAATTAAACAGTTGCCATCATTTAGAATCTAACAAATTTCTAATTTATTCTAGGTGGACATAGAGATCTTTACATTCCTAATTTCGATCTTTCAGGACCAGACAAGTACTTCTATAACTCTAATTCATTTACTTCATGTGATGACCTATGACCTCTTTCATATTGGATTTGTTGTTTACACGGTTTGATCATGTCCTCCTAGTTATTGTGCTATTATGTGCTCTTGTTATTTATACTTGTACTTGGGGAGGGGAAGTACTACGGGTATGTGACCAAAGCCAAGCCACTAGTTAGGTCATGTGGATAGCCTAATCACACACTTTTATACATGTGATTAAGTCGTACCTTCGTGTTCTCCTTATTATATGTTTCATGATTAGTATCTTATGTATTTATGGTTCATGTTAGTCATATTTCATTATGTCTTTACTTGATCATATATGTTGTACTTGCTTCATGGTTGTAGATTGTACTTTGCTTATTTTCTGACTGGATCCATTGCAGGTGAGCTCGAGGATATTTGTCCTACCTACTACGGGCCAGAGCTTGAGAACTTATTGAGCAGGATGGAGCTACGATCTAGGACCTAGGTGTTACTCCGGTGATTTAGTTTGGTCGGAGATTTAGACTTTGATATGGGATTGTTGTATTATTTTTGGCTTTGTGGGATTGTATGTACATATAGAATGGCAATTCATCTCTCTTACCAGATTTGTTTCCCAAATATCATGTAAAGGTGTAATAAAATATTATTGATGTGGTGGTGTATGGTAATATTATCTGAGAACGTATTAGTAGTTGTGATGGTATGAATTAATCGCGTTATATGGAGTTTCTAAATGTTTAGTACAACTCATTACGTTATTTCTACAACGTAAGCTAGACGAGTCCGACTCGTATCCAGTTATCTAGGAGCGGGTCGTGACACTTCTGACCCGAAAGTTGCACAATAAAAATAAGTACATGAAGACGTATTTGAGTGGGACACGATAGGAATAAATGAAGATGGACTCGTCAAGATTCCATACTGGAACAAGCTCATGACAACAATAACTCTCTTAATATCAAAAATAATTTGAAATACAACATAAGGACAGATAATAAAAGCAACTATATAAATATTTACATATAGATATATAAAAAAAACAGAACAAAGAAAGAAATGGAAGACATATGAATAAATACACCTTCTTCCTTGATACCTACACTGACCATTAGACCTAGGAGACTTTATATATATATATATATATATATATATATATATATATATATATTTTATATATATATATATATATATATATATATATATATATATATATATATATATATATATATATATATGGAAGCGGATCAAAAGCCCCCCTTAGAAAGCCCCCCAAAAACCCCCCTCACTATAATCCGTAATTTAATGTTAATATTAATGTTAATGTTAATATTAATGTTAATATTAACATTAAATACTAAAATTAACATTAAACATAACATTAAAATTAATATTAACATTAACATTAACATTAACATTAACATTAACATTAACATTAATATTAACATTAACATTAACATTAATATAAAAAAATTTAAAAAAATTAATATTAACATTAACATTAATATTAACATTAATATTAACATTAACATTAATATTAACATTAATATTACGAATTAGAGTGAGGGGGGTTTTTGGGGGGCTTTCTAAGGGGGGCTTTTGATCCGCTCCCTATATATATATATATATATATATATATATATATATATATATATATATATATATATATATATATATGTATGTATGTATATGTATATATAACATGTTTAATGACCTGGTGACAGACCTGTCGTTGATTAGTCACCAAAAATAGTATATAATCTCAAAAATCGCGTATCATAACATGTTGATTCTTTCTCCAAGTTGTCGCTATTTGCGTCACTAGTATATCACCGTGCACCACCAAGTTATCAAACAATATCTAAATTTGTTCATCACTAGGTAGTCGCATCATCCATCACTATATATGGTTAGCGCGTTGCCACAACGTTACTAGGTTGTTGCCGTCGTCAGTCTGTTACTGAGATGTCGCATGGACGAACACTCGGCAACAGAACTTTGGCAACAACATACTATTTTTTTAACGTATTTTGTTGTTGCCGGAGCGTCATTATTTTATTTCAACTTTTAGCAACGTACTCGTACGATTGTTAAGCTTTTTTTCCTTTTTTCTTATAGTGTAAGGAGGTTATACTGAAGGAGCAATCCGTTAAGCTACTTTGGACATGAGCTATTCTAATTAGTACTAGCTACTTACGTTGTTCCCGACGATCCTCCCAGCTTCGATTATTCATTTGGGCACACCATTGACTATTAACTTGGGGAACGTTCTCCGACGATATTTCTGTGTTTATTGATTATAAGAACATCATATGATACACTTGTATGTTGATTCTTATGCACGAGTATCGAAGATTCTAGTTATGCTAAGTTTACAATTAATTTGCATGAATCTTTAAATAACTAGTACTTGGAAAATCAACTCCGATGGAGCATATTATGAAGGAAAAATGGGTAGTTAGGCAATTCTGCAGGATTATGAAGGAAATTTTCGAGGTGCCATCTGTAACCCCTTGATTTTGATCTCAATTTTTTTGAAATTTATGAAATTATTTTTCAAAATTTTTGGGGAAATACTTTTAGCGCCAAAATCTTTATTTTATTTCAAAAGCTTTGATCATGTCTTACGACTAATTATTTTAAACTTATTATCTAACCATGATTCGATCTTTCATATGAGCCCATGGATTTGGCCCATGGCATATGGACTATGGTTATGATGGAATAACTAATTAGGCTAACTAATTAGTTAGCTAATTAAGGGTTAGTGGTCAATGTCTACTGTCACGACTCGCTCCCGAATAATCGGATACGAGTCGGACACGCCCAGCCTACGCTGTATAAACATTAGTAGGGAGCTGTTTCTAAGTTTCAATTAATTGTTAAAATGTTCAAATAATCCATCTGCTCATCACAGCTACTAATTACATGCTAAAATGATATCACATACCACTACGTTCTTTTAGTACAACTTGTACAAGAGTATCCGGAGACAAATTCGACAACTAAACTAAAAGGAAATAATAAACATCTATCTTATGAAAATTATCTAATACATAAGAAGAATACTTGCATCTGGTCGTCTAGAATCTTCTAGGAGTCGTCCAATCCAATTCTCATGCCTTGGCCTAATATGTCAACGATCCAGTCAGGAAAGGAGCAAAGTACAATCTATAATAATAAAACAAGTACGACATGTGAACAAGTAAAGGAACAATGAAACATGATGATCATGGAAAGTAAATGCATAATCTAAACTAAATATGATAAATGTAACAAAAGATCCTGACATGTGAATTTGAAGTACACACTAAAATATGTGACCGGGTGGGTAAGATCATGAATAAGAACAAGTATATGGTACGACTCAAATTCCACGTGCACAGGTGTGAGATTTAGCTATCAACACGAATTCTAAGTTGAACTTTGGTCACATATCGGTAGTATTTCTTCTTTCCCGTATACAAGTGTAGATCATAAAACAGAATATAGATCAAGTCGTGTAACAATGTGTCAATATGAAAAGACTATAACATGAAGTAAATGAGTCAAAATCATAGAAGTACTTGCCTTTGTCCTTGCAAATCAATTGTCTTAATTTTTCCACCTAGAATATGGAAATAATAGATCAGAATCTAAACAATGACATTAACTATCTATTAGCTAACTATCTATATAAACTAACTATTTCTAGAATATCACTAGCTATACCTATACTAGCTAGAATAGACATTTAGTAGCTTTATACTAGCAAAATTTAGAGTAAAACATATAGCAATTTCAAAGTATCACTAAAACTAACCAACATTTATTAAGGAAAAATATTTATAATATTTGAAATCTAGATTTTACTTAATCAATTTTTTTAGAAATAATATCTTGAAAAAACATTAAACATTATTTGATAAATACTACTTTTAGGTAAACATATATTATAATATTAATAATAATAAATAACAATATATATATATATATATATATATATATATATATATATATATATATATATATATATATATATATATATATATATATATATATATCGCAACAAGGCTAGATACGAAGATCACCAATACTCAGCTGACCAGCTCATCCGTGAGATCTTCCGCCAATGCCACAAACGGAGCACTCTGTGCTCCCACAGCCCGTCCTCATTCTGGCTTCCCCATCCCTAATCACCGATGTTTCTGTGTTTACCCCTCTTTGTTCATTTTGGGTGGTATACTTGTACAGTTCGAACTTATATACGTGTCAGGCTTCGGCATTTTGAGCCTTGTTTAATAAAAAAAGGGGTTTTTATTTTATATATATATATATATATATATATATATATATATATATATATATATATATATATATACTTATCACTACTAACTTATTTTATACTATGAAATATATTTTTATATATATACCATATAATAAAATAATATAAGTACATATACCTACTTATATTATACAAATAATAATATACCTCTATTACTATTGGGCCTAAAGCCTGGCCCAGTCAAAAATAGTTTATAACATTCAAAACCAAAAATAATAAAACTGTCACTAGGCTGTTTAGCCCAACCCATTGATCAAATGATTTTAATAAAAACAAAACCACTTTATGGGCTTAAAGACTGAAGCCCAAGCCCAATTACAATATGGGTTTTAAAACCTAAGTTATCTCTCCAATAGAAAGAGAGAAAACATTTAGCAGTCACCAACAAAAAGAAAAATAAGGAGAAGAGGAGGAAAGAGCGCAGCTCATTGGCGCGGAGGGGCAAGAACTGGTCGACAGCGCTAATCCGACACGACGATGGTCCACTAACCGGATCTGTATTGGCGCAGCTCTCGAGGTCAGCGGCGGCCCACGAACCCACGTCTGGAATGATATGATAGAGGAAAGAGGTGATAGAGACGTGACCGGAGGCGACGGATGACAGCGGAGCTCGGTGAAGATGCCAGATCTGAAGTCTAGGTGATCCACGAACTAGATATGGCTCTGATAGTAACAGATCCGAGGTCGAAGACGCACAGATCTGGCTCGGATTGGACGTCGGTGAGGGTTGGTCGAGGAAGATGGGTAAGGGTCATCTTCCGGGTAAAAAGTAGATACGATCTGTCATAGTTGTGTTAGTGATGATGGTGGTGTGTGTGTGTCTGGAGCCGTCGGTGGTTAGACTGCGGTAGTTGGAGTGTGTTGGTGAGTCGGTGAATTGTAGGCCGGTGATGGAGGAAGTCGGAGTGGGGCGATGCCATGGTTATGGAGTCTAGCTCTAGGTGATGGTGGCTAGTGGGCGATCGGAGTTGGTCGGGTCATGGTGGAGAGGGTCTGTGGTGGCTGTATGAAAGTGTGGCTTGGCCCGATGTTCTGGGTGGTTGGCAGCGCTAGAGGTCGAGTGTTGATCTGGTGGTGTTATCGGAGTAGTGGTCGGCCGGGTGTCGTTGGCTTGGTCGGGGTGGCTCGGGAGGCTACAGATGAGGCATTGGGGATGGGCGTGGTAGCGTTGCTAGGAAGTTGGGAGTGAGTAGGGCGGAGCAGGGAGGCAGGAAAGAGAAAGAAGGAGTAGACGGGGGTGGTGCTCACCGAAGTCCGGTCGGAGCTCTGCCGGACACGACGGTGCTCGACGAAGCTGGCGGCGGACAAAAATGGTGAATCTGACAGGAGCGTGAGAGAGAGTAGAAAATTTGTGTAATAAAATATTGAGAGTCCCAATATTTTAATAGTAGGATAATGGAGTGTTCTCCAAGCCTTAGTGGCATACAATGTAAATTGTAATAGATCTAAGGACAATTAGTGATGTAACGCCCCAGTCCCAAAATACGTAGGACCAGGTACGTAGACATGCCAGCTGTATTCATACGAAGTACGTAGGTCTCGTATGAATACATAAGCTGTAAATGTAGTAATCCAAGACAACTAAATCTCATCCACAAAGATAATTAATGATATAAGGCAATTTTGAGTTTGTCATGTACACAATAGTTGGGCGGAGACAAAGTCCACTACCAACCAATTTAAATATGGAAAGATATACAAGGAAAGAATTTAGCAAGCGAGAGCAATGGCGAGCCCAAGAGCAATCATCACGAAGGAAGGAATGGCCTTAGCTAGAACACCTGCAAGAAATCACGAAAATACACACCTGGGGAAAAACCAGGTCCTCAGAGGGACGTAACAAGACACATAATATCATGCCGATAAACTGAATAAATAAGCTCAACAGAAAAGTATGCATGAGTAAAGGTTCCTAACCATTCTATGTGACATGCAATTTGAGGACAACGTTTACGCAGGGGCTGTAACGGATTCACGCAAGCAAGTAATAGCAAGTGGCCAGCAAGTAGCGCTCATCCGAGACGCTATCGACCTGGGCAGAAGGTAGTGCTCATGAGAGTCACCCTCGGCCCAAAATGTGTGTAAAAATAAAATGTAGCCCCTACGCTAATAACTGTCCCCTCCCCCCAATGATACTACACATGTGTCGACTCCACGACACTGTTTAATCCTTGTTAACTGCCAAGTCTTCTACACAATCTATTGGCAGTTATTCCAACGCATGCGCACGGGGGATCAGCCCACACGCAAGTGACCTCTATATGATACTCACAACTCTCACACACAACTCGTGTACAATCGTGGCAAGTCAATGAGACACACTAAATTTGATGGTAGACCCTTAACTCTAAGTCATTGCATAAAATATAGTAATTTGCACTTACATATAATTTAAAAAGAAGCAACTAAAACATGCATGATATTGAGCAGGAATTTAAACAGTAAAGGCAAGGTGTCTTGCCTGGTGTGTCTCCTGGAGTGGTGCGAAGATCGAGCAAGTCATGTTCTGTCCAATAGCCATGGTCGATGCAGCGTGGTCCGAATTCACGAGAAAATATGAGTGGACAGTTAGTCATGCTATGGGTGTTTAAGCAAGGAGGAATTTTTGGAAATTACTTATACAAATTTCCAAAAACATTATATGTAAATTCTTGAGAATACTTTGTATATATATATATATCAAATTTGAAATTAGTCAATTATACATCTAGATGAATACATAAAAATATCGAATTTCGTTTCTAGGATCATATATATAATACATGTATATATATATATATATATTTTGCAGAAAAGTAACCTTTAATCAATATATTTTACTATAGTAAAAACAATTTTTGGAAAAATATACGTTATCAAAAATAATACACTACTAATTTCTAGAAATAATAATATTATAATAATAATGCTAATAACAATATAGAAATAATAATTATGATAATAATGATAATAATAATAAAAGTAATAATAACTAAAAATGATAATAATATTAATAATATCTTTAAGAATAATACTAGTAATAATAATAATAATAATAATAATAATAAATAATAATAATAATAATGATAATAATAATAATAATAAAAGTAGCCTTTATTACTAATTAATCGAAATTTATAATGATAATGGAATAATAATAATAATAATAATAATAATAATAATAATTATTAAAACAACACTAATGATACTGTCCTTCTCTCTTTTTTTTTTTTTTAAAGCTTTTAGAAGTGTTAAGAGAGAGAGAGAGAGGCGAGTGGAAGAGGGTTCACCAGAGAAAAAAAAAAAAGGTCGGCGGAGGAGACCGACGTCGGGCGGAGGCTCGGTGATCGGAGGCGAAGACGCGGCGCTCCGGGGAAGAGACCGGAGTAGGTGCGGTCGGAGAGAGGGGGAAACCCACACGGCGGCGCTCCGGTCGGGGAGCACGCGTGTGGCGCGGCGCTCCTGAGGAAGGACGCGGCGGTGGCCGGCTGATGTGGGCTGCACGGAGATGGGGGCAAGCGGATGGCGGCGTGGAGGGGAGCAGCTCGCCCGGTGACTCGACCGACGGAGGGCGCGGCGGCGCTCGATCTGTGCGGCGGAGCGAAGGCTGCCGCGCCCAGGCGGAGCTCGGAGAAGGCCGGCGACCGGGCGGATGAGACGAGGAGGGGGTTTTTCCGGGGGCTGCGGTGGTCGCGACCAAGGGAGGCGACGGAGCACGAGGAGGGTTTGGAGGAGGCGGCACGGATGGCGGTGCTACGTCAGACTTGTGGGTGGAGGAATCTGTTCCGGCGGTGGAGCAGCCATGCCGTGGCGAGTTCGATCGCCGGAGGGCGGCGAGGTGGACACAGGGACGACTGCAGCCGAGGATAGGTAAGAGTCTTCCCCCTTCCATTATTGATTCTGTGGTGGTTGTGTTGACGACGGGGACGGTGGTCGTGTGGCTATGCTGGTGGTGGCGTCGGGAAGTTGCCGGCCACAGAGGAGTTTGGGGAGTGAGCGATGATGACGTGGTGTCGAGTTCGCCGGGGTGGAGTTGATGGCAGGGAAGGAGAGTCGAGGAGGTCGGGTGCTGATGTGGTTGATGAGGAATAGGATTTGATTTATTGTGTCGGGTTTGTCGACACATTGATGGGGAATAATGTAGATGTAAACATGGAATAAGAGTGGGTGACGTACACGGACACGATGCACAAGTCTTGGTTGTGGTTTGTAGAGAATTTTGGAGAAAATTTGTGGATGACAAATAATAGGGAGGAGTACCTGCCTATTTATAGGATGTGGGAATTCCCCTTTGGATAGGATTGTGGGGGTTTTAAATCCCGATAGATAATTTAAATCAATTCAGTACAGTTCAAATTAAATCCAATCCAAATTTTATATTTGTATAAATTTTATCTGTTAGTTTAAAACTAGGAAGAATAAATTCCAATAATTTTAAATCTTACTTTAAATTATAATATCATTCAAACATTAACATTAAATATGATTTCCAAATTATCCTCATAAATAATAAAAATTAATAATAAATAATTTCGAAAATTACTATAAATATTTAACTACTAATATGGAATATTCTTTAACTACTTTTCAAAAATTTTGTTGATGAAAAAAAAAATTTCGAAAATCGAAATGAATAAATTCATGAAAGTAGAATATTTATATAAAATATAGTTGTTCAAATTATCAATCAAAATAAAATAGCCTACTCTTATATTAAAGGAAATAAAATAAGGTTTTTAGCCGTTCTGTTGTGATGCTTTTCACAACTTTAAACAAAAAAAAAAAAAAAAAATAGAAATATTTATCACATATTATTTTGACCATATTCTTCTCCTATAAAAATATATAGAAAAAAAAAAAAACGTTTTATACAAAATACGTACTTCGCACATATTCGTACTCGACGAGCAATTTCAAAAATAACTTTCGTGCGCGTGTACAATACGACTACGCGACGTATAATAAAATTTCAAATCGGTACCAAAAAATAAAAAATATATTAGTAGAAATTTAGGGGTTTTACAAGTGAAAAGCTAACTAACAACTAATTACTAACTAATTGTTAAGTAGCATCTAATCAGTAATTTAGGACTAAATAATCAACTAACTAACCAAATAATTACAACTCTCTATCCCACAACTCATATGCCTACAATCTAAGCCCAAAGCTTGGTTGGCAATTAGAATAGCTAGACCACAATTCAAGTCCAAGGCTTGGTAGGTTCTTACTAATTAATTAATAAAATAATTCTAAAATGAAATTAACTAAGTAAATAATAATAATCAGAATTAGAAATAAATTGACAGTAAATCTAAAATTATTTTATAGATTTTCGAAAATAATGACGTTGATTTAAAAATAGAATTTTAAATTTAGGAAAATAATTTTATAAATCAAAATTTTCAAAAGCAGAAATTCCAAATCGAGATAGTTACAAATCTACCTACCTTACAAAAATTTTATCCTCGAAATTTCAAATGCTCGATAAGTAAGATTAAGAATGACCAAATACAAAAATTTAGAAAATAATTAAAAATGGTTAAATATAAAATCAAAATTTAAGTACGACTAGTAGAATCAAGATAATCTAGAAATGATCAAAGTTTAAAATTTAGGCATGGTAAAATGATACAAAAATAATTTGTCATGATTAAATTCTAAATATGACCAAAATAAAAATTTAGGCAAAGTAAAATAAGTACCAAAACGATGTAGAGTGTGTGCGTACTCTAAAGGGGGAGGGGGAGGTGAATAGTGTGTATGCGTGTGGAGCAAAAATAATCACCTCATTAAAATTAAATAGTTATATAGTATGGCAAATATAAGAGACAGTAAATAATGCAGTAAGGTAAGAGATCAAAGAATCAAACTCAGTGACACAACAATGTATACTAGTTTTCCTCTGAGAGGACTAGTCCAGTCTCGAGTACTCTTGCTCGATGTTAATCCACTATAGCACAAGCTTTAATTGAACGCTTGCAACTCTTACAACACCGTACTTGGCGACAAGTGCACAACCGACTTCACAACACCGTATAATGTGAAAATTGGAATGTTTTTTTTGTAACCTCCGATACAACTCTTCAACACCAAACTCTAGATTAAATAAAAACTGTACTGGCTTGGCTAAAGTCGTAAAGGCATAGATACGAAAGTAAAAAGCTCCGAACACTTTTGATAGAGAAGAGAAGAGATGAAATGGGATGCGTGAAATGAATGACAATCTCAACTCTATTTATAGTATTTTTGGGGACCGAATTCGGGCAGAGTTTGGATGCAGAAATCTCGCATTCAAACGTTGGATGCAGATTTATAGGGAATGGTTAAAACCATCCTGACCGAACTCAGGCCGAGTTCTGACCGAATTTGGGCAGAGTTCTGCCAGAACTATTTTGGGCTAAATTGGTTGGGTTTTAGGATATTTTGGTATGTTGACTTTTGAATAGGTATTTGCGGATAGGTAGGCGATATTTTTGTGGACTGAGAATAGCTATGCCAGCACTTGTAGAAGCATGGAAAATATAGGATTTATGCGGGTCACAATTTGCCGCATAAGTACTTTGGGACAAACAGGTCCGCATAAAGGAGAGCCGCATGACAGATTCAGCACCCTATGCGACCCGTCGATAGCTAGACTGATTCGAGCCGCAGAAGAAAGATATCCGGCAAAGTTGATCAGTCCGTCTGATAAAGCTGACAAATTCTGTCAAAACTTACAAATATGACAGCTCTGACACTCTGACAAAAAGATAAGACATGATCAGAAAAAATGTAATGTCACTAAAAACAGGGTTCATGTGCTTAGACATAGTCATGCGGCCAGAAGGATTGCTACCCAAGCTGCATGAACCTCATGCGGCTCAAACATATGCGGCCCTAAAGTCTCTAAGCTTCATGCGGCCAAGGCTGACTGTAACCTAAGCCGTATGAGCTTTATGCGGCCTAAAATACAGAATCTATGCGGCACAAAAGTCCTTAAGCTACATGCGGACTAAGGAAGGTTGTGACTTAATCCGCTGAGTCTTATGCGGCCCAACATGGCCAAAAATTGAGAGACTCATGCAGCTCAAAATGATTCCTATCATGCGATAGGATACATGGCAGGCTGACCAAGTCTCAAATACCCAGATTTGTTGCAACAAAATCCTAACAAATCGCCAGCTGGTAGCTAAAGAGCGGGTCTTCACGTACTGATTAGCCATATGGCCACGAGCCATCTATGCGGCTCAAAACACCTATCACTATAAATAGCAGGGTTCTACACCCCTGCAAAAGGCTGGCAACCTTCGAAAGGCAATTTCTTCAAGAGTTAAAGACTGCGTCGGATAGTCCAAGGAGTAAGGCAGAGTTGATATACTTTCTCGAGGCTCCACCGTCACCCTCCAGAATCGAAAACTAAACAATTGTACTTAGATTATTTCCTAGGATTTCTTTCTAGGCTTTTCTTTGTACAAGCGAGTTTACAATCAATTTCAGTATTTCTATAATACCTGTCTTTGATATTTAATGGAAAAAATGATGGCAACTCTGCTGGAGACGTCCTTCTCCACAGATGAGAAGCTGGTGATGCAATCCGACGCGTCCAAGCTCGATACTATACAGTAAATGCTTGTGGTTCATTTTGACCAACAAGCCTTCGAAGAAATACTCTCTGAAGGAAGCGCCAGCCCGTCATAGAATCGAGCCAACCCAAAGAGAACTCACAGGACGTCGACGCAAAAAATTGTTGCCCCCGACAATGTTTTCGAAGAAGCTCCTTCTGCGGCCCAAGACGGTGATCGAAGCTCTCCTGTGGCTTTACTTCCGACCGCAGAGGACCCCACTGTCCCAAATTCAACAAAAGAAAACACTACAATGCTGAGTTTTTAGGGGCACAAGGGAAATCCATGCGGACGAAGAAGAGGCCGCATAAGAGAAATGGGCAGTCTGTCCATGCGACAGCCAACTCTGGCTGCAGAGACACGACCCATGTGGCTGCCAATTCGGGCCGCAGACAGACGACCTATGCGGCAACCAACTCTAGCCGCAGGAAGACGGCCCATACGACAGCCAACTCTGGCCGCAGAAAGATGGCCCATGCGGCAGCCAGCTCTGGTCGCAGGAAGATGGGCCATGCGGCAGCCAATCCTGGCATTAGACATGATGTCTCATACGGCCCTGTCAGAAGCTCTGTGTTCGACCGTCTCTCATAGGGGCCCGACTCCATGCGGCCCATTGAGAATGTGGAAAATTCTAATCAGGACACTTCTTACTATGCACCTTTAGGCGCTAAGTTGAAGAAGTCTAGGACAGTGCGGGCCCAACAAGCCAGTTAACTGTCCATGCTACAGACCGTCAGCGGGCACCGTTAACCGTTATACGGGCTCCTGATATAAAGTTATACAGAACCACCCGCGTCCAGTCCCCAGGGCTAGCGGACAGGATGGGTCTTTAAAGTCTACCTCCAACGATCGAGAGCAAGCACTTTTACTAGCCTCGGATCAGGGAGCAAACATGATACCTAAGCACCTGTGTGCTCGGGATACCCGAGTCCACAAGTTTGGTGCAAAGGTAGGTCAGCCTGCTATCGACTTGCGTGAGGTAATCACTCACAAACGTAAGGAGGCAACCTTGGCATGCGATGAGTCCCCCTCGGGACGTCGTTGCACCCAGGTCATCATCAACTGCTGCTGCGACAAGTTGGCAGCACCTGAAGATCGGCAGTCCATTTTCCAACGACTGCAGCAGCCAACACCTGTCCGACAACAACTCGAGAAACAGATGGAAATTCCGGGAGATGAGGAATTTTTTTTCACCTTCTGTAATTAAACTCGGAAGGTTCCTCCCGGCAAGGGGGAAACAAGACAGGCTCTTCCAGCCCGGTAATCTCAGCCAACACTGCAAGAAAACTCTAATCTGGAGGATTGCTGCCGACAACCACAAGGGGTGTCTATTTAGGCACTCGATCCAAAAATAAGCTTCCAGCATCTAGGGGTGCACCTTTGGCCTCCTTGGGAGTAGATAAAGCTGAGGGTAGCAGTCCCCTCAATATATGCGACAACCCGGTATACCAGGAACAAACACAGGGGGTAGAGATTCCCCAGAATTACGCGACAGACTTGGACTTCCCTGATGGTGACCGACCTCGCCAAGACGATGCGGCTTCCTTCATAGGGGTAGAACCCCTTCCGAGTCCGAGGAAGATGACATTTTGACATTCCCCGACGATTTTTCTGTACGAGAATACGATACGGAGAGCACCTCTGCTACGGTCCTTTCACCTCTACCCATGTACGGACAGTCTTTATGGCTGACGATGATCATGAGGCGCCTACTGACCGACAACGTCTAGAATTACTTGAAGCCATGGTCTTGTCCTTATTCAAGTCATTAGATAAAATCAAAGCTGCTTTGCCAACTCAACCAGCAAGGATGCTCGGACAAACAAGTTTGGGGCCTGCAGTCAACGCGGACTCCAACACGACCACCCCTCCTTTGGGTGATGATCCTTTAGGAGCATCCGTTTCTTCAGCTGCAGATGAAGCCAAGGAGGCAAGAAGGGAAGTCCAGGAGCTTCGAGCAATGTTCAATGCCCGAGACTCCTTTCGGGACCTCAGAATACGGCAGCCGTATCCCATTGTATGGAGAGATGTGCCTTTTCCACCACGGTACAAGCCTTTTTATATCGATTCGTATGACGGAAAGACCTCTGCTAGTCAGTACATGACTTACTTTGAGGTCATAACCGACCACTTACCACATAGTGACGCCATCCTCATACGATTATTCATCGAAGCATTGGAGGGGATCGCGTTCGATTGGTACCGCAACCTTCCCGACAACTGCATCCATTCTTTTGACGGCTTCAAGCACATGTTCCTGGAGAGATTCTACGAAGTAGGACATGATGTGACAATGTCGTCTCTCACGGACGTCGTTCAAGGAGAGAGAGAGCTAACAATAAACTATATCGAGCGGTTCCGCCAAACCACAATGAGATTGCCCCAAGGCAATCCCGAGAGTTCTTTGATTGAAATCTGCCAGAAGAAGTTGCTCCCCGCAATTAGCCTCTGGATGGGCGACGATCAGTTCAGGGATTAGACGACCTTCATCATAAGTGCTACCAATACGGAGGCAAAGTTGAAGAAGGCTCGTCAGCTGGGATTACACATCCCAGATGGAGAGGATAAGGGCAAACGTCCTGGTTCTACCTCCAGCAACAACAACAGTGGCGGCACCTACAACTAGTAATAAAGGCAAATAGGCCATGGTCGCCGATGCGACCAAGAAGCCTGAACAAAAACAGGCGGAAGGTCAATGGCCCAAGGTGAATTACTCATTTGAAGATAGTCATGTCAAACCTATCTTCGATATGCTCTTACAAGGGGGTAGTATCCAGCTCCCTCCACCAAGGCGCGAGCCTCGAGCAGCAGAAATGGAGGACCGAAAATATTATCACTTCCACCGCTATGTCCATCATTCCACTCATGACTGCTTCTAATTAAAGCGGTACATTCAGAGTCTTATCGACTCCAAAGCTCTGTCGATAGACTTTGAAGAGGTTACCGTGGCGGCGAATATGGTGTCAATTCAGTTTGGCGACTTCCCTCCAACAAGCACTCCAGACGGGGTAACACCTGTCCCTTGGGCAACGATGGAGGTTACCTATCTTCCACCGTCCGGAACCAGACATCTGGATTGGTACCTCTCACCACTTCGCGAGGAGAGATCATGTGGGTGCATCCGAACTTGGTGCCCAATGTTATCCAGGCGGTGTCATCTCCTACCAACAAGAAGAAGGGTAGGAAGTCTAGATCCTGCCATACAATTTTAGCCGAAGCTGAGGAAACGACAGCCGTTGTTACCCGGTCTGGTGCACAAGTCCAGTCCACACTGGGCAGTTCAGTCGAAGATCCTCAGCCGACAACGCTGCCTGCCTCTGATGTTCTAAGGTCGTCTCAACCTCCACCGGCGGATAAGTCCAAGCCAAAGTAAACCCGCTTCGACAGGCCACTCCGTAACGACGCAACTCAGGGGTTGGAAAGACCTTACAACTTTGACATATTAGCACAATTGGCTAATACGCCAGCAAAGTTGTCATTATACGAGCTCCTAAGGCTCTCCAAGGATCTTCGTGTTGCATTGAGCGAAGCACTCCAAAATGCTGACGTCTAATTAGCCTAGGTCAAGCCTCCAGGGGAAGCCCCGTCAGCAGATCTACAGGGCAGCAATGGCACAGATGCAATGCCCAACATCATATTTACTCCACAAGACATGTTGATCAAATCCAACTTGCATGATCGCCCCTTGTACTATACTGGATACATAGACGACATCAAGGTGGATCAGATGCATATCGACCCCGGCTCGTTAATAAGCATCATTCCGAAAAGTTGCTCCAACTTCTGGGCATCCCTATGCACCGGCTAGCGGTGACCAATACTGCCATTAGCAGGTTCAACTTAGGAAGGAGCTATCCCTTATGGAAGATCCGATTGAATTGTCAGATTGGTGACCTGATGACGGAGGTTACCTGCTACGTCATAGATGCAGACACGTCTTACAACATCCTCCTGGGACGTTCGTAATACATGACTATATAATCGTGCCATCCACTCTTCACCAGTGCTTCAAGTATGTCAGTAAGTACGGCTTCGTGAAGACTGAATTCTCCGACATCGATCCCTTCAAAGGGATTGAATCTTATTACTCTTCGGAGGCTTGTCTATATGATAAATCTAAGAAACACATAACTGACGAACTGGAGGCCATCATAGGGCCAGAGAAACCCTTGAGAATTTATTTCTAGGCCCGTGAATCGGGCAAAGCCGTACCCCTCGTCGCAACCTTGCATAAAAAGGTGCCCGGTTCCCCTGCCTCTACCTGCACAGTTGGAACCAATGGTCATTCGGCTCCCGAGATCCAACGAAGAGCCAAAACCCGTTATAGGGCCGATGGTGATTCGATTGTCGAAACCCAATCAAAAGCAACACGAAGATGCGAGGCCCTCTGTGACGCCAATGATGATTCGATTGCCAAAATCCACTCAAAGGCAAACGAAAGACAAAAAATCTCTTGCCGAGCCAATTGTCATCCTTCTTCCTAAGACGAGCCGGCAACCAAGTGTCGATCCGATACCCTCAGGTAAGCCAATACCACAAGCTGAACCATTGATGGTCAAGTTGCCCAAGACAGCATCCCTACCTCTGAGCTCGCACGGGTAGCCGAAGAGGACATAGAACCCACCAAGTACTTGGTTGCACAGGTGGATAGCCCCTCTCCAGATGATGTAATCCCGGTGGACAAAATTCTTTATTTCATTAATAAGATGCTGTCGTTAGATTATTCTGAGTATGATAAGCTTAATCTAATGTATGCTGTACAGGACTGTCTAGACATTAATCTGTACAAACAGGTGACAACCGTCCATACCATAAATCAACTTGTTCCCATTAATGGCGCTTACTTCCTAGTCCCAGACAGAAGAGGATAGGATCACACGATCAACTTTGGCCGAAAAGAAGGTCCTCAATCTTTTATGACACAAGAGTTCGATCTCGGACCTGACGCTGGAAGATTACCACTCTACCTGTATAGTCCTCAAGCCAAGTACTTCATACAAAAGCAGGTGTACGACATGGAGGCTACCCCGTGTTTGCCATTGATTGTAAAAGTACAGAACAATTATCGAAGGACTGAACTTAGACTCATAATACAAACTCGCTCGTACAAAGAAAGCCTAGGGACGAAAACCTAGGTACAACAGTCTAAGTATGATTATTTATTTTAGATTCTGGGGGGTAACGATAGAGGCTCGGGAAAGCGACGGCCGCTCTGCCTTACTCCTTGGACGATCGGTACGCAGCCTTGACTCGGAGAAGATCTGCTTGGTCGTTGACGAAGAAATGCCGTCTTGCTCTCTCTCTGATTGCTCTCCTGGCTTCTCTCTCTCTGTGTATATTCTCTCTCTGACTATGGGGGAAGTCTCTCCGTGTATACTTATTCTTCTCTGGTTTTTTTTCTTTTTTTTGTATATCTCTCCCTATCTCACAAGGGAATGGCACCTTGCTATTTATAATAGAAGGATGTGATCACTAGGGTTGCCAATGATTAGCTCTTGGAGATGGCGGCGACCTGGGGATTGATCAATCCAGGCTGTTCGTTTCTAATTGTGACGAATCAGAACCATTAAGGGTAGATTACACCAAATCCCCATTAGCAATTAATGCTGATTGGCATAAATCTTCCTTATAATGATTCTCTAATATCTGCGAATAAATCAAATTTATTCTCCTGCCACGTGCCCCAGATCATTGGGATTCGACCCGATCTTGGATTGCCATAAATCTGGGAGATTGATCGGCTGAGGACACGTGTCCTGAGAGCCAATGGTGAGACTGGAACCACATGCAGATTGGGCCACATGAGATTTGGGCCGCATGAATTTTGGGCCGCATAAGACTTGGGACACGTGTCAGGGCTGTCTGGGCAGTGGCCCCCTCCTTCAGACTTCTGAACCATATGATGAGCCGTTTGGACCGTATAATGGTGTGTCTGCTTGAGCCGCATGGGCATGATCTTCTTGAGCCGCATAGGGATGATTCCACTCGAGCCGCATGGGACGGCTTCACTCTGAACCGCATGGGAAGTCTTCACTTCGAGCCGCATAAGCACACCCACGTGGCAGGGCCACGTGGCATTTTGTTGCTCTCGGGGGATCGTGTCAGAGATTTCTTTTTCTTCCCTAGAGATTCATCATCATGACAGAGTCATAATTACCTGCTTTGGTGTCAGGTCTGTCAACTTTTCAGAGGGGTCAGCCGTCAAAGCAATTAATGCAGCATGGATCGGAGGGGAGCACTGTCACGCCACATGTCTTCTGAACCGCATGGAATGCCTCCGGCCGTATAGCTCCTTATGCCGCATGACTCCCTGAGCCGCATGCATTTTCTGAGCCGCATGGGTCTTTCTTGGCCGCATGAGTCAATTTCTTTAGTATTTTCCATGCTTCTACAGGACCCCCTTCAAAGTTTTCAATTTATAAAATTGAAATACTTTGAATAAGAAGCATGGCCGTGCTCTTCTAACCGCATATGAAACCCTGACCGCATAGAGATCTTGGCCGCATAGATTGTTCAGCCGCATAGCTTCTCGCCACGCCATTATGTCATGCATGCAAACCTTTTTGGGGCAGGATCCTAGGAGTTTCTGACCTCTAATTAACTAGTCAGTATCGATAGCCGAAGAGTCGACTACTTTGTAAGAAGCGTCGGTCTTGGTCCTCCTTTCTCTATAAATGGAAGGGTATTTAGAAGGATTTTTCTCTTAGACTCTTTCTGATTAAGATTTCTGTCTTGCTTTCTTCTTCCAACTGACAAACCACGATGGCACCTAGGGCTTCCAAGACAGTGAAGAAGGTTGTGGCTAGGAGCAGGAAGTCGGCTTCGTCTTCAATTGCCGCACCCCCCGTTCGTCTTGATGTTCATGTTGTCGTCGAAGGTAAGGACTGTGCGGAAGATTGGGTGCTCTGAAACCCTAAAAGATGCTGCTCTGCTGCATTGCTTCGTGCATAATCATTTTGATGCGAGTTTTTTAGATTACGTGGTCCGCATACACATCCTATGAGCCGCATGGAATATATTCCATGCCCAAGCCGCATAAGAGTTGTCTTTAAACGAGCCGCATGAACACTTCTGAATATCTTCTGACTGTTTTCATCATTTCTCATCACTTTTTTCCGTCTTTTGGTTCTTATAGTGTCTCCACCGAGTGCTGATATTGCAGTGGTAGAGGATCCGTCGCTCCCTGGTGTCAATCAGGGGCCTTTTTCTGTTAAGAAGGAGACATTGAAAGAAGAATCGGAGCCTGAGAGGGACGACGTCCTCCCCACTGTCGAGACTGCTGAGGGTGACACCACTGGGAATCCTGATTCTCCCATTCTGGACGAGGATCTTCCTTAGTTGCACCCTTCATACGTAATGTGGTTGAAGGAGTTGTATACGTATTTTTGTAACTAGGGGTTTGAGGTGTCTTGTCTGTAATGAAGAACTTTCCTGTAACCGTGTGGATGTAACTGATTTCTAACTGAATGGAATATATATTTGCTTCACTCTTTTGCTTTGTAATAATCCTTTTATCGGGTCATTTTGCGTGGACCCATTGTCCCTAACATACCCTGTTTTTGGATACGGACAATAAGTTTAAAAGAAAGGAACCAATCATACTGACTCAGAGGTGCTGAGGACATGGTGAGCATGAGGGTCTCTTTGACGGGGGGGTACATAGAACAACTCAGAGGTAATAAGGACATGGAAGTTCTATGTAGGGGTGATTTGTTTTTGGCGGAAGTGGAACGACTCAGAGGTAATGAGGACATGGCCGTTTTGGAAATTTGTGGATCGATTACCCTTTTTGTGCACTGGGAGTGTGGGTATTAGATCATGAGGGGGGATCTCCTTCGGGAAGGAAGTTCAGAGGTATGATCATACATAACTTCCTACCTGAAAGAGTGACCGGGATGTGAGTTCAGAGGCACCATCGGGTACATGACTCGAGAATCTGGAGAATGGTGAGTGTGAGTTCAGCGGTACCAGCGGGTATATGACTCTAAAATCTGAAAAACTATGAGGGTGAGTTCAGTGGTATCAGCGGATACATGACTCGAAGATCTGGAAAATTATAGGGTGAGTTCATTGGTACTAGCGGGTACATGACTCGACAATCCATGAATGTTGGAATCAAAGTGTAAGTTCAGAGGTACCAGCAGGTACATGACTTGGAAATTTGGGATATCTTTATGGAAGAAGGGCATGAGTTCAGCGGTACACGCGGGTACATGACTCAAAAATCTGTGAATGTTGGAATCAAAGTGTAAGTTCAGAGGTACCAGCAGGTACATGACTTGGGAATTTGGGATATGAGTTCAGCGGTACAAGAGGGTACGTGACTCGATAAGTTGGAAAATTAGGGGGTTGAGTTCAGAGGTACCAGCGGGAACATAACTCGAAACTCTGGAAAATGTTGTTTAAACATAGTATTTCTTCAGGAACTTGTCGTTGACGGGCAACATGAGCAAGTCTCCGTTCTGCTTGGCGAGGCGGTAAGTACCATTGGAGAACACGGCCTCGATGATAAATGGGCCTTCCCATTTTGGCTGGAACTTGCCGGTGGTCTTGTGAGTCATGACCATTGGCCTCCTGACTGCCAAAACAAGATCGCCCACTTGGAATGTTCTGACTTTGACCTTTTTATTGAAGGCTCCTGAGATGCGTGCTTGGTATAATTCGATCCTTTGCTGAGCTAGGAGGCGTTTTTCATCTAAGACCTCTAACTCTTGTAGTCGACGTCGGTAGTTATCATCCGTTGTCAATTGATAAGTGAGGGCGACTCGGAGTGAGGGAATCTGAGTCTCTAATGGGAGAACTGCCTCACTCCCGTACACCAGAGAGAATGGTGTATTCCCGGTGGCTGTTCGAACCGTGGTGCGATAAGCCCATAAGCACTCGCCGAGCTTCTCGTTCCAGTCGCATTTGTTGGAGGAGAAAAATTTCTTGAGGAGTTTGATGATTGTTTTGTTGAATGCCTCTGCTAACCCGTTTGCTGCCGGATTGTATGGTGTCGAAGATACATTCTGAATGCGGTATTTGTCGCAGAATCGGTAGAATGCGTGGCTTATAAACTGCGGACCATTATCATGGATGATCCTTCGGGGCAGTCCAAAGCGGTAGATGACGTGGTGCTTCAGGAAGCTGATTACGTTCGAAGTCTTGACTTCGGCGAGTGGGACAGCTTCTGTCCACTTTGAGAAGTAATCAGTGATCGCAAGTATGAAGCGATGTCCTCGGAAGGAAGGTGGGGTGATTGGACCAATGATATCCATTCCCCATGCTTCGAATGGCCAGGACGCCACTGTCGGATGTAGAAATTCGGATGGTTGGTGAATGAAGTCTGCGTGGACTTGGCAGGCCTTGTATTTTCGGACATAATCTATTGCATCAGCCACCATCGTGGGCCAGTAGTAGCCCATCCGGCGAAGGCGGTCTTGCAGCTTAGGGCCAGGCTGATGGGCCCCGCAGACACCGTCATGAGCCTCTCGTACGGCTTCTTTGGCTTCTGTGTTCGACAAGCACCGAAGTAGTAATCCGTCGTAGGAGTGGCGATACAACATTTTCGTCTCTGTATCGTAGAAGAATCTGAGAGAACGCCGTCTGATAGAAGTAGCCTCCTTCGGGTTCTCGGGCAGGATGTCGTAGACCACGAAGTCTATGAATGGTTGTCTCCAGTCTGGCGCTTCGTCGATCATCTGAGCAGAATAACTCGCCATGGCTTGAACGTTGTTCTTGGGGCAGACCAGCTCATGGCCGATTACATCGACCGAATGGTGAGAGTGGTTTGGCACTGCTAGGGAAGCAACCAGGCCTGCTAGGGCATCAGCTTCGATATTTTGGAGTCTGGGGACGTGTTCGATGAAGAATCCCTCGAATGATGAGATAATGTTGATCGCTATTTGGTGGTAGGGGATCATGTCTTCGTGGCGGACTTCGTACGTCCCCCGAATCTGGTTGACGATTAATTGCGAATCGTCGTATGCTTCAAGGTATTCTACACCCAGTTCTCTTGCGAGTTGGAGGCCAATGACCAAAGCATTGTACTCGGCCACATTGTTAGAGCAGGGTTCTGTGAGAGAGTAGGCGCGATTGATCACTAGCCCGGTAGGAGAGACCAATACTACTCCGACTCCGATGATGATGTTTCCTTTGGGTCCGGTTCTTGAAGCGCCATTGAAGAACATCCGCCATATGTTATCGTGGATGGTTGTATTTGAATCGACGACCTCATCTGGGATTTCTTCGTACATTCTGGATGATTTCGATCCTGGATGGGCCGCCAAAAAGTCTGCCAGGGCTTGACCTTTGACAGCCTTCTGCGGAACGAAGATCATATGATAGGGGGACAGCAATATCGTCCATGTAGCGAGGCGGGAGCTGAGTGCCCCTGGTTTGGTCATGAGGACCCTGAGAGGGTTGATTCGTGAGATCACATGTATGGTTTGCCCCGTGACATAGTACCGCGTCTTTTGAATGGCGAATACCAGGGCGAGGCATTCTTTCTCCACAGCGGTGTATCGGTGTTCGGGCCCGACCATCATTCGGCTGAGATAGTAAATGGCCTGCTCGTGGCCTGCGTCGTTGTTTTGTGCCAGTAGGGCACCGAGGGAGTGTTCCATTGCTCGTACATAGAGCAGGAATGGTTTTCTAGGGACCGGGGCCACCAGGACTGGAGGATTTGATAAATATTCTTTGATGTCATCGAAAGCGCGCTGGCATTCCTCGTCCCATACGAATGAGACTCCCTTCTTTATGAGGTGGGTGAACGGTCGGCATCGCCCGGAGAGGTTGGAAATGAACCTCCTGATATAAGCTAGCCTCCCTTGGAGGCCTCTAAGTTCACGGAGATTTCTCGGGGGACCCATCTCCATGATTGCCCTCGTTTTCTCGGGGTCTACATGGATACCCCGTGCAGTGATGATGAAGCCCAAGAACTTTCTGCTGGATACGCCCAAGAACGATTTCATAGGGTTCATCTTCAGATTGTGGGCTCGCATTAAGTTGAACACCGTTCTCATGTCTTGCAGATGATCTTCCTTACGACGACTCTTGACGGCGATGTCGTCGACATAGCACTCCACTGTCTTGCGCAAATGTTCTCTGAAAATGATACTCATGGCTCGCTGATATGTAGCGCCAGCATTCTTTAGACCGAATGGCATGACTGTGTAGCAGTATGTGCCAATCGGGGTTCGAAATGAGGTGTGCTTTTCGTCGTCGAGAGACATCTTGATTTGATTGTACCCCGAGAATCCATCCATGAATGACATACGTTCAAAGCCGCATGTATTGTCGATCATGATGTCTGTGATAGGAAGGGGAAATTCATCTTTGGGGCATGCCTCGTTCAGGTTGCGGAAGTCGATACAGATTCGAATCTTCCCATTCTTCTTGAGGATGGGTACTATATTAGCGACCCAATCAGGATATTGCTCTTCACGAATGAAGCCGCTGGCTATTAGCTTGTTGACTTTGGCTTCGATCGCGTCCATGACGCCTGGGCGGAAGCGTCGTTGTTGCTGCTTGACTGGCTTTGCATCTGGCCGTATATTGAGTTTGTGGAGAGCGATGTCAGGATTTAACCCCGGCATGTCTTCATAGCTCCAAACGAACACATCAATGTATTCTCTGACAAGTTCTAACAGCGACTCTCGTTCTTCGTCAGTTAGGCTTTTACTGATAAAGATCGATTTTGGAGAAGATTCGCTGCCGAGATCCACTTGTATGACCTCATCTTCAGTAGGAGGTTCTCTCAGTTCGAACCGCTTTTTCCATTGTGCGTCTAATTGCTGGGCCCAGGGCTCTAGCTCAATGATTTCGGGGATGTCTTCATCTTCCTCGTAAGCGTCGGTGAATGCCATGTTGACTGACATGACTTGTCTGAACACATCTCCGATGCTGGGATCTGAGTCGGAAGTCGGTGATCCGGTTGAATGTGACTGCCAGTCGCATTCTTCATCTGAGCTTTCAGGGGTCGTAGTAGGCGTTACATACCCTAAACCGTTGTTATAGTAGTTCCGTGGTTTGCCCGCCGGGGCTGGCGTCTTCAAAGGTAATCGTCGTCCAGTGCCGTAGTTCAGTCCTGGCGTTGTCTCTAGATCATACCCCTGTTTCTGCATGAGATATTTGGATTGAGGGCTATAGAGATACAGAGGCAGTCTTCCAGCATCTGACCCGAAGTCGACTTCTTCCATGGCGAGGGGATGCGGGTTGTTCGTCCGGCCGAAGATGATTGGGTGGTCCCCTCCCTCGATTATTCGGTAAGCGTCTTCTACTGGAGTAAGTTGGATAGCGGTGTACACATTTGTCACCTGTGTATGTAGGTGAGTGCCTATACCGTGTTCCATAGCATACATTGTACATAGCTTATTGAGCTCGGTGTAGTTCAAAGATAACCCTTTATTGATGAAGTAAGGTATCTTTTCTAGAGGGATTACATCATCTGCGGAGGGAGCGTCAGTGTGGGCAGCCACATACTTGGCTAGCTCTGGTTCCTCTTCGGCTACCCCCTGTGTGAATGAAGATTGAGAGGGCGTCCTAGTCAGCTTGATCTTCAGAGGTTCAACTGACGGAGCGGAGCGTGGGGTTGTCGGTAGACTAGCAACCCCCAGTCTGGCACTTGATATGGAGCGAGAGGTGGCTGGTTCGCTTGAAGTGTCAGACCTCGCATCGGGGTGACGACCTTTCTTAGGCAGGTGTATCGTCAGAGGTCTATTGGAGGGATTGAGCTTCTCTGTTTGGGATTGACCGACTCTCGGTAATCTGATGGTAAGTGGCCCTGTCGTGGGTCTCGGTACCTGGCCGGACCTTGGCAGCCGGATTCTCAACTGCTCTTCATGTGCCGAGAGGCTGATCGCGTCCTTACGCAGCGTGGCCGTAAGGGGTGCGGAATTGCCTGGTTTGCGAGCCTGGAGGTGGATTGTCAGAGGTTCTTCTGATCCCGTGGTTGCTTCAACATCAGTTTGTTTATTTCCTCCTTCAAGGTGCCTCTTCGACTTTTCGTATAGGCAGGAGTCCGAGTATAAGATTCGACCCCTTTGAAGGGATCGATGTCAGCAAATTCTGTCCTCACGAAGCCGTGCTTGTCGACATATTTGAAGCATTGGTGTAGCGTGGAAGGCACGATCATGTAATCGTGTATCCAAGGGCGCCCTAAAAGGATGTTGTATGAAGTGTCGGCATCTATGACGTAGCAAGTGACTTCTGATTGGAGATCGCCAATCTGACATTTCAGACGGATCTTCCCGATTGGGTAGCTCCTGCCCGAATTGAACCCGCTGATGGCGGTGTTCGTAGGGGTCAGGCGATGCATCGGGATGCGAAGATGATGCAGTAATCCTTTTGGAATGATGCTTATGGAAGACCCAGGGTCAATGTGCATCCGGTCTACCTTTATGTTGCCGATGTAGCCTGTGTAGTATAATGGGCGATCGTATAGATTAGTCTTGATGAGCATGTCTTTTGGAGTGAAGACGATGTTGGGCATTGCTCCCGTACAGGCACTGTCTTGGAGGTCTGCGGGCTGATTTTCTTCCGTGAGGTTGGCCTGAGCCAGGTACGCATCGGCATTTTGAAGTACATCGCTCAAAGCTGTGCGGACATCCTTCGAGAGCCTCAGGAGTTCATATAAGGACAATTTGGCCGGTGTATTGGCCAATTGTGCCAAGATGTCGAAGTTGTAGGGCCTCTCCCGCCCCTGAGATGTTTCCTTTCGGAGGGATTTGTCGAAGCGAGTCTCCTTCGGCCTAGGCTTGTCGGTCGTCGAAGGCTGAGCCGGTCCCAGAGCATCCGTGGTAGTGGGCGGATGATCATCAGTCGAGTTTTCAGCCACAGGTTAAGATTGTGCTCCAGATCGAGTAACAACGGCCCTGACTTCCTCTTCATCTGCTGAGGTAGTACGGCAGGATCTGACTTTTCCACTTTTCTTTTTAGAAGATGGAGTGGACAGAGTTACCTCGTGGACTAGGTCCGGATAGACCCACATGATTTCCCCTCGTGATGTGGTGAGGGGTACTAGACCAGCAGCTTGAGCAGGCGGAAGATTAACAATCTCCATCGTTGCCAGAGGGATGGGTATAACCCCGTCCTGGGTCTCTGTTGGAGGGAAGCTGCCGAATTGTACGGACACCATGTTGGCTGCCACGGTTACCTCCTCGAAATCGATGGCCAGAGCGTTCGAATCGATGAGGTTTTGGATATATCGTTTCAGTTGGTAGCAGTCGTGCGTAGCATGGTGGACGTAGCGGTGGTAATGGCAGAACTTTGGGTTCTCCAGATCAGCCGGCCGAGGCTCCCGTCTTGGTGGAGGAAGCTGAATCCTATCTCCTTGTATGAGCATGTCCAAGATAGGCTTGACGTGACCGTCTTCAAAAGAGTAAGTGATTTGAGGCCATTGTTTGTCCGCAGGTTGCGACTCAGGCTTCTGGGCTGTATCGGCCACCATAGCCTGCTTGTCCCTGTTGTCCCGGTTGTTGGAGGGGCTATCCCCATTGTCGTTGGTGGTGCTGGGACGCTTGCTCTTGTTCTCTCCCTCTGAGATATGTAATCCCAGTTGGCGAGCCTTCTTTAATCGTTCTTCGGCACTTGTAGCACTAATAATAAAAGCCTTCCAGTCCTTGAATTGACTCTCGCCCATCCAGAGACTGATTGTTGGGAGTAGTCTCTTTTGGCAAATTTCGATCAAAGAGGAGTCCGGGTTGCCAGATGGTAACTTCATTACGGTTTGACGAAACCGCTCAATGTAATTCCTCGTCAGCTCTTTCTCTCCTTGAATGACGTCCTTGAGGGTAGACATCGTGACGTCCTGCCCTACCTCATAGAACCTCTCCAAGAACAGGCGTTTGAAGCCAGCGAAGGAATGGATGCAATTGTCCGGCAGGTTACGGTACCAATCGAAGGCGACTTCTTCCAATTCCCCAATGAATAACCGCGTGAGGATAGCGTCATCATGGGGCAGATGGTCGGTAGTGACCTCAAAGTAAGTAATGTACCAACTTGCTGAAGTCTTGCCATCATATGGGTTGATATTGAACGGCTTATATCTTGGTGGAAAGGGAACATCCCTCCATTCAGCAGGATATGGTTGCCTTATCCTGAGGTCTTGAGAGTTTTCTCGGGCATGGAACATTGCTCGGAGCTCCTGAACCTCTCTTCTTACTTCTCGGGCCTCGTCTGTCACGGTAGGGGCCGTTATCTCGAGAGGATTGTTGCCCGGGTTCGGTGCCGCTGAATTTGAATCTACGTTGATTGCGGGACCCGTGCTTGTCTGGCCAGGTGTCACCCCCTGCAGATTAGGAAGCGTCGCTTTGATCTCGTCTACAGACTTGACCAAGGCGTGTAATATGGCCTCCGAAGTGTCGATGCGCTGGTGATCACCGGAACCGCCTTGATTGCTGTCTGTCATGAACACCGTCTTCACATGAGGAGTGACGGAAGGACTGGTGGAGGATGTACCCTCCGAGTCGTACCCGTGCATCGAAAAATCATCAGGATATGTGGGGATGTTCTCTTCAGGTTCAGACTCGGAAGGAACACTACCCCCAGCTTCGGAGCTTGCTTCGTCTAGGATGTCCTTAGGGACGTCGGTATCTGTTGTATCCGTCGGAAGATTTGCTTCCTCCAGTCCGTATTTCTGGAATGTCGGATTGTCATGGATGTTTGGAGGAGTGCTACCCCCAGTTCCGACGACCCCCAATGTTGCAGACGACGAACTTCCTACTGCAGCAGTTTTCGTCTTCGAACGGGTGTGTTGAAATACTCCAGTGGAGGATAACCCTTTAGATGACGGTTTCTTAGCTGCAGTAGTTGACACCTTTGGGCTGGAGATGCTCGTTTTCTTCCCTCTTCCCTTGGCGAGAACTTTCTGCGCGGACTTGCAGGAGACAACAGGAGGTGCCTCGTCTTCTGAGCTCGGGTGATGTAGTCTTTGGAAGACGAATGGCCGGTCTTCCGTCACCGCCGCGTTGCTGCAACAGCAGTTGACGATGATTTGGGTGCATTGATGTCCGTGTGAGGGCTCTTTACACCCTGAAGCTCCTTCTCTTTCCTTGCGTTTGTGGAGGATAACCTCACGCAGGTCAGAGGAACCACTTTGTCTGTTTGCCGTCGGGGGCTGGACTTGAGTGGTTTTATACAACTTTCCATCAGAGGCCCGTGTGATAATCGGCAGGACGCCCCGATAGTCAGAGGTTGGGGCAGTCGTCTGGACTTGATGAGCCCGCGCTGCCCTAGACTTCCTCCTTTTAGCACTTGTGGGTGCGTAATAGGAGGAGTCTAAGTCGAATACCACAGAGTCTGGATTTTCATCCAGAGAATGATCAGAGTCAGGACCGCATGAAAGCCGGTCGAAGACTGATCGAGAGAAGCGTGGGACGGACGCTATGCGGTTAGCATTGGGTACCGTGCAGGCTGTCTGCATGCGGCTGTCTTTTGTTGTAGGATGAGTCTTTATGCGGCTAGGAGTCACGACTGTGCAGGCTGACCGCATGCGGTTGGCATCTGTGGCCGTATGGGTTTTCTGCAAGCGATTGACTTTAATAGCCACATGAGTCTCATCCGTGCGGTTGGCAACTGTAGCCGCATAAGTTATGCGGCTGACAGATGTGGCCGCATGAGTTTTCTTTATGCGGTCGGCGGTTGTAGCCGCATGGGCTTTCTCCCTCTGCGGCTAATACTCTTCTGCGGCTCAGATCGCGTAGAGTTCCTCTTTGCCCCTGCAAGTCCAGCATCATAGTGTTTTCTTCTGTCGGACATGGGGACAGCAGAGTTGTCTACGGTCTGAAGTGGGGCCGCAGGAGAGTCTTTCTCGCCATCTTGAGCAATAGAGAGCACCCCATCAAGGGCTTACGGAGGAGCAAATGATTTTGGCCTCCACTCTTTGCGAGCCTTTATGGTGCGGGTGCGCTTCTGGACCGGGCCAGTGCTACCTTCAGAGATCATCTCTTCGAATGCCTGTTGGTCGAAGCGTACGACCATCTTCTGTTGTATAGAGCCAAGTTTGGCTGCGTCCGATTGCGTCACCAACTCCTCAACCGTGGAGAAGTTAGTCCCCAGCAGAGTCGCCATCGTGTTTGCCATTGATTGTAAAAGTACAGAACAATTATCGGAGGACTGAACTTAGACTCACAATACAAACTCGCTCGTACAAAGAAAGCCTAGGGACGAAAACCTAGGTACAGCAGTCTAAGTACGATTGTTTATTTTAGATTCTGGGGGGTGACGATAGAGGCTCGGGAAAGCGACGGCCACTCTGCCTTACTCCTTGGACGATCGGTACGCAGCCTTGACTCGGGAAAGATCTGCTTGGTCGTTGATGAAGAAATGCCTTCTTGCTCTCTCTCTGATTGCTCTCCTGGCTTCTCTCTCTGTGTATATTCTCTCTGACTATGGGGGAAGTCTCTCCGTGTATACGTATTCTTCTCTGGTTTTTTTTTTTTTTTTGTATATCTCTCCCTATCTCACAAGGGAATGGCACCTTGCTATTTATAATAGTGGGATGTGATCACTAGGGTTGCCAATGATTAGCTCTTGGAGATGGCGGCGGGCTGGGGATTGATCAATCCAGGCCGTTCGTTTCTGATTGTGATGAATCAGAACCATTAAGGGTAGATTACATCAAATCCCCATTAGCAATTAATGCTGATTGGCATAAATCTTCCTTATAATGATTCTCTAATATCTGCGAATAAATCAAATTTATTCTCCTGCCACGTGTCCCAGATCATTGGGATTCGACCCGATCTTGGATTGCCATAAATCTGGAAGATTGATCGGCTGAGGACACGTGTCCTGAGAGCCAATGGTGAGACTGGAACCGCATGCAGATTGGGCCGCATGAGATTTGGGCCGCATGAATTTTGGGCCGCATGAATTTTGGGCCGCATAAGACTTGGGACACGTGTCAGAGCTGTCTGGGCAGTGGCCCCCTCCTTCAGACTTCTGAACCATATGATGAGCCGCATAATGGTGTGTCTGCTTGAGCCGCATGGGCATGATCTTCTTGAGCCGCATAGGGATGATTCCACTCGAGCCGTATGGGACGGCTTCACTCTGAACCGCATGGGAAGTCTTCACTTCGAGCCGCATAAGCACACCCACGTGGCAGGGCCACGTGGCATTTTGTTGCTCTCGGGAGATCGTGTCAGAGATTTCTTTCTCTTTCCTAGAGATTCATCATCATGACAGAGTCATAATTACCTGCTTTGGTGTCAGGTCTGTCAACTTTTCAGAGGGGTCAGCCGTCAAAGCAATTAATGCAGCATGGATCGGAGGGGAGCACTGTCACGCCACATGTCTTCTGAACCGCATGGAATACCTCCGGCCGCATAGCTCCTTATGCCGCATGACTCCCTGAGCCGCATGCGTTTTCTGAGCCGCATGGGTCTTTCTTGGCCGCATGAGTCAATTTCTTTAGTATTTTCCATGCTTCTACACCCCGGGTCTGAATTACGACAACGCTCGGCGATTGCCTCTACAGCTGTCAGCACCGGCCGGGAAACCTTAGGACTATTATCCAAAATTTAGACACGGCCTCAGGTATGTTACACCAGCAACAATGCCCAGAGTTCCGATGAAGAATGCGAGTGGCACTCTCATTTGTCCGAGTCACCTACTTACGACTCCGATGACAGCATTAGAGATATATTCAGGCAGACATTATCTGTCAACATGACATCCGCTGATATTGAAGAGGAAGACGAAGACCTACTCGAATCGTTTGAGTTGGAGCTATGGGTCCAACAACTGGATGCACAATGGGAGAAGCGCTTCGAACTGCGAGACCTCCACTGAAGATAAGGTCATACAAGTTAACCTCGGTGATGAATCCTCTCCAAAGCCAATCTTCATCAGTAAAAGCCTGACAGATGGCGAGCGGGAGTCATTGTTGCAACTCATCAGAGAATACATCGACGTCTTTTAATGGAGCTATGAAGACATGCCAGGGTTAAATCTCGAGATCATACTTCATAAGCTCAACATTTATCCGGACGCAAAACCTGTCAAATAACAGCAGCAGCGGTTTCATCCAGACATCATGAACTCCATTGAAGCAGAAGTAAACAAGCTTATAGCAAGCGGTTTCATCCGTGAAGAGCAGCACCCAGACTGGGTAGCCAACATAGTACCAGTCATCAAGAAGAACAGAAAAATCTAAATTTGCATCGACTTTCATAATCTAAATGCGACATGACCTAAGGATGAATTCCCTCTTCCGATCACCGATATAATAATCGATAATACATGTGGCTTCGAGCACATGTCCTTTATGGATGGCTTTTCTGGATACAATTAAATCAAAATGTCTCCTGATGATGAGAAGCAAACGTCATTCTGAACACCGATCGACGTGTATTGTTATACGGTCATACCCTTTAGCCTGAAGAACGTCGGTGCTACATATCAATGTGCTATGAGTGTCATCTTCAGAGATTATTTGTGCAAGACGGTGGAGTGTTACGTTGACGACATCGCTGTCAAAAGCCATTCCAAAAATGATCACTTACATGATTTGAGGACAGTGTTCGATCTTATATGAGCGCACAATTTGAAGATGAATACCACCAAGTCCTTCCTGGGCGTGTCCAGCGGAAAGTTCTTATGCTTCGTAATTACTTCCCGGGGCATTCACATAGACCCCGATAAAGGAAAAGCCATCCTGGAGATGAGTCCACTGAGGAACCTCCGTGAACTCTGCGGCCTTCAGGGAAGACTAGCCTACATCAGGAGGTTTATATTTAACCTCTCAGGGCGATGTCAACCCTTCACTAAACTCATGAGGAAAGGTGTCTCTTTCGTATGGAACGAGGAATGTCAGTGTACCTTTGATAACATTAAGGAGTACCTGACGAATCTGCCAGTTTTAGTAGCCCCGATCGCCGGAAAGCCCTTCCTGCTCTATGTATGGGCTATGGAACACTCCCGCGGTGCGTTACTAGCACAGAATAATGATGCGGGACATGAACAAGCCATTTACTATCTCAGCCGAATGATGGTAGGACCGGAACATAGGTACACCATCGTAGAGAAGGAGTGCCTTGCCCTAGTGTTTGCCATTCAGAAAATACGATACTATGTGACAGGGCAGACCATCCATGTTGTCTCACGAGTCAATCCTCTCAGGGTTCTCATGACCAAACCAGGCGCACTCAGTTCTCGTCTAGACACCTGGACGATACTGTTATTCCCCTACGACATGGTTTTTATCCCGCAAAAGGTTATCAAAGGTCAAGCCCTTGCCGACTTCTTAGTAGCCCATTCAGGCTCAAAAATAGCCAGGATTTATGAAGAAATCCCCGACGATTTTGTTGCCTCAAACATGACTTCACATGATGCCATGTTCTTTGATGGTGCTTCAAGAACAGGGCCACAAGGTGTTATCGTCGCTGGAGTCGGGGTAGTATTAATTTCTCCCTCTAGATTGGTGGTCAATCGGACATATTCTCTCACAAAACCCTGCTTAAACAACATAGCCGAATATAATGCTCTTGTCATCGGAATCCAACTCGTAAAAGAAGTAGGGATTAAGTACCTGGAAGCGTATGGCGACTCGCAGTTGGTTGTTAACCAGATCCGAGGTTCATATGAGGTTCGCAACGAGAAACTGATTCCCTATTATTAGACAGCAATTGCCATCATTGCAACCTTAGAAGGTTTCTTTATAGAGCATGTTCCTAGGCTCCAAAATATTAAAATCGATGCCCTAGCAGGCCTTGCCGCTTCCTTGGCACTTCCAAATGATACTCATCATCTAGTCGACGTGATAGGCCAAGAGCTTGTCTGTCCCAAGAATAATGTTTAACTAGGTACGAGTTACTCTGCCCAGATAACCAACGACATACAAGACTGGAGATGCCCGCTCATCGACTTTACAGTCTACAAAATTCTGCCAGAGAATGTGAAGGAAGCAACTTCAATCAGAAGACGCTCTCTCTGATTCTTCTATGATACCGAGACAAAAATGTTATATCGACGATCCTACGACGGGCTACTGTTAAGATGCTTGTCAAATTCAGAAGCTAAAGAAGCCTTATGCGAGGCTCACGATGGCACTTGCGGGGCTCACCAACCTAGCCCAAAATTGTAAGATCGTCTCCGCCAGATGGGTTATTACTGGCCCACAATGGTAGCAGATGCAGTTAATTATGCAAAAAAAGTGTAAAGCTTGCCAGTTCCATGCAGATTTAATACATCTGCCATCCGAATTCTTGTACCCAACAGTGGCCTCTTGGCCATTTGAAGCATAGGGAATGGACAACATTGGGCCAATCACCCCACCATCGTCTAGGAGGTATCGGTTCATACTTGCAATCATCGATTACTTCTCCAAATGGGCAGAAGCTGTTCCGCTTGCAGAGGTGAAGACATCAAACGTGATTAGCTTCATAAAACATCATGTCATCTACCGTTTTGGACTGCCCCAAAGGATTATTCACGATAATGGTCCGCAGTTCGCAAGCCATACTTTTTATCGATTTTGTGACAAGAATTGGATTCAGAACATGGCCTCGACGGCATATAACCCATCGGCTAATGGTCTGGCTGAAGCTTTCAAAAAAACCATAATCAAGCTCCTCAAAAAGTTCGTGTCGTCAAACAAACGCAACTGGAATAAAAAGCTTGGCGAGTGCTTATGGGCGTATCGTACTACGATTCGGACGGCTACAGAAAATACACCGTTCTCCTTGGTTTATGGGAGCGAGGCAGTTCTCCCATTGGAGACTCAGATACCCTCTCTTCGTGTGGCCCTTACCTAGCGATTGACGTCGGATGACAATTACCGCCGACGGCTACAAGAACTGGAGGCCTTAGACGAGAAGCATTTACAAGCTCAACAAAGCGTAGAACTCTACCAGGCGCGCATCTCTCGGGCTTTCAACAAGAATGTCAAACAGAGAATATTCTAAGTTGGTGATTCGTCTTGGCCGTTCGTCGACCAATGGTCATGACTCACAAGACCCCTGGCAAATTCCAGCCTAAATAGGAGGGACATTTCATCATCGAGACTGTATTCTCCAATGGCGCATACCTGCTCACAAAGCCGAATGGGGACTTGCTCATGATGCCCATAAACGGCAAGTTTCTATAAAAAATACTATGTTTAAAAACATCCCCATACTACCTAGAGTGTCGAGTTATGTACATCAGGTACCTCTGAACTTACACTCTGTTCCCTCCAAGGGGACTCACATTGCATCTCTCCGAGTGACAAGTCACGTATATTAGTACCTCTGAACTTCCACTCTGATATTTCGATTATCATATATCACGTCCATATTACCTTTGATATAGACAATCTCCTAGCTTAACACCTGTGCCCAACCCGGCATAAAAGATATGGTCTTAAGACCACAAAACCTATCACGTACATATTACCTCTGTTGGGTTTTGTCTCGAACCTATTACTCGCACCACTAGTATGCAAAAGGGTAATAGGTCTACCAAAAATTATTTTTGATTATCGTGTGTCACGTCCATATTGCCTCTGATACCGATAGTCTCGCGACTTAACACCTGTGCCCAACCCGGGATAAAAGACATGGTGTTAAGACCACAAAACCTGTCACGTCCATATTATCTCTGTTGGGTTTTGTTTCAAAATCTATTACCCGCACCGCCAGTATGCAGAAGGGTAATAGGTCCACAAAAGTTATTCTAATCTATTACTCGCACCACCAGTACGTAGAAGGGTAATAGGTCCATAAAACTTATCCTAATCTATTACTCGCACCGTTGGTGTACCAAAGAGTAGTAGGTCCACAAAATATCATTCAAATCTATTTGCTCGCATTTTTAGATGCACAAAAGGGCAATAGGTCTACAAAAAGTCCTCCAGCAGGATATCCTTTATCAAACACAAAATGCTGTATTAGGCCCCCTGGTACAAGCACCACGAAATACCAGCAATGAAGAATGGAGTGAATGTATTCTGTTTATTCAAAATCAGTTACATTCATAGGACTACCCCTCCAGTAAAGGATTATACTGAAGTCCAAAAGAAGTAAAACACAAACTATAGCTAAAGACAGACAGAAACACAAAGACAAATACGAACGTTTATTTTTTATATTCCCGGAAACAATAATTAAATGGCAACCCATGGATGCCTACAGTCAAGGATCATAGTTGTGTTGAGGAATATACCATTCCCTGAGCCATTTCACATACGAAAGATCTATTTGACTGAGATCTTCGGCGGGGATAGGTGAGTCAGAACTCCCAGTACTACTGCCCTCAGACTTGGGCTCCTCCTTTACAGCTGCTTCATTCTTAGGAGTAATTCCCTCCCCGATGGACGCCAGCTCTTCCTTTATCTCAACTTTTAGTATCACCTCCTCCTTAACAAACGGTGACTCTTATTTGATGAAAGGAGGCAACATCTTCTCCTTCATAATGGTCTCAGCCTTCGGCATGGATGCTGCAAAAATCAAAAAAAAAAGATAGTCATATAAAGACAAAGTAGATGGGCTCCTTTTCAGCTATGCGGCCTAACCAAACAGAACTCATGCGGCTCAATCATGAGACACTTAGGCGGCTCAGTCAAAAAGTGCTTATGCGGCTCAGTCATCAGGCACTTAGGCGGTTCATACGGCTCAGTCATGAAGTGTTCATGCGGCTCAGTCATGAGGCACTTATGTGGCTCAATCATAAGGTACTTATGCAGTGCAGTTATGAAGTGCTCATACGGCTCAGTCATGGGGCACTTAGGCGGTTCATGCGGCTCAGTCATGAAGTACTTTTGTGGCTTAATCAAGAGACACTCATACGGTTCAATCAGGAGGTACTTATACGGCTCATTATGAAGTATTCATACGGATCAGTCCTGGGGCACTTATGCGGTTCAGGTTCTAATGAGCAGTGCTTATGCGGCTCAGCCCATACGGCCCTATCATACAGAACACATGCGGTCCAAATGAGATAGGACATGCATCGACCAGGCTTAAAGCACAGAGGCAATATATGACAGGCCCGTGCATAAAATATGCAATATGGCCATTCAAAATTTTAGTAGTCGTCTTTCTACCGTCCTTACCCTTGATAGAGGATTACACATCGGGATGAATGGAAGGAGAGCCTGCCGTCCTCGACGGAGAGGCAAGTCCCTTCCCTTTGGCCGCAGCACCAGTCGACTTGGAAGCTTTTGGAGCCATGGCTAAAATTGAGACCGAAAGATGAAGACAAAAGAGAAGAAAGTGAAAGAGAAAAATCTCTCTCCA
The DNA here is from genome assembly GCA_029216955.1 of Iris pallida. Lineage (NCBI taxonomy): Eukaryota > Viridiplantae > Streptophyta > Magnoliopsida > Asparagales > Iridaceae > Iris > Iris pallida. The sequence continues at coordinate 6,438,070 of JANAVB010031419.1, forward strand.
AATGACCCCTATATATAGAGTTTCTGAAGAATGTTGCTTCAATTTTTTAGATCATTAAAGATAATGACGACGTTTGAGGATTTTATCCCTAGTAACCGTCGGCTTTATCTCGAAAAGAGAACCCAAATCCAAAACTGAATCAAAAATTAAATGCAGCAGTGACAGCTGGCAGCTGGATGGGGTCTCTCTACGGCTCTATAATTCCATGCGGCTCAAAATTTCCCTGCGGCTCAAAGTCTCTGCGGCTCAAGATCTCCCTGTGACTAAAGGTCTCTCCTGACTCGAAGACTCCCTATGGCTTGGCATATCTCCGTGCTTCTTATTAAAAGTATTCCAAATTTGTAATTTGAAAATATTAAAGGGGGTCTTGTAGAAGCATAGAAAATATGGGGTTTATACGGGTCACAATTTGCCGCATAAGTACTTTGGGCCAAACTGGTCCGTATAAAGGAGAGCTGCATGACAGATTCAGCACCCTATGTGGCCCATCGACAGCCAGACTGATTCGAGCCGTAGAAAAAAGCTATACGACCAAGTTGATCAGTCCGTCTGATAAAGCTGATAAATTCTGTCAAAAAACTTACAAAAATGACAGCTCTGACACTTTGACAAAAGGATAAGACGTGATCAAACAAAATGTCATGTCACTAAAAAAAGGGTTCATGTGCTTAGACATAGGCATGCGGCCAGAAGGATTGCTACGCAAGCCGTATGAACCTTATGCGGCTTAAACATATGCTTAAAGTCTCTGAGCTTCATGCGGCCAAGGATGACTGTTACCTAAGCCGTATGAGCTTTATACGGCCCAAAATACATAATCTATATGGCTCAAAAGTCCTTAAGCTATATGCGGACTAAGGAAGGCTGTGACTTAAGCCGCATGAGTCTTATGCGGCCCAACATAGCCGAAAACTGAGAGACTCATACGGCTCAAAATGATTCCTATCCTGCGATAGGACACGTGGCAGGCTGACCATGTCTCAATCACCCAGATTTGCTGTAACAAAATCCCAACAAATCGCCAGCTGGCGGCTAAAGAGCGGGTCTTCACGTGCTAATTAACAACATGGCCACGGGCTATCTATGCGGCTCAAAACACCTATCACTATAAATAGCAGGATGCCATACCCATGCAAAATGCTGGCAACCTTCGAAAGGCAATTTCTTCAAGAGCTAAAGACTGCGTCGGATAGTCCAAGGAGTAAGGCAAAGTTGATACACTTTTTTGAGCCTCCACCGTCACCCCCAGAATCAAAAACTAAACAATTGTACTTAGATTATTTCTTAGGATTTATTTCTAGGTTTTCCTTTGTACAAACGAGTTTGCAATCAATTTTAGTATTTTTGTAAACCTGTCTTTGATATTTAATGGCAAATAGTACCGATCTGATCAATCTTATATTTTTCCTATATTAAGTAAAAGAAAAAATACAGAATAAATATGAAAACCAATAGCCCTTTGATGACACATTTCTTCTTGTATTTGAGCAGACTTGAAGACGCCTTTTTCCTTGACGGCAGTTGTCCAAAGATAAACAGATCTAGAAATCTGTATACCTTTCGGGGGCTTCGCTTCCGAACTTCCATGGAGGGCGCTACCCCTCGACCCCCGTCTGCTGACCGGGCAGCGAAACACCTAAGTGCGAGGCCCCGGATAGGTCATTGGGTGGTTCAGAGAAATCTTTTTATATAACATCATCTTTGGCCCATCATTAATTCTTCATTGCATATGTCCTGGTTTGATTATGCTTACTGTTTATCTACAAGTACATGTCAGGCGAACAAAATAATATGATGCAATATGATACAAGCATAACAATATGATATAGTGAACATTTAGAACAATGCTAAGTTTAAGTAGCATATTATAATGATTACATGGATATTAGTGACATCATAATGTTAAACTTAATCAATTAGCCATATACAAAAATATGATATAATTATTGGGCTAACAAATCTTCCAACTAAATTTCAAAACCCAACTACTCTATTACGTTATCCAACTAACCTACTTAGTATTCCAAAGTTGCCTATTAATGCTCTTGTCTTTCTACAACTCTATAATATCTTTCTATGGGTTGTACCCATCCTTTAACTAATTCTCAAAAAAAAAAAATCGATCCTTTGAGTGTTCCTTTACTTTGATTTTTATATCTCCATAGTATCCTGAATTCACTTCCTTTGTGAAATATCTTTATCAAATCCTAGATTTTCTTCACCAACCCTAATTATGACTTTCTATCTCATCTCCTTATAAATTTGGTCATTCTACGAAATTGCTCTGATATCTAGGAACTAATAAACACAGCTAACCGATCTATCATCCTCTTCTTGAATAAATCACAAGCTCTATAATCTATAACTCCCTCAAGACTTATTACTAACTAACTTCCCCAATATCTTCTTCTACTACATTTTTTACCCTTAACTAACTATCCTAATTGAAAATGCTACTTCCCAAGGATAACTAGAAA